>BRZM01000019.1:9409126-9797201 GCA_033238685.1 Lates japonicus | reverse complement strand
CCCCCTCCAACCACCACCCATGTTGTTTTATATCTCACGCCCACCACTCGCGCTGACTCATCGACACAGTTCACTTTGGTGGAAGAGGAAATGGAGTAGCGGGGGGGTGGACAGACAATAGGCTGAGAAAAGAGTGAGAGAGATACTTGAAGATGACAGTTGTGATGTGGGTGTTGGTCCATTCAACAACATTAAAAGTGAAACTGAATGGACTGGTATTGTAGAAGTTCACGTCAGTGTGGCACGTTAAATGCTCGTCTTTAGACCTGGTCTCTGCTCCAAGAGAACAGTGAACTCAGGTCATTTGAGCAAAGTGTTATTTTGTCCAACTGGCTTTGCAACCAGTTACATTATTATTACATTCTATTCAAAGTTTTAAATATCTACTGTGTATCAGCTGAGGAAAGAATGACCTTTATTGTTGAATTTCCTGAACTGAAGAAGGAGATTTTCTGGTTTTGTCCAGATGACTTCATGTGGTCATGAGAGAATCCACTTCTCTGGAGAAATGTCTCCTCTTTAGGTAGAAACTGATCCTAGACCAGGTTTGTAAATGTAAATTACTTGTTTTCTGGGTAATGAAGGATTCAGATTCCCATCTTGGCCAAGTGCAATATTCAAATCGCAGCAGCTGCAATTTTTTTGATAAAGACAAAATGTGTCACAGCATAACATTGTAAATGAAGCATTGTGGTATTACAGAGATGCCCTGGCTCCATAAATCATATTATCCAGATGTAAGGGAACAAGCTTGTTTGGTACAGACCTCAGCAAAAATCACATCATCATCAGTGAAAATGAAATGAAAAAATCCATCTATATAATATGATTATTTTTCTTTTAGTCCTAGTCTGTTACACAGATATAAATAAGAGGCAGCACCCCTGTTTACACCCCACATGTCTGTACAGAATGCACAGGTTTTCATTCATATTATCTATTTTGTGTACCCCTGTATCTGATTCAGCATTGCTGGGTCAGGTTCAATCCCAGTGCTAACCACTGAGCCACCGTGTACCCCGAGCTGAAGTTTCAACTATTTTAATTGTGCGCATCAAGTAGTCTAAAAACATTTCTTTGGCTCACAGCTCAGCTTTTAGTCAGCGCAATAAGCTCCATCACCAATTAGAACAAACTTGATATGGCTTATTTTTATAGTCGTTTAATAGTATGGTTTTTTCACACTCAGTGTGTGATTAGCTCACGGGATGGAGTGGCTATACATTATGGATGCAGAGTCATTTTTGATCCCGTTTTAACAGAATATTCAGGAAAATGACAGCGACTGCTGCCATGCCTCGCAGCAGCAGCAACGGGTGGCTAAGAGGTCCACCTGTCACTCACAGTGAAAAGGTCATGCCCCACAGTATTCTGTAATTTGTTCTCATAAATGAAAACATACAAATCCTGGTTTCTGGAAAATATAAAACATAATGTGTGTTTGAGGGCATAAATGAAAGAAACTGCATTTCTGGCTCTCTGCTCCCTCTCTGGAGTTTTTGTGCATTTTTATGCATTGATAGAAGTTGTGTAAAAGACAAATGCTCAATTTGCTCAAATTATTTTTGCACAATGTAAAAAGTAAACATATGATTGTACTCTCTGTGCATGGGAAAGATCCCTCCCCCAAACAAAGCTTTATCTTGCAACTCATATAAGAACATAACGAGTGTTATTTTTATTATATAGATAATCACAATCAGCATGAAACATCAAAACATGTGGTTACAACTAGAAAATCCCCCTTTAATATATTAAAGCTGTGTATTAAGTGATGGCGACAGCATATCTTCAGCAGCCAGAGAGACACGTAGAATATAGAAATCTGACCTTCAGTCACTGAAGTTTGGTTTTGATGGATGACTCAAACTGTTTAGGAAATAATAAACTGACGGTCCTACATCCTACATGTAGCAGAAGTAGTACACAGATGAATATATATGCTGCTTCTTCAAAGGACACAGAGAGAGTGTGTATGTGTGTGTGTCATAGTAACTGGTAAGTGGTTAACAAAACCATGATAGAACATCAGTTATATCAGTTGTCGCTCTGTTGTGCTGTTTTTTTCCACACCTAATGAAAAGTAGCTTTGTGTCGCGCTGACTCAGTTTCTTAAAGACACTTCCCGTCATTTAAAAAGTGATGACTGTCTCTCTCACTGAATGAACATATTGCAAAAAGTCTTTATTGTATATATCAGAACATAAAGTTACATATTATGTGTTGAGGTTGACATATGAGAGGAGCATTCATCTGTCTCTTTTTCACTGGGTTTTAATATTAAAGCTCAGCCATTAATCTTAAACCACTGGGTCTTTTTTACCTTCCTGCACCTCGGAGGACCTGCAGAGCTTTTTGGTCTTTTACACTGGTGGATAAACTTTCAACTGTGTCTGGGTTAGTCGTTTAAATCATGAGTGACAATGTTAAAAAAAAAAAAAAGCACAGGCTGGCTTATTCTGTTGTTGTCACCTTCACTAACGGTCGTTACTTTTCTTAAAATTGTGCTTGAGGTAGAGGATTTCACTGTGTTAATTATCTGGGATTTTTTTTCTCCTGTTCATCTCCAGTGAACAAAAAAGGACAGTTGTGTTGAAACGGCATGTTTAGCAGACTCCAACAGATTTCTCCTTATGCCTGATGCTGCTGAAGAGCTTCTGTTTTGGCTCTGGCCCAGTCACTTTTGCCAGCTAACAAAAGACATGCACGTTTCATCGACTGACTGACTACATCCAGCTCCTTACTGGTTTTGTTATCTGTTTGGTAAATGCAGAAAGTGTTTTCAGTTTCGAGAACATGGCTCGTACATCTGTCTTTCTTTGGAACCATTTGAGTTTTAGATCTCGGGAGTGAGGACATTTCTGGAAAGTGAGGACATTTCTGGAAAGTGAGGACATTTCTGGAAAGTGAGGACATTTTGGCTGGTCCTGGTTAAGGTTAGAGTTAGGGTAAGGGTTGGGTTTAGGCATTTAGTCTTGATGGTAGTATGTGTAGGATATCATGACTACCTACCGTATACTGCAGTACTTATGACTGGTCTATCTCAACCCCCTGGTGATTGCTGCCTTTCCTACCCACCTTGTAACCCTTTAAGTACTCACCCCTAGCTCAGGGACACACACGCACACACACTTTCCTTTCCCCTCCCTTCTGAATGTCAGTCATTCAGGCCAGCGCCCCTCCCTCACTCCCTTGGAGACCAGCAAGAAGTGGGACTTTAATTAGCTACAATAATTAGTCTCACACACACACACATTCACACAGACCTCAAATGGTGCTGCATCACACCTTGTCTCCCCCTGTCAGAGTCTATCTGAGCTTCTCTTCAGCTGTGTTATGAGTAAAACCTGGGAGTGAGTTACACCTAAAGCTGAACCAAGGAATTCCAGTATACCTCACCAGGGAGAGGACAGATTCAAAAGCAAAGCACTGTTAATTTATTAAGCTGTTTTGGTAAACATGTCAGCAAATTATATTCTCTTTAGCTACTAGATGATCAGCTTTACATCCCAGTTAACTGAGGCCCTGTGCAGTTTTATACTGGGCAGGTGGAGTCAGAGATCAGTGTGTGTGTGCGCAGACCAAAAGGAGCAGTCCACAGTTTAGTGTTAAAGCACAACAGTCCATATTGTTCTTGCGTGTTAATATGAGATATTCTGATCCTCTCTTGCTTGGACATGATTTATTTCAACACAGTGTGTGTTTCAGTAATGAAAGCGTACACAGACATATGAGAGGGAGAGAAGGTGCCCTCTCTTGACACACAGACTGGCTCTGCATTTGATTTTCCTCCCAGTATCACTTTACTTTCCTGCAGAGAACAGTGGGACATTGTAGCTCAAAGTGCTGAGCAAGTCACTTTTTTTTGTCTTTGTCCCTCACCGGGAGTTCACGAACAGACGATTCCCTTGAAATGACATAATGGTTTTGGACAGTGAGATTTTAGAAGCACGCACAAACGGACGAACAGAGGAGCGGGACAGAGACGCTTTAACATTTCTAAATACCACACACACAATGGGTCACTGTCAGGTCATACAGCTGAATTTTCAGTTACTTTATATCTAGGAGCAGAAGTCAGGTCAAACAACAGGACCAGGAGGTGTGTATAATGTCATAGTGAAGACATGTAGCAGTGAAGTGTGTTATTCTCGAAGGATCTCAGCTGTTTCTGACTAAGTTGGAGGTGTGAACTTCCTGGAAAAATACAACACAAAACAGGGAGAGGACAATCCATCTCACCGTATACAGCTGGCCTTAAGGAGGCCAACGAGGGCTGGTCTTAGACTGCAAAATGAAGCTGTAGGTCCTGAAATAATGATCTAACCTTTAGTATTGTAAGAAAGAGAATAAAGAATTTGACAGGTTAAAAATTGGGTTAAATATTCTGTTGAAGTTAACTAAGGACAGAAGTTTGGGTCTGATGTCAAAGAGTAACTGAACACCAGGTTAAAAAGCTATGAAGCTAAAAGCTATGTTGCAGCTGTGGTCAGAGGTGTGATCTGTTGCACTTGAACCTATACCTTGAACCTAAAGTGCACTACATCACTGCAGCAAAGGTGAGAAATTAAACCAGTAAACGTCAGCAGAAACAGGATTTTCAGCTGCATTAAGTCGCCCTGAATAATATTAAGTCCGCTGATGGGTGGCGCTGTCAAATATTATGAAACTTAACAGTAGATTTGTGTGAGTTTTGTCACAGGTTAAGATTTAAAATCAGAGAATTCACTGAAATCAGTAACAGAAATGTACTTTTGATGTTGAGGAGTGTTGCATTATAAGCCGCGTGTGTTCGTGTAATGTTTCTCTAGATTTGTGTGTGTTTATGTGCAGGCATGCACATATATCTCTCTCATTCTTTCTCTCAGTCCTCCCACTCACTAGACACTGTGTGGGTGTGGATCCTGCAGGCTGCCTGTCTCCTTGCGCCTGCTATTAGTCACATATTCTGCACATTACACTCTCTCTCATTGCACCAAGCCTACATACACACACATTTAAATGTACACACACACACAATAGTGAGGCAGGTACGTGTATCTCTTTATAGTGCACACGCAATGATGTGTTTTTCTTTTAGTGATGGAAAAATAGCCTGGTATCAGCCCACCAGTCTTCTATGATTCAGTCTCATCCTATACATAAGTGTTCCAATTCTTTCATGTATTCTCATCTCTCTTTGCTTTTCAAAATCTTCTCTTTCACAATCTGTCACTTTGTTTTCTTTCAGTTTCCTCCTCTCCTCTCCTCTCCTCTCCTCTCCTCTCCTCTCCTCTCCTCTCCTCTCCTCTCCTCTCCTCTCCTCTCCTCTGTCGGTGTTGCTGTGATTTTTTGTCTGGCAGATTGTTCTGCTGTGGCTGCTCTTGTCTCTCATCATGTTTAAAAAAGCAAAACGAAACGTTTTTGTCTCCTCCACCCGCATTCACCCTCCCATCCCTCCCCTTCCAACATCTCTATCTGCATCAATCTCCCTCTCCTCCTCCTCCTCCTCCTCTTGCTTCTCTTCTCTTCCACCTGTTATCTATCCTCTCCTCCTCCTCTGACATCTCTGTCACTTGGCCTCTTCTAATCTGAACCTGTAATTTTCTCATCTTTGATTTGGTCTGGTTCATCTCACATTTGCCCTCCTGGTCACTCTCTTCACCCGGCATCCTCTTTCTTCTCCATCACCCTCCTCCCCTCTGTTCCTCCACCTTCACCCCTCTCTGTACATCCCCATGGTCCATCTCTCCTATCACTCCCCCTCCACCCCCACACCGTCCCTCCTCTCTCTTGTTTTGTCTTCACAGTCACTGTATCCATCAGATTCTAGAAAGTGTCCATCATATTCACCAACATGACATAGTGCACAGGGACCTGAAGGTTAGTATATGTAGAGGAGCATCTGCATCCCCCCCTTCCCCTCACCTCCCCCTTCCCCACAACCTTTGCCTGCTTCCTTTCCTTCTTTCTTCCTTCCTTCCCTCCTTCCTTCCTCCCTCCTCCGTCTCGTCTGTTCGTGTCGGTCCTGTCAGTTGCTGGTCTGATGTCCGCCTGTCCGACTTGTCTCTCGGTATGCTCTTATGTTTCCTCTTTGCTTTTTTTTTACCGTATTGTATTTTGTTTTAAATTGGAGGACCCTTGGCCTGCCTCATCCACCCACACACCCGTCCTCCCTGCTCCATCTGCCCTCCCACCCGTACTCTTCTCAGTCATTTTACAAACAACTACAAGACAAAAGCTCCTGTTGCACTGACTGACAACCCGATCAATCAATGAATGAGCCTTATACACACACACTCACCCCCACTGTGCACACAGCCGTCTGCAGGTGTAATAAATATCCAGTGTTTACACGTGCCCATACAACCATCAATTTCTCCCAACAGGCTAATTAAAAAAATCCACAGTTATATTTACTGTGTTCATTGATTTTTTTCCTTCCCTCCTACTCCCTTCTCTCAGGCTTTGAGTCGTATATTTTATTGCATTGATCCCTATATTTTCAAAACAGCCTCATTCAACACAGAGCATGTCTTTATAGAGGAGATCATAAGATAAAAAAGAACAAAAAAAGGTCTAATATGTAACTTTTCTGCATAAAAATGTCTAAAAACAACTTGATCTATCATTGTCCCAAATGTTTCCATCAGTTTTCAAACCTACCTTTAATCAAACGGTTCATTTCATGTGGTCACCCGGCAATGACGTCATATCCCCTTTTGATTTTTAGACCTCAGTGGTTTGCTCTGTTTTGTTCCATCCATCCACTCCAACCTCCTCTTATCGCGAGTCATAACAAACTGCTGCACAGACGACCTATGGGTTCGTTTTTTACAGGAGAACAGTCTCTAAAATGTTCACGGTGTATTTTCTTCTGCCAAAAAATGAGGTCTTGCAGCACAGTATCCACATGTGAGTAGTGACTACAGCGTTATTAAACTGTAGCTTATGGTCTGGTTCAACTCAATGTCAAATAATGCAGTTTCTTTTATTTCTAATGCACATTCCATTCAAAGACATAAAACAACTGTAATAATTAGCAATTTATCAGTTCACAGAAAATACCTTCTTGAAAATATACAGTTCACAAAACAGGTTCACATACTGTGTTGTCACAGCTTGAAACAAGACCAGATTATTTTTTAACTCCCATGGCATTTGTGGCAGTTATCTGTGGACCTAATTATGCAGTTCCTCTTAGAAGAAAACTGTAAAGTGGGGATGTTTGTTAGTTTGCAACAGAACAGTAAACAAACATCTTATAGCAGATTATATATGCACACAGAAACACTGTTTATACACAGATTGTGAGAAAACCTGCTTTTTTAAAAGACTAGTTTGATAAGATTTATATCCTATCAAAATAATAAAATAATGGCACTGATGTTTACTTATATGCTGTTTAATACAGAAGACAGGTTAAAACAAAGGGTAATAAGGGATCACTACAGATCGGATCTTAAAATACAGCCGATACTGGCTGTGATATCCACGGCATGACCACCCCTAGCTGCTAACTAACGCAGGAACGTTTGGGATGATCTCCTCCTATCGAGCAACAGATACAAACGTGCACTCATGCACGGGACTCTCAGCCCGCGGGTTACAGAGCCCAACAGCTGACAAAGTGGGGGAGGATGGACTGCACGCATACCTACACACAGGAGCACATTTCTGTATGAATGAGGCCGCAAGAGAACACGCGCGCATTTTATAGATGGGAGTTGTTTTAGCCTCGACCGCACAGTTACAGACACATGCAGCCACATGCTCATGTTGGCTTTTAGTGATCACTCAGCGCACACAGCTCTTCGTATTTGGGCCGTAGATGTGACCTGCCCAGTATTTATTCATTGGGAGACCTTTAGAAACAAGACACAGGATTCTAATTTATAGCCCTGAACTTTACAGCCATGCCAGTCCACTCTCTCTCTCTCTCTCTCACTCTCTCTGTTTCTGTTTCTCGCTCTCTGTCTCTCCCTCTCTCCTGTTTCTCTCATGTTATAATATTTCGCAGACTGGCTAGTCTCCTGCGATATTGCAGCCTATTACTGTAAGTCAGCCCTTGCGGTTCTGTATGTATGTTAGATTAAAGAGATAAAGCTTCCCTCTATTTACAGCTCAGTGTATGATAGCTTTAATTCAGGCTACTGGTTTACTGATTATTCTTTGTCTAACAGGGCATCATCATTCAGTCCACTTAAATGTATTTAAATGTCTTCAAAAAGGCTTTAGAAGGCAATAAAAAGTTTTACATTTCATTCACAAAGATCTTAAACATGTTTTCTAGCCTGCCATTGGAAATAACATTGGTTATATATAGTTTTTGTGGGTGATGTTAGCAAAACTATGCTGGGAAATCCTCAGCACAGTGATCTCAGACATCTGACCTTAAATTAATTTGTTTCACATTGCACTTAAAATAACTATTGATATCTGTCACCAAATTGTATTTTATGTGGTATCCTGCATAAACCCTGCTTTGATCGCCAGAAATCAAGATCATTTAAAGTTACAGGAAACTTTTTTTTCTGAATCTGTATATAAATAGAGTATATATGTGATGTACTGCGTGAAGCATCCGGAATTTCTTAAAACATTAGATGACGGTTAAAAATCCCAATAGTTCATTCAGACTTTTCTCAGATGTCGGAGTTGAGTGATTTTTTCTTTCAGACCACCACATAAATAATGCAAACTTCAAGGACGCACACAAGAAATAATCCATGTGGATGTGGTTGCTATGGCAATCAGTGAACTGTGGCACACAGTGTAAAGGTAACAACAGAATCCCACAAACATCAGCTGTATGTTCATGGTTGAAGCTTTTTTTTTATTCAAACATAAAACGTCCCGCAACCACTTCAAGTTATTTTAAAACTTCTGGTATTTTCCCCTCAAAGTAAATGTATTCTAAAGGGTTAAAGTTATTTTTTGACCTTGGAAACAGGAGTAGGATTTTTTTTTTTTTAATCCCAGATGTGTGATACGAGACTTAAATGGTGTTTAACTGTTCGGACATGTGAAAGATCAATACCGTCGCAGTCACAGCATTACATTTTTTTACATGCACACACACAGGGATGCTCATTTATTAGTCCTCACACTCCTCCTTTTCAACAATACACAGGTCGGCAGCTGCTGTTCTCTCACTTGTAACTGATCGATCTGACTAATGACCTGTCAGTTACTGCAGGTAGAGCAGCAGTTATTCATATTCAGACCTTTTTCTCTCTGTGATAAAAACTGTTCACAACCAAGTATTTGAACCAGGAACTAAATATTATAAAAAGCAGCTGTTGATAATAATCAATTTCTAGTAACAAATTCACAATGTAGAGCACTGATGACAGAGAAAGGTGTATTAATAAGACATAAAAAAATAGTAAGTAGTACAGTCAATATTTAGAAATACAAAAAATATTCAACACCACCGCAAATTGGGCTCAGAAAATGCAACATGTCCAACAGCTGTTTGTTAACAGTCAGGATTATTTTTTTTCTGTTATACACACACAAACACACAAACCTCAATCTGAACCTGATGAATTTTGACTAAGTCAGTGCACAGGAAGGAAGACATGCACAGTCAGGCTTTTGTCCTCACACCTCGCAACATCCCCAGCAGCACAGGTGCTTCTGTGTGTGTGTGTGTGTGTGAGAGAGAGAGAGTGTGTGTGTGTGTTTGTGCAGCTCCACATCAGTCCACACCTCTCATAGCCAGACTCAGGCAATGTACATGGTCCTACACACACATGTATGTGTTGTCTGTCTTAACATATATATATATATTCTCTTCCCCTGCTCAGATGTATCATCTACTCTCTGCATAGACTCACACCTCAATTGCCCCTCAGTGTTCCTCACGCAGTTTTTGACTTTTGGGTTTTTATTTTTAGTGCCAGGGGGCTAACTGACATCAGAATGACAGCTCTTGTCAGCAGAGGCCAGCTAGACTGGCAGTAGACATGGCATTGATCCCAGACACATCTTTTAAATGTTATTAATTGCACAATGACTCACTCCTTCCCTTGCCTCCTTCATCAACGCCTTCTGTGCCCCCCCATGGCCAGCCACATTCTCACACCCTCTTTCATCACCCAAGGCCTGCTGGCTAAAACATGGAGGGAGGTGGTGTATCTAGAATCCACCTGCAGCCAACTGAACAGAACAATGTGTTTCTTGGATGAGTGTGTCCATGGATATACTCATCTAGGAAGAATAGATCACAAGAACATAGAGTATACCCATTGTTTAGTTGCAGAATAGACTGACTCAAAGGAATCTTCTGTTGCAGAGCACCCACAGTTAAGCCCTTCCAAACCCACAGCAACAGCCAACCCCCCAAAAACCCTCACCAATGAAGGTCATCGATGACATCTGCTGCACACACCCACAGAAGCTGTTTTAAACTCGGGTCACCTTTTATATGGGAAGCTCAACATGAAAGAGCACATAAGCACAGAGCCCATGCTTTGTATTACGATGCACATCATAGAAAATGTTGGTAGTCTATGAAATGTATACTACAGTAGGCCTTAAAGGTGCTATATGTAAGTTTTTGCTATTGCTACATAGCCAACGTTAGCATTAACAGATGTTTACTTATCTTGAGGAAATGTTTCAAGTTCAGCATCAAACTTCATTCCTGCCTCCACTGATGGAAAGCAACACTAATGTTAGCTCTTGTTTTGCCTCTATTTCTATCAGTTTTCTTCTACTAAAGTTAACATGCTAACCAGCTAGCCCCATGAAGAAGTAGCGCTGTGTATTCTAACCTCTTGTCTTGTAAACAGAGTGATGGATGAAGCTCTTGGTAAGTAAACAGCTGTTAATACGGGCTATGTAGCAACAGCAAAAATGTATATATAGCACCTTTAAATATGGGCCACGATGGTTAGCTAACCTAGCCTGTGTAGCAAAGTAGTTGCTTACTAGTTGGAAGCTTTTACGTGCAACCTGGTTGGCTTCATTTTCATAATCCTGGGTGTGTGCTTAGCTGTGGGTCATCTGAAGCAAATAAAAGGTGAAAGTGCGACGCTTGGCGACAGAAGAGCCCTTTGAACTCCCCCTGTTCTATCCCTCATATCTCCCCCCCACCTTCCCTCCCCTTTCCTCTCCACACCCCTGGCCTGTGCATGAGATTGTAGCGCTGCTCAGACTAACATGCGGCCCCCTCCCCCTTCCTTGGTGTTTGCATGCAGTCATTGCATCCAGCAGATCCTGGAGGCGGTGCTTCACTGCCATCAAATGGGCGTGGTGCACCGGGACCTGAAGGTGAGTGATGGGGATCACCTCGCTGTCCCTTGAAAGTGTGCTATGTATATATATATTTGTGTTGGCGGGGTTTGTGGGTGTCTTATTTGTGTAGTCTGTGTATGTCTGATAAGTTAATGAAAAACTGTCTGTAATGTTGTGGATATGATGTCAGGGAGGGTTTTGAACTGTCTCATTCCTCCTGAATTCTAATTAAAACACAGTTTCTGCTTTACTAACTCTACACAATACAATTTAGGTTTACACAGTGGTCAGTTGTACAGTTAAGAGCCAGGCCAGAGCTCCTCTCCCCACTCATAGTTAGAACAGTCGTCACAGCTTTGTGGTCACCTCTGACCTTTCTCTGGCTCTGTGCAGTCACCTTCTTTTCCTGTTGTGTAAACACTTCCCCCAGTCTGGGGAGTTCAAGCATGCACTGCTGGTCTTACTGGCTGACCAACACCTCCCCTCTGTAACCTTTCTGGAACAGGATTTAGTCATCGATGGATCTTTTCAAGATGGCCCAGGAGGATCCTTAATCTGACCTCTGGTTCATTTACTAGTCAGAGAGAAAGATGTTCACTATTGATTATCGGACACCCTGTGTGTTTTGATTGCCTCTATAAATCAGTTAATGACCCTCAGTGCTTCAAACGTGACAAATGGCCATCAATTAACTCACAATGTTGTGACATTTGTTTTTATTGGCAGACTGGCTTGTGGCAGAGTCTTTTTTAGGGCTGGAAACTAGGAGCCAGTTGCTAATTCTGACCTGGTTTCTTGGAACTGTGGGATTACTTAATAGACATCTTTTGTAGACTTCTACTCATGTGCAATATGGTTCATGTTTCGTTTTGCTCTCAAGGATTTTTACTGAGCTTGAGATGCATTCTCAGTCAAATGAAACAGCCTTTTTTAACGTGAACTAACAACTTATCTGTAAGTCTTTAAATTTGGCTTAATGCAGTGTTTGTGGCCACAGATATGAGCTGTGTGCAAATGAGCGTCCACACAGACTGAAATCAAACTGTTTCCAGTCCTTTCGCTGTCTCGTCTTGTCCCGTACCTGGTTGTGTTTTTGTATGTGCATGTGTGTACCTCTTCTATGCAAATGTCAGTCCCAGCATTCCAGCAAAGGCGTGTTGTGTTTTTCAGAACTGTTGTGGCTATTTCTTTATTTAGCCGACACGCCTATCTGGTTTCACACCCAAGCATCGCGGAGCATTTTGTGCAATAGGTCATAGTGTGATGACTGAGGACAGCCTGGGTGACAAGATCCCTCAAATTAGGAATTGGGTTATGGCAAATGAGATGACAACACAGCGAACAGATTTACAGTTTATGTGTGCCAAAAAATCAAAAAAACATCGACTATACAGCTGCTTTGCTTAGTTTTCTCAGCATTTCCTTTTGCTTTTCAGCTATGTCAGTCAGTCTTTTTAGTCTGACACAAGTAATGGATGAAATTAAAATTGCATTAATAGAGATGCATACAATTACTATAATCAGGGCAGGGTATTAATAAACTTCAATACATTTGTAGTAAAGATGGAAATGTTCTTCCAGCAGTAGAGTGTAGAGTGTTGTAGATGTTTTTTCCAGGTGTCTGGTTTCAGCCAATCCTTTGATTTTAATCTATACACACAAACTGAATACTTTCTTCAAATGCAATTTATGTCTTGATTAAATGGGCCAGTTTCTCTTTCCACACTACAGCAGTCTGCTTAAATTGGAGGTCTAGATCTCTGCCACTTTCTGTTAAGGAATTAGTCAGGAATGCCTCAGCAGCTCCAGATCCTCTCAAGTCCGAGAAATAGAAAGGGAGCGAGAAAGCTGGGATTCATTCCATTTGAAACACCCACTCATGCCCTGCTCTCGAATACAGCTCTCTCTATCTCCCATGCACCCTCCCTCTCGACCAGAGCAGTTGCCAGCCATCAGTGTGCTCAGCTGTGTGCACACGTCTTCAGTCTACGCAGAGGGAAGGAGCGCTCATGTCAAAAAGTGATGGCGATCGCTGCTCTCGTGTTTGCACTCGTGACCTGGATGTTTTGCATTGTGTCTATGCACCTTTCTGATAGAAGCGCAAGCTACATCAGAATTTCCACCCACATCCGTTTTCACGGATTATCTTACTGCTGCAGTGTTGGCAAGTTCTAACTCTCCCATTTACAAAAGAGTAAAGCCTAACCAAGTGAAGACATGAGGTAGGCACAGAGCCTTAGGATTACTGGTTCGCTCACTCACAGTCTCCCTCTCTCTTGCTCATTTCCCTCTCTTTTACTTAAGTACTCAGAGGCTATAAAAGCTCACTTTTAAGTATCTGCGTTTTAAATACACAGTATTCCTTCGCCTCTAAACAAATTAGCTGAGAGGAGAGAGCAGAGGAAGGACGGCAGAGGATGCAAAGACGTGCTGCTGCAGTGCAGGGGGAGGCAGTGACAGAAATGCAGCCTAAATATAATGTCCTCATTCCCTACACGCTTTAAGTTTGCACTTGTGTTGTTGTTCACACTGGTGCATTTCAGGAAACTGCTATGCCAGCTAATTGGAAGAGATGACTTGAATTGGTGACATTAAAGAGACTTACTTTAGTCCTTGATAGACAGGAGGAGAAAAGTTAGCGAGTAACAACACACAGTGGCCTTCCGTTCAATTAATAGAAGTGCCAGGCTATTAAATATCAGCAAATGTCAAACGCTAGGCATGCAGGTGTTACTGTTGACACAGTTAAAGTCAGTTCAGCCAAAACAAGGTAGTAGCATTTTAGAACTGCACTCTGTGTACACCAAACACAAACCAGGGCTGCAGATGATAACACAGTATGGGATTTTCAGATATACAAACAGTTCTTGGAGGCAGAGCTGCTCTAAAGGCAGAAATAAAGAACTGAATTTATTTGTCTCTACATAATGGACTGGAAAATCCTTAGCCTAGTTTACCTGCCAAATAGTCATACTAACTCATCAACACAGTGGACATAAATAAATGAAAAAAGTTGCATTGTTCTTAAAAAATATTTATTAATACTTCCCACCAGAGTGCTTTATTTGTCACTCAGAATTGCCAGTTGCTTTAACAGATTCTGTGATAAAGTGAGATTGAGAGAGATGTAGCGAGAGAGAGAGAGAGAGTGAGAGAGAGCAGGGGCCAGTGGGGATAGCAGCCCATTATTAGAGCCCTCCTCTGACAGAGAATAATGAGGCTGGTTACATTATCTGGGCCACAGAGATGGAGCCTATAGACCACAGCACACCACATGAGGCTAGGACAAAAAAGCACTGCAGGCTGACTGGGTTTAACACTCTGCTGAAATGTGGACTAACTTTTGTTGTAAAGCTTTTATGTGTCCATGCAAGTTATTTAAATTAAATCTATGTCTGTGTTTATCAGTGTGTGTATGTGTGTGTGTGCTGAATACAGTGTCAGTACTGTATGAACCTCATTACAGACTTGCATGCATAGCTGTCTACTTCTACTCTCCCCCCCACTAGGACAGTGAATATGTTTTGTACCCCAATCCTTCATTTCTAAATGTCTTTGTAACCTTATTTCTCTCCTCTCCCCCACTTTAGCCAGAGAACCTGCTCCTGGCAAGCAAATGTAAGAACGCTGCAGTGAAGCTGGCCGACTTCGGCTTGGCCATCGAGGTGCAGGGGGATCAGCAGGCCTGGTTTGGTAGGTACAGTAGATACAGGACTGAATCACAGCTGCATATATAGTGGTGTGGATCGCAAAGGTCAGAACTCCTTAATAAGTAAGGGAAGCTCTGAAGACCTCAGGACAGAGAAAAGTTATGGAGTCACTTGGGAAGGTTCATTTAAAGAGAGAGGGTCTCAAAAAGATGACATCTCCTCAGAGATGGAAAGTAACAAAGTACATTTACTCAAGTACTGTGCTTAAGTGAGGTGCTTTACCTGAGTATTTCTATTTTATGCTACTTTACACTTTCATTTCAGAGCAAAACATTGCATTTTATACTCCACTACATTTATTTGACAGCTTTAGTTACTAGTTACTTTAAGATGAAGATTTTACACAATGGTTAATATGACAACTTTACACATTGTTAAAGATTAAACCAGTGGTTTCCAACCTTTTTGGCTTCTGAGCAGTGTGTAGTCAGGGTCACAGATGTTTATGAGTTGTTAACAGCTTCACCCCTTCGACCCCTCAGATTTATCTGTTGTCCCTGTTTATAAAACTGTGTGTAAAGCAGTTCAAAGTAGCTCCACCTGCAGCAGCTACAACAGTAACATGCTGCTGACACACTGATGCTTCAGTATTCATCATTTAATGATGTCGCATATAGTAATATATCAGTCAGATGGACCTCCAGTCTCTTCTTATTGAAGTAGGATTCTTCATGCAGGACTTTTACTCGTAATGAAGTATTTTTACATTGATGTATTGGTACTTTTACTTAAGTAAATGATCTAAATACTTCTTCCACCATTGCATCTCCATAAAGTAACTAACTTCAAGCTCATATTCAGTTATTCTTTGCGTAGTGCTTAGGTCTGTTGAGTCACTGTTCCACATCTCACCTGGATCTCTGCTAGAAACGTCAGCAGCCATCAGTGGTGGGGTCTGTGGCCAGAGATTTGTGAGTCCCTCACAATCAACTGGCCTTAAAGCCTCAAGTCTGTCTTTAAAATCTCAGTCCTCTGTGTGGATGAATGGGTCTCAGCTTTCTGAAGATTATCTTGCTTTCTATACAAGCTGATCCAGGATAGCAGCTACACAATCTGCCGCCTCGAGCATGTCAATCAATAGTGTGTGTGTTT
Source organism: Lates japonicus (assembly GCA_033238685.1). Lineage (NCBI taxonomy): Eukaryota > Metazoa > Chordata > Actinopteri > Centropomidae > Lates > Lates japonicus. Next base: position 9,781,176 of record BRZM01000019.1, on the reverse strand, counting down.
TTACTGCAGGATTTGCTGGCACACCGGGGTACCTGTCCCCTGAGGTGTTGAGGAAGGAGGCATATGGCAAACCTGTGGACATCTGGGCCTGCGGTGAGTAGTACAGAGAGACACACACTCATTTACACACTTCCGGTTACGTATTGCTGCGGTGACGGAAATGCAGCCTAAATATGTCTCATTCCTACACGCTTTTAAGTTTGCACTTGTGTTGTTTGTTCCACACTGGTGCATTCCAAGGCTATATGCCAGCTAATTGGAAGAGAGATGACTTGGTGGTGACATTAAAGAGACTTACTTTGGTCCTTGATGAACAGGAGGAGAAAAAGTTAGCGGTAACAACACACAGTGGCCTTCGTTCAATTAATAGAAGTGCCAGGCTGTTAAATATCGGCAAATGTCAAGCAGCTAGGCAGCCAGGTGTTCTGTTGACACAGTTAAAGTCAGTTCAGCCAAAACAAGGTAGTAACATTTTGAACTGCACTCTGTGTACACAAACAAGCCAGGGCTGCAGATGATAACACAGTATGGGATTTTCAGATATACAAACGGTTCTTGGAGCGAGCTGCTCTAAAGGCGAAATAAAGAACTGAATTGTTGTCTCTACATAATGGACTGGAAAATCCTTAGCCTGGTTACCTGCCAAATAGTCATACTAACTCATCAACACAGTGGACATAAATAAATGAAAAAAGTTGCATTGTTCTTAAAAATGTTGTTAATACTTTACCAGGTGCTTTGTTGTCACTCAGAATTGCCAGTTCTTTAACAGATTCTGTGATAAGTGAGATTGAGAGAGATGTGGCGAGAGAGAGAGAGTGAGAGAGCAGGGGCCAGTGGGGATAGCAGCCCCATTATTAGAGCCCTCCTCTGATGACGAAATAATGGGGCTGGTTGCATTATCCTGAGCCACAGAGATAGACCTATAGACCTGACACACCACATGAGGCTAGGACAAAAAAGCACGGGCGACTGGGTTTAACACTCTGCTGAAATGTGGACTAACTTTTGTTGTAAAAGCTTTTATGTGTCCATGCAAGTTATTTAAATTAAATCTATGTCTGTGTTTATCGGTGTGTGTATGTGTGTGTGTGCTGAATACAGTGTCCAGTGCTGTATGAACCTCATTACGAACACGCCAGCTGTCTGCTTCTACTCTCCCCACTAGGACAGTGAATATGTTTTGTACCCCAATCCTTCATTTCTAAATGTCTTTGTAACCTTGTTCTCCTCTCCCCACTGGCAGAGAACCTGCTCTGGCAACAAATGTAAAGCAGCTGCAGTGAAGCTGGCCGAACCCCATTGACCATCGAGGTGCAGGGATCCTTTGAGCCTGGACTTGGTAGGTACAGTAGATACAGGACTGAATCTGGCTACATATATAGTGGTGTGGCGGTGCATAAGGTCAAGAACTCCTTAATAAGTGAGAGCTCTGAAGACCTCAGGACAGAGAAAAGTTAATGGGTCACTTGGGAAGGTTCATTTAAAGAGAGGTCTCAAAAAGATGACATCTCCTCAGAGATGGAAAGTAACAAGTACATTTACTCAGAATGCTGTGTAGGAGTGAGTGCTTTACCTGGTATTTCTATTTTATGCTACTTTACACTTTCATTTCAGAGCAAAAACATTGCATTTATGCTCCACTACATTTATTTGACAGCTTTGGTTACTAGTTACTTTAAGATGAAGATTTTACACAATGGTTAATAGACACTTACACATTGTTGAATTAAACCAGTGGTTTCCAACCTTTTTGGCTTCTGAGCAGTGTGTAGTCAGGGTCTGCAGATGTTTATGAGTTGTAACAACTTCACCCCTTCGACCCCTCAGATTTATCTGTTGTCCTGTTTATAAAACACGTGTAAAGCAGTTCAAAGTAGCTCCACCTGCAGCAACTACAACAGTAACATGCTGCTGACACTGATAACTTCAGTATTCATCATTTAATGATGTAAGCATATAATGTATATCAGTCAGATGGACCTCAAAGTCTCTTCTTATTAGTAGGATTCATGCGGGACTTTACTCGTAATGAAATATTTTTACATTGATGTATTGGTGCTTTTACTTAAGTAAATGATCTAAATACTTCTTCCACCATTGCATCTCCACTTAAAGTAACTAACTTCAAGCTCATATTCAGTTATTCTTTAAGTAGTGCTTGGGTCTGTTGGTCACTGTTCCACATCTCCACCTGGATCTCTCTGCTAAACGTCAGCCATCAGTGGTGGGGTCTGTGGCCAAGACTGTGAGTCCCCTCTGATCAACTGGCCCATAAAGCCTCAAGTCTGTCTTTAAAATCTCCGTCTCTGTGTGGATGAATGGGTCTCAGCTTTCTGAAATTATCTTGCTTTTATACAAACTGATCCAGGATAACACAGCTACACAATCTGCCCTTCTCGAGCATGTCAATCAATAGTGTGTGTGTTTTACTGCAGGTTGCTTTGCTTTACAGGTACCACCTCTGGTGTTGATGATGATGAGGAAGAGCATATGTAAACTTTCAGCGGACATCTGGGCCTAGGTGAGTAGTACAGAGAGAGACACACACTCATTTACACACTTACCACACATACTGTATGGCATTGCCTAGATTATTATGCACAGAAAAAGAAACACACCGATGCACATTTGCTAACACATCGTGCTTTCCTGTGTGTATGTGTGTGTGTGTGTGTGTCCATGTGTTTTGTGTGTGTGTCTCAGGGGTGATCCTCTATATCCTGCTGGTGGGTTACCCTCCTTTCTGGGACGAGGACCAGCACAAGCTATACCAGCAGATCAAGGCTGGGGCTTACGATGTGAGTCTCCTCTCCTCTCCTCTCCTCTCCTCTCTCCTCTCTCTCTCCTCTCTCCCTCTCTCCTCTCTCCTCTCTCTCCTCCTCTCCTCTCCTCTCTCCTCTCCTCTCCTCTCCCTCTCCTCTCTCCTCTCCTCTCCTCTCTCCTCTCTCCTCTCCTCTCCTCTCCTCTCCTCTCCTCTCCTCTCCTCTCTCCTCTCCTCTCCTCTCCTCTCCTCTCCTCTCCTCTCCTGCTCTCTCATTTCTCCCCTCCTGCTGTAATGCCCTCTCTTCTCCTCCCACTGCCCTCGTTCCTTTTTGGCAGCTGCTATGTAACTCAGTCACCTCATTCATATTTCAGGGGGTGCAAGAGAGGGAGCCTCACCTTAGATCGCGTTCAACTCCATGCCAAATAGAGAGAGAGAGGCTGACTGACTCTCTGGCAGTGATTCTGGGCTCACAGGGCAAAGACCTCGACATTTATGCCTAAACACAACAGGACCTGATGGGTTTAGAATTTCTTAACAAATTGCCGGGGGCTGTGCTTGGACTGGCCTTCTGATATACAGCCACAGAGGGACACAGTGGCTAAAATGTGGAAGGCACATGCACTGGCAGCATCCTTGGTTCACATCCGACCCATGTTGTATCCCATCCTCTTCCTCTCTCCACCCATTTGATCTATTTTCACTACAAAGCTATTTAACAAAGAGACAAAAAGATGCTAATAAAAATCAGCTTCAATATCAGAGGTGGGACTGTGAGCTCATCCAGCACTGTAGCCATTGGGGAGTTCACAGTTTGGTAACGGCAGTGAGCTGGACAAATTTCAAATTAAAAATGTAGCATATCTCATAATTGCATGTTTTCAAAATATATATAGACATAAAAATAGGTGATATGTGTTGTTTAGAGTTAAGAACAAAGACATACAAACGAAGCACAGGATACATGTGACAACAAAGTCAAAGAAATTACAAGACGCAGCTTGTTTTCCAGTCTGAATCTTATGGTACACATTTTAGAAAGCTGTGAGACCAGAAATAAGAAGAGAAATAAAGACATTACATGGCCTAAATGCAAAAAATAAAAATGTGAAGTGACTATGGAAGCTTTATAAGATACAGGCAGATTTTCTGTCAGACCTTTGACTCTGCTTAATTAGATTTAACAGCATTTTTTTTTTCATTTAGCATAGAGTAATCCCAAGAACACAAAATGAAAAAGCTGATATTTTAAACTGGCTCTCTGAAGACTTCAGTGAATGTGAAGATATATGGTTTTGTTTGTCCCTCCAGTTCCCTTCCCCAGAGTGGGACACAGTCACCCCAGAGGCCAAAAACCTGATCAACCAGATGCTGACCATCAACCCAGCCAAAAGGATCACCGCTCAGGAGGCCCTCAAGCACCCATGGGTCTGCGTAAGTGTCCCCATGTTGAGACAGACAAGCAGACAGCTGTTATATTTCACCACATCTTGTTAACACAGCTGCATGTCCAGAAAAGACAGCAAAATGCAAAAACCCTCGATTTCTTCTTCTTCTTCTTTTTCTTCCTTCTCCTCATTGTCTTCTTCCTTTCCCCAGCAACGATCCACAGTGGCGTCTATGATGCACAGACAGGAGACCGTGGAGTGCCTGAAGAAATTCAATGCCAGGAGGAAACTCAAGGTCTGTTTACAAGCTCACCCTCTCCCACGTCTTCCTTTTCTCCTCTAACACAGCTCTGCTCTAATAATCCCTCGACTATATCTTCCTCATCATTTTGGGGTCACTGAAGCATTGCAAAGTAGTATTTGCACTCCTTATTTCCTTTTTCTTGTGATGTTTGTGACCTCTAAATTCAAATTTAGAGTCTCTCAAGATATACTTATCAGTTAAATGTCCTGAAGTATAAGATATACCTTTCCTACAAGTGTAGTTTCCTTTCTACACTGATTTATTGCTGACATTTTGTGTGGATACAACAGCTTAGTCACTGGAGCATGTCACTGTTCCCCTGCTGCTTTTGGCCAGTCTTGGCATGGCTCAAATACCAGCACATGGCAAACTGGAAGCAGAAACACAGGTGGCTACAGGCAAAATGTTGGACCATTCAACCAACATGCCATCAGCATGAATCAGTCGTCTCTGGCTTTTCACATTTTAAAAGAAACGGACGCTGGCAAGGTCAGACTTTCAATCACATAGTAAACAATAAGAATTTCAATAAGGGAAATATTGATAAGAAGGTAGCGGTATTATATGCACATGGATTCCGGGATATATTCTTTTACACATAACTAAAACCATCTGTTGAACATTAAAGGTGCTGTACAAAATATATATCGACTAGAAGTCTGGTACATGTTAAACCTATCCTGGAAATCTTTTGAATGACTCTCAGGAAATAGAACAAAAATAGAAAGAACATGATGAGAGAAAGCGAGAAAACAAAAGTAGTACAAAACACCTCCTGATAAAACAGCTGGAACAATATTGAACGTCACAGACTGACATCTCAAAGAGTATAAAGGTATCTGAATGTGATTTTATTCTTTACATGAGCCCAGAAGGATCTGACTGGAGCTGCTGTGACAGTGTAGTGTAGTCAGACTATGGAGCCTCATCTCTTTAGTAAATATGCTCCAAAATTATATCAAGCACCGACAAAAACACCCACATTCATCAGTTTTTTTTCAGGCACTTCAGTTGGACGCACTGTAATGTGGACAATTTCCCATTGGATTACATTGCAGATTCCAAAGATATCAATCATTTACACTGAAAAACATGGGAAAATAATCAAATAAGATACTGGAGTTATCCTATAATCATATTATCAACTTCTACAGCTATTAACTACTATGGTGTATTTGCAACTCAGTGCCATTTTTATAGCCCTATAAAAGTTCCAGTTTTAAATGATCTCTCCAGAGAATAAAGTGTCAAGATTAGCTGCTTTACTCATCTCCTCCTCCCTTTATTTCTTTGTCCCTTTGTCACGTGTCTCTGTCTTTTGTCTCTTTTCTCTCTCTGGATTGAGCTGATATCCCTGCACAGTTTTGTGCTCCGAGCTGTTTTGCTGACTCAGTTTGCGATCACACTTCATTTTCAAGTCAGTTTGTCCTAACCTTGCCTTGTTCTCTGTCAGTCTGCCCCTATTGTAGATGCTTTTATATCAAATTAATACAGAAGCAAACAGGTATAAAGTAGTTTTGTCTTAATGTTTGTGTGTAATTTGTAATTTCTGCTTAATTTGCTTGACTGTTTCTTGCTAGTGTAGCTGTAACTTGTGAGTCTGTTATGTGATCACGTTTCCCTGTCCCAGTGTCAGAGCTGGTACCATGTAAGACTATCAGAATTTAATGTCTGGAATAATTAATGATATTATTAATATGTTGATGGATGATGAATAATGTTGGATTACTGTTTTTTTTCTGGATTTTTCTGTAATGGATATATAATAATAATTAAAAAGATAAAAGAAAGCATTTCAACACTGATTTGGATGTTGTTAACCATAGCAACAGAATCTTTAAACAAAATTTAAAAGCTTTAATTGCCTGAATATTGGTTGAATCACCACTGTGGTACATGAGTCAGTGATACAGAGTGGCAAAATGAAGGTTTATTTGTATGAAAATGTCTTATGTTCCCAGTTTAGATGGTTAAAAATCGAACAGCTCTTCTTGTTTGTTCTTTCCTCAGGGGGCCATTCTTACTACCATGCTGGTTTCTCGAAATTTCTCTGGTAAGTGCTACCACATAATTCTTTTATCCTCCATTACTGTACATCTACCATTCATATCTGTGACACATCAGTCAATTTATAGTTTCTGTGAAGATGCTAAATGTAGAGATTTTACTGTCTGCATGCCAGTTATATTGATATATGTCAATACTTAAGTACTGAGGGGAGCTAAAAGGTTTTTAAACATAAGTAAATCTGTTAGTTTTGTCTGAGGAACATGGCACCATGTTAGAGGAGTCACTGTGGATATTAAAAGTGATTCCTCACCTAAAACTGTGTCTAATATAACTGCTGTGAATCCAAGCTGATCACTGCTGGTAGAAACCTTTTTCAGCCACTTATAAAGCCGTTGATTGATTGATTTTCTCCTCAGCCAAAATGGTGGCATGTGCCTTATAAACAATAGTAACAGTAAATATTCAGTGACAGACTCAGTTGTCTCCCTTCACCAAAGAGATATATTTTATTATAAAGTTTACAGAGCATGCTTTCAAAAGCAAAATCACATCTTCATTTCATCTCAGTGCAACTTCAGTGTTTCCCTCATTTTTATTCAAGTCTTTCTTTTTCTAACTGCGGCAACAACACTTAGACCCATGTAATACAACACACTGTCCTCATGAAGTTACAAAACAACACTGATGTGACTTTTCTACAACATTTTCACATTGAAAAGCATATTCAGTTCAGCGAGATGACAGTTAAGAAATGTAACCCAAAAGCTTTTACTGTTCACACCAACTGAACAGCAAAGGTCAGTTGTCAGATTTGCATTTTTTTTTGCTGACTTTTAGCTCACAACCACCACATCTTCCTCCTGTTCTCGTTATGCGATGTGGTGACATCTGAGCTGATTGGAAAGCTCCACACTGACAGTAGTTTACCACATTTTCACACTTCAACCACTGCTGCAAATGTCCTCACTGTGTAAAAATTCAACATGCAAGACCATTTGAACTTGAAGCAGAAGGTTTAAAAATCCATTGTAGGCTGTGTAGTTTGAAGCACGCTGAACTACCGCAGTAAAACATGGGGAAACATTGAATTTGATCAGCAAGCCGTGGATGTGTTTGTGTCTGTGTACCTGTCTTTGTATTTGTGTATATCTCTGTACTTATATTACACTTTCTTGAAGGTTTAACATTGATTTTAAATCTCTGCTGTAATCTGAAAATTTAGTACATCTATGCCTCAGAGACTTCTTTCTTTAGTCAGGAGTTGTACCTCTTTCTCCTAATTTATCATATAGACAGCAAGATCCAAAAATGACAGTATAAAAGTGATGCATCACTTTTACTTAATGAGACGTTTTCAGCACTGCTGTGGTCAGCAAGCAGCAACAAATGAGAATTTGTATGTGAGAACTTAAGTGCAGTCAGGACAATTTGTAAGATGACTGACATTGTGGTATTATGGAGTATCACAGGATGTTAACACAACCACTGAGTCTGTGTTCATGTACAGTACCTGTGTATTTTGCATATATAGATGTGTGCGTGTGTCTGAGTGATGTTTTTGTATGTGTGTGTGCAAGCATGCTACTTCAGTAAACATGACTCACAGCGGCCGGCTCTGACACTGTTAAGCTTTGCAATGGGAAATGGTCTGAACATCCACTAAGCAACCACTCGGCTCTTTAACTCCCACACTGACCCGGGTGTGTGGCCTGGCTGTGTCACCACTCTCAAAACACCTTTTCCTCGCTCTCTTCCCTCTTCTTAGCAAACGGTGCTCCATTACAAGTATGAGGTAAATGTCATAAAATGTCCTTAAAATCTCAGATTTATAAGTTTACCCTGTTGTGTTTAAATTTCATTATTCAAAATTTCTGGAGGGCATTACATCACTGCAATCTCTTTTATACCCCTAGGCTCTACTGTGCCCATGCTGTACTGCCCCTGTCCTCCCAACCCATTTCTTCCTTCAAGGTCCCAAATCAAATTCCAAGGTCTAATTGGACCCCCTGCCCACCCTCTGGCAGGAATGGAGGCAAGGAGGCACCTTGGGAGGGTGGGGTGGGCTCAAGACTAAAGGGGTTTTCGTCTAGAATTTAGCCCCCGTGGCGTGGCGGAAGCGGAGGCGGGTACCCAGAGGTGTTGAGGACACACAGCTCTGCTAAGCGCCTGCTCTGGATAGTGTGGTCTCGCACAGCAGTTTGAGACTCTTAAGATACAGACCAGTGGTGGCGCAGTTAGCGGCACAGAAACTACAAGAGCCAGGTGAGTCGCAGTGCGTGCCTGAATCATCAGGTCGGTGAATCGCTGACGCTGGTTTCTTTCTTCTACCATGCTGGCTTTTTGGGCATCTGAACACATATCTGTTCTTACCTCAATACTTTTATAGTAGAGTTTCTGAGGCTGCTGATTGTGCTTTGTTAATCTACAGTTTTGTTGTGACGTGGTGATGATTGCTGCAGGTTACAGTTTCTGGAGCTGCTTTCGCTGTTAAAATGTTCTTCTCTCCTCGACATTTATAAATTTAATGTTAATGCTGAGATGTTTCTGCCTTCTACTTCCGAGGATCACGTGTCAGTCAAACAGTGTGGGCTGCACTGTGACCCGTCTGTTTTCTTGGTTCCTGTTATGTTTAGTTCCTGTAGCTGCCACTTGCTTCTCATCAAAGTCCTTAGGTGGCATTTGTGATAGACGTATTGAGTTGTTTTGAGGATTGATTACATTTAAAACGGGTGCAGTCACACCTCTATTAATGTAATCTGGCAGGAAACTTGTTTTTCTCTCTTTTCTAATATGATCTCGTGCCATGCTTTTCTGAGAGATGTGCTGCAAAACCTCTATTTGTCAGTAGGTGTTCATTTGCGTTTCCTCTGCATTGAAACAGATGAGCGGTGATGATAACATCAACTCTCCCTCTTTATCATGCCATCTGTGTCATCATCCTCTTCTTTGGAAGGTCCTATTAAAGTCTTAGTAAAACTCACATGCAGCATCAGCAGTTGCTTGATCTATTGAAATGGGAGCCATTAACAGGTTCATGAGGAAAAAGCTTTTTTTTTTTTTTCCAATAAGGATCTGTGAAGGACATCAGTGAAAAGTACTTGGTATTTCTCAGGCGAAAGAAAAGGTTCATGGACATCATCATGTTAATGCCCCAATATCCTTTTTTGCCTCACTCTGCTATCAGTCATTCCTCCTGTGACATTTCCTACTGTATTGCAATAATATTACAGCTGGGTTGTCAGCTTCTCTTTGTATATGTGTGTGTGTGTGTGTCTCTTTAGTCTCCTTATCTGTATTAACTGTGTGTGTGCGCACGTTATCAGGGAGAGCTTAGAACAACAGCTCGTTTAAGGCGGTCAACACAGCTCCCAACCTGGTAGCTCTCGAGCCACTCGCTGCTGTGTACTGTAAGTCAGCATGGCCCATAAATGCAGCCTGTAACACACACACACACACACACACATATTTATATCTTCTACCAACCATTCACCTTAACTAAGACCTTCGCTGGCCCTTCCTCAGGTACCATGTGGGACTGCCATTTAGCACCATAAATCCCTAAAACTGGCTTAAGCAGTTTTAATGTACCTACTTCTCACTATCAGACGATTCTAAAACATCTATGTAATAAATTTTTTTTTAAAACAAGACATTTAGAAAAGCACTGAAATGTTTTGTAGTATTTCTACTTCTTCTATATCCTACCCATCCTCCTCCCTGTTCCACCACCAGTAATATTTAGAATGATTTGTTGACTCCCTCTTATGGACATATGTGGAATAGCAAGACCATACTGGTTTTGAGATTCCTAAGCATGAATTTTGCTCTGTGTTTAAGTTCCCTTCACTCTTTGTCTTGGAGAGCTCTAATGATACACCCAGTACCACAGCATCTCAGTAAAAAGCATGTCTTAGTGCTCTCCAAGACAACGCTTGTTTTCATCTGAACGACCACAGCGATGTGGCCAACCTTCCATTTAGTACACTGTCTCCCATGTTTCCTCCATTCCTCCCTCCTAAACTCAGCGCTGCAAAGTTTGCTGACCTGCTGAGCTCAATGCGCGGGGCTCAGGGCCCCGTCCGGCGAAGGAGAGTCCTGCACGCACCTCCTGCCGCCCTCGCCCCCTCCCTCCACCTGCATCCCCATGCAGAGTAAGTAGACGAGATCAGCAACAGGGAGTGTACAACAGACAACCACTGAAAGAGAAAAAAGTGTCCGTGACACTTAAAAAGGCCTCTTCCTCATGATGCATGAAAAGATATTTTGATTCTGTCTTTCATGTTTTATTTTTGGGAGAGGAAGGAAAACAGCTTATTTCTAAACAACAGATCACTCTTATTTTTAGTGATGAATGGTCTCCAGCTACTGCGTGTTGTTTCTACATCTTTAAAGGAAATCCCTTCAAGATTTTAAATTAATCTTGTGGACCAAACTATTTAACCAGCACTATAGAGACAGAAATGTTAAAACCACCTCAAATGCAGAATCAAAATATTCTGCTGTGAGTCCCTAAGTCGTTTCCATATTTTGTTTTGTCAAAATGTAGTTAAAGAGCTAATGACAGTGGTGATCCTAAGCACGAGTGTTGTCTGTGTGGCCAAAGCCAGAGGATGATGTGCGATAGTGATATGTTCCTTTTATTATATTAAACGTGAGTTGAACACCTTAAATATGCACCAAATGTGTATTAATCCACTGCAAAAACTAGTCCCAAATAGATACACCACTCACTCCTGTCTGTCAAAAATGAAAGTGGTCTGCTGATTTAAGAAATTACTGAGCCTTTTTTTAAATGAAACTACATATTTACTTTTTATACATGTAGATATACATCTTCGTTGGGAATGAATGTGCCACAGACAGGGTGGGAAAGCTGTTAAGGATCAAGAGACAGTTTGTTTGTTTATGTCTCGGTGATGATTGAGATTAAGAAAAACATAGAACAACACAATTCTTATCCTTCAAAATGTCCATTTTTTATTAAAATATACTTTCAAATATATCATCAGTACAGGCCAAATAAAATGAGTCAAATTATATGTGTTTGTAATTCTGTGATTATGATTGTAACGGCACAGTTTAATTTAATGTTCTTTATATCTGAAATAGACTTGGAAAGTTTGTAATAACCATATGAGGATTAATGAAAGCTGTATCACTCCAGGTGAAGTGTGTTATTGTAAGTTTGCAGAGTCCTGAGGGGATAGTTTTATTTCTTCATTCCTTTATCCTCTCTTTATGTTTCCCTCCTCACTGTTTCTGATCTGTTCTTACATTCCTCCACCACCACCACCATTCATCCATCCATCCATCCATCCATCCATCCATCCATCCATCCATCCTTCCATCCTGCCTGGACGGCAATCAGTGTCCCGGCTCACAGACCTGGTAAGCAGCGTTCGCAGGGTGCCCGCGGCCCCTGCGCCTGAGAGTGATGCTGCACCGGCGCCGGTACCCAGCGCCAGGCCCGCCCCTCCACCTGCACACACTACTTCCCCACCTCCCCCTCACTCCCCCTTGAGCCCCTCCCTGTCTTCCTCCCAGAGTGAGTACCGAGCATGACCCGCCCTGACCCCTGTGCATGGTAGCCAATCAGGGGCTTAATCTGATGACATGCCAGGATTTCAGTGTGTGAGCAAGTGTATTTAACAGTCAGTGTTGGTGTTTTGGGTAAACAGGTTCACAGAGTAAAGTGCACTGTGTTAAGCTGCTCTTTTGTCAGCCATGTTGGAAACTGAACTATGTGGATGTGTGTGCTTGTTTCCGCTGAAATTTAAAAACCTCCTCTGTGCTCGAGGGATTAATGCACTGTTTGGCTGCTTTTGACTAGTTGTGATGTCTTTAAATACACAGGTGACATTGTTTGCAGTGATGTACAGAGATACCCTGTGTGCTCATTTCGCAGTGTGTTTGACAAGTGTTCAGGATCACATCTGCTCAAGCTTCACAGATGTTTGTTAGTAGTGTTTCCATGTATTCCTCAATTTAATTAAAAGAGATGCCTGTAGGTCTTGTAACACTGTCTCATATTGGAAAGAGAAAAAAAACACAGAGAAAAATCACCATAAAGCATATTTCCAGCTCATTTTATAAACAACAAAACATGTTAAATGACTTTTTCACCTGTCACAGTTTACTCAGTAAGCACATATGTACATTGGATTCTTAACTGCCTTCACCTCAGCATCTGTGTTGTTGTGTTTAACAAATTAAAATGATTTAAAAACGAATTCCTCTCCATCTGTCCAACTTTTGCGATTTCCTGTGATTAACTTCTGTTCCCACTGTTCTCTGCAGCACGCAAACAAGAAATTATCAAGATCACCGAGCAGCTGATAGAGGCCATCAACAACGGAGACTTTGAGGCATACGCGTGAGTCTGTGTTTTTGTGTGTATGGTTTATTTCTGGCTTCACATACATGGATAAAAGTTAATGTTTGATTAACATGTCCTGACCTTTCCTCTTCAGTAAGATCTGCGACCCTGGACTGACTTCGTTTGAGCCGGAGGCGCTGGGCAACCTGGTAGAGGGGATGGATTTCCACAGATTTTACTTTGAGAACCGTAAGATTAATAGATTTGTTGTTATTGTTGTCATACTGTTGCAGTTTTGCTTATAAATAATGACATTTTTTAATATTGTCTATTTTCCTGCTCTTGTTTCTTATTGTTTTATCTTGTTTATCTTTAGTTTTCATGTAAACTTAGTCTGTGTGTTCAGTCAGGAAACGTCTTCACACGAAGCATCACAAATGAAATATTAAAGTACAGAAATTTAGCTATTGCTCAATCAATGCTCAGTCACTCTAGAGCCACTTGTATTTCCATTTTATGGTATTTTGTTGTTTCTACTCTCTGCTTTAGTTACTAGTTACTTGTAAGATAAAGATTTGACACAGCGGACACAAGCTTTTAAAGATAAAACCACTGCTTTCCAACCTATTTGGTTTCTGATGTCTCACAAAGAACAAATGTGTAGTCTGGATCACATTTCAGATATCTATGAGTTGTTAACAGCTTTACCCCTTTGACCCCTCAGAGTCATCTGGAGTTCCTGTTTATAAAACTGCTCTGCCTCCAGCAGCTACGAGAGCAACATGCTGTTTACACTCTGATGCTTCAGTATTCATCATCTAATGATGTGTATAAGGATCTGAACAGATGTTCAGTGTCACATAGAAACATGACGATAGATAGTTTGTATGAAACTGCAGAATTATGACAGTACATGCTTTAATTTAATGCCTTGTCATTGTTGTTGTGTTGTCTTGCTTATGCTCTGTCCTGTCATTGTCCTCACCATCTTTTCAGTCTTGGCTAAGAACAGCAAGCCCATTCACACCACCATCCTGAACCCCCACGTCCACCTGATCGGTGAGGATGCTGCCTGCATCGCTTACATCCGCCTGACTCAGTTTGTTGACAGCCAGGGTCGGCCGCGGTCCAGCCAGTCAGAGGAAACTCGCGTCTGGCATCGCAGAGACAGCAAGTGGCAGAACATCCACTTCCACTGCTCAGGCGCACCAGCTGCGCCGCTCCAGTGAGGTACGGACTACAGCAGTGAGACAGCTGGGAGAAAACTGACGACAGGAGCTGTTCCTCTCAGAGCATGGATGTACTGGGCTTTTTCCAAATTGTTACTTTGGAAAGAAGCTGCGGCTGTTGTACCTTATCTAATCTTGCTGTGGGTTGGGTATAACTGTACTATGTAGTGTTTAAGCACTAGTTTGACATGTATGAAATACACTAATTTGCTTTCTTGCTGAGAATTACATTAGAGGATTGATACCACTCTCAGCTCTGTGAAGCAGGAGTCAGGGGACAAGTCAGACCATGAGTTTAGCTTGGCATAAACCCCCGAAACAGGAAAACTAATAAAATCCACCTAAAGCTCACCAGTTACCAAGTTACATCTTAGTTTGATTTGTACTAAAACTGCAGTTACCTCTGGACAGAACCAGGTTTGCCATTTCCCCCTTCTTCATGCTAATCTACGTTAACCAGCTTTCTTAAAATGTTGAACTATTCCTTTAATTTTAAAGCGTAATCTTAGTCTGATTTGTGTTCTTTCTCAGGGATGAATGCCATAGCTTTGTCTGTGAGGAGTGCTCTGCTGGAAAGCGAGAGGAAGAGGAAGAGGAGGAGGAGGAAGGGATGAAAGAACAAGTCCAGTGTCGGTTTGGGGACAGGGCTCCTCGCCCTTCAACAACGAACCCTCCCTCCATGGACGCCCGGCCTCAACCCCCAGCATGCATCTCTTCTTTTACTACTACTACTACTACTGCCCCCTGTCTGTCTACCTGCCCTACAAACACCTTCTGACAACCATCAAACAACAGCAACCCGACATCCTTCACCCCCTACCCCCAGCTTCCTCTTCTTCCCTCCGGCACACTGGGTGATTGGTGGGGGTGGGGGTGGGGGTGTTTTCAGCACTCGTGTGATTCCTTCTTCCTGTGGTCTCTTCCCTCGTCCCCCACAATTTTTGTGACACCAACCCTCTTGTCCTCCTGTGAATCTACACTCGCGTGACATAAACACTGCACTGGAAATACAGTATGTAAAGTTTTAAGTAAAATCTATTATTATCATTACTATATTATTATTATGATTATTACACATTTGCAATTGTATATGTAATTTGTATAATTCGAAATTCTTGATGCCAGTGGTTTCTAGAGTTGAAGGAAATCTTTTTTTTGTTTTTCTCTATCTTTTTAAGGAAGCATGTTTTTCCCCATATTAACAGTGGCTGTTTTTTATTGTGGCTATTAAGTGGAAAATGATATTGGCAGTTTTTGTAATTTGCTTCTTGTATGTTCGCTATAATACTGCGCCCAAACTCATGGTCAACTTGTTTTTGTCCGTTGATTTGTTTGTTGTTTGCTTTGGGGTTTTCCTTTCCTTTTTCTTTTCTTTCGTCTTTTTTCCTTTTTTTTTTTTTTTGAAGGGGTGTGCCTGATGGGTGTCGTGTGAAGGTGGAGAGTCCTCGTACGCGTGTGACCGTGGTTACGTAAGGCAGACACATAGCCTGTGCTAGTCCAAAAATATAATGACTGTACAGTTGGAGGAACCCGTTGTTTTTCCCTTGTTGCAATGTGAACGGCTGGAGGAGTGGTCAGCTAAGCTCTGTGTCTTCCTGCTTCAAAACGTGAACGTTTCAAACAAACAGCATGCAATAAGAGTTTTATCGTCAATTTACTTCTCCATCTCTACATATAACGCTGGTAGAAGACCATGTGCTCCAACACTCTGAACAGTGAGGTCTAAAAAAAGAGAAGCAGCATTGTGAAGATGCATAAGAAGAAGAAAGAATTTTTTTTTTTTTTTCTGTTAACAACAGTGTTCCCCTCCCTGCTTTGCATTTCTGCCACCATGAGAACAATAATTCAAACAATATAACAAGATACTTTATGTTGGACAAAGAAAGAAAAAACTTATTTTGTTTTAGCAGAAAACTTCAGACAGCACATCTCCTTATCTGAGTATGATAAAATAAGTTGGTGTGTTGTCATGAAAAGAAATTATTTGTATGTTCCATGTTGAAAAACATGAGTTTCCAAAGAAGAAATATTACAGTGACTTAAAGTGATCACTTAATAGGGTACATAAAATTAGGGTTAGAACTAATGATAATTTCTATTATTAATCTATCAACAAATTATTTTCAGTTAATCTTTTGGTTTATTTTGTCCAACCAGCAGTCTAGACCAAGAAAAGCAATAAATTCTCACATAATATCCTTGAACAAGCAAATGTTTGACTTATTTTTTTAATTACTTAAGCAACTTCGGTGATTCATTTTCCATCAGTTAACTGATCAACTAATTGTTGCAGATTAAGTTCATATATCGGGCAAATATGGAAGAAATAATCAGCGTGATATTTTGAGGTAGCATTGTTTCTCTGTGTGTATGCGTGGCTGTGTGGATACAAGTTTCAGCCCTGTTTTAAAGTAAACTGAGGATGATATTAAGTCCAGAATGAGGCTGATCTTTGACAAGAGAAATAACAATAGTCTAACTGGACACCAAACTATTGGAATAACAAACCACTTTGAAGAAATTCAGATTCCGCTGTTCAACCACTTGTATGTGTTGTAGTGTACAAAACAGTAAACTGCTGAGTAACAGATTAGAAACAAATATCAAAAGTACAACTCTTATTTTATCAGCATATCGACTTGTGACATGACAAAGCCTTTTAGTTACAGTTATTTGGTATGTCACGATACAGTAACATCAAAGTATCTTGTTATATTTACAACAGTGATTTTTCATGACAGGAAATTGAGCACACTGCGATGATTCACAGAAATCTCAGTGTGAGCGTATAGTTCAGCTGTGCCCCCTGTTTCCACCAGGAGCTTGTGTTTTTGAGTTTTTTTTCTGGTGCTAAAAAGGGGAGGGAGGGGATGCACTGCTGGTAGCTCCTGCTGTTGCTAGGCGACGACCGAATACCCGCTTGAAGCTCAGTGCTCTTTTCCTAAAAGTTGAGATATTTTTAACTCGCTAAAAATCTCGGTGCTGTCTGGAACACAACAGCAGGTCCTTTTTTTTGCGACAAAATGTCAAACAAAAGAAGTCAGCGCTCTAAAGAAAGGATCCCGGTGGGTGCGTGACCTTTCTCACTTCCAAAGCCATAGTGCAGAAAGCTGGTGCTACTGTCTGTTTGTCTATAAGAAGCACATACACTTAGGCCCATATCAGTGATGATGAATAAAGGATGTGTGTGCTTGAAGCCTCTATGAGTGGGAGGATTTTGTAGGGCTTCTCTGTTCTGTGGTCTGGTTCCTCATTTCAGGACAGTCCTTTGCCACAGGGTGCAATATTTGTGTGTGTGTGTGTGTGTGTTTGTGTGTGTGTGTCTGCAAGCATGTACAGTACATCCATTGCTCTCAGTGTGTATTCTTTACAAGCCCTGGGGGGTTACATTTTTGAGGTGTGTGTTGTATAAGAGATGACGGAAGGTGAAGGCTTTATTTCGGAGGACATATCAGTCCCCTGCCTTCAGCCCAGGACTTCTTTTTTCTTATGATTTGATCTGTTATTTTTCACGTTTTACAAGATGTTTTCCATGTTTTTACTCTCATGCCTTGTCGATTTGTGTTACAGTAAAGTGTTATCAGCTTTTCATGATTATAAAGTGCTTGTGCCAGGGGTGGCAGGATTGAACGGATGGACTTTGCAGCACTGAAGACTGATTTCGTGGGGGTTTGACTTGTGATCAGCTCCACTGTACTTTGCTTGTCCACCATTGGCTGCCTTCACATTTGTCTCACCCCTATTGGTCAGACCAAGATATTAAAGAGACTGGGCAGTCGGTTTGGTGAATTGTCCTCAGGTTTCTATTTATTTTCAATATTTATTTATTTATTTTAGTGGATATTTTTATTGTGCTTTTCTTTCTTTTTTTTGTTGTTTTGTTTTGTTTTCCTATTGTACAGCTCATGCACTTGTGCAAGTACTGTCTGTTGTTCAAGGGACACTGCTCCATGTAAAACATGACTGTTTTTAAAGGGATAGTACACCCAAGTTGCATCCTGCATGTGTTTTCTGTAACGACCAACATGGTGTGAATTACTTTCTCTTTCTCTGCTATTTTTTTTCTTCTGTGACTTCAAATTTACGCTGGTTTTGACTTTATTTTTGCAGTTTCATTGTGTCCTTTTTTTCTTCTTCCACTTAGGCCACATTACCACTTTGCCAGAGTGGGACATCTATTACTTTAAAACCCATATATTATAATACAGGATTGTTTTTTGTGTGAACTATCCCTCGAAAAATCTTCATTGCCTTTTTTTTAGGCGATGAAGCTTTTTTCAAATGAAGGTTTTTTCAAGGTGAACCACTGAGTCGTTGTATTGTACTCATGTCACAGTAACAATGTTCATGTGTAGTTGACCCTGATGTAATAGTAAAAGGTCAAAGGTTATCTGAAGACGTTCATGCGTGATCGTGCGAACCAAACATGACCCCCACCCCCCTCCAAAAAAAAAAAAGAAGAAATAGCAGCATGTACAGTACAAAGGTGTTGTTCTTCTGTTCTCCTTAGTGTGTTTACTAGCCTTGAAAATCAGTATAATAAGATTCACATATTTAAAATGAGGGAGTACACAGTGTTACACAACTGCAACTAATAAGCAGCGTAGCTGGCATTTTCTTTGCATGACAGTCAACAGGACACTTGTTTTTTGGTGTTTTCCTTTTTATTTGGTTTCTCATTTTCTACTGAATGCTGGTATACTCGACCTTTCTCTATCTATTTTCTCAGCTTTTTAAGTGCATATAACTATTTTTGTCTCAAGATGATATAATGAAGATGATTATGATGATCAGGATGATTATATTAATGACTGTGGCACTTAGGATGACTATGAGGATGTTGTCGGTGATGATGATAATGATAATGATGATGATGTGGTGAAGATTATTTCGCATGCTTTTCTACGGGGCTCTGTGTTGTCAGTGCAGAACGGCTGCCTTTTGTACACAGCTGAGAGAACACACAAGGAGCACATGTTGACCATCAGCACCAAGAGTGACTGGTGCCTCACTGAGCCTGCACTGGAGTCCCACTGACAGATAAGAGGCAGTTCAAAGAGTGGACGAGCTCCAGCAGGGGGCGCAGTCACACAAAGTAAAGCACAAATAGACACAGATAGAAGGCAGATTGATGCTTCTAATGTAGCTGCACAATAAGTTAACTTTATAGTGTCAACTCTAACAGACCATCGACAACAGCAGTTTATCACTGTAGAATAAGAACCAGCTGCTGCTGGCGGTGGTGCTGTTGCGTGTACTAGAATTGGCAATGATGCACAGCTACGATAAGCGTCAATCTGCCTTCTATCTGTGACCTGTTAATATTTACTGTGTGACTGGGCTGATCCTCTTTAATTTGCCTCTTATCGGTGGTCAAACTCGGTAATTTTCCGATCGCTCTTGTGCTGATGATCGGCATGTGCTCGCTGTGTGCAAGGCGCTGACTTTACGAAACCGTAAGCATGCGAAATATCTTCACCACATCATCGTATCATCATCACCATTTGGCACATCTGTAGTCGTCTGGCCACGATCGTGTATAATCGGCCTGATGTCATCTTCGATATCGTCTTGAGGTTAAAAATAATTTAAAAAACGAGGAAAACAGATGGAGAGGGTCGATGTCGGCATTCAGTGAAAATGAGAACCAAATAAAAGGGAAACATAAAAACGAAGTGTCCCTGTTGACTTTGTCATGCTGAAAATGCCAGCACACTGTGATAACGTGTGCTCATTTCGTAGTCTTGTGCGTTTTTCAGGCTGTGAAGCACTGAGGCTGAAGGGCAGCCTGTGCTGACACATGCTGCTGTTTCTTCTTTTTGGAGGGAATAGCGTTTGGTTCGCACGTCACCTTTCAGGCAACTGACCTTTGCACTGACCCGTCGGGGTCGGCATGGTGCAACGGTTTGTGATTACGGCTCTGAACGACTCGGTGGATGCGCTGAAACCTTTCGTTTGAAAAAGCTTCATCTTACTAAAAAGACGGTAATTTTTCGAGATGGTCACCTGGCTGATCTGTAATTATAATATGTAGTTTAAAGCAATGAATGTCACTCTGGCGGCAATGTGGCCTAGTGGAAAGGACACAATAAACTGCAAAAAATAAAGTCAAGCTCAACATCAAGTGATCTGAAGGAAGTCACGCCGTGGCCTGAGAACACGTGCGGGACTCTGACTTGAATGCTGTCGCTGAAACGGTCATGTTTACGTGGACGTCTGAACGACGGACGGCCGCAGTTAATGGAGGCAAACAAAGAACGACGACGAGAAGAGGGCGCAGTGAAAATCCGCTGAAATGAAATGGATGATGTTGATGGTGGAACCTGGGGACGGTCATGACCGGCTGTTGATGTGGCGGTCTGACCAATGAGGGTGAGACGGGCGAGGGGCGGCCAGTGACGGACAGGCAGTGCAGTGGGGCTGATCTGAGGTCAGGCACGGAAATCGGTCTTCGAACTGCTGAAAGTCGTCCGTTCAATCGCCGCCTGGCAAGCGCTGCCGTGAGCCGGGCACTGCTGGCGCAAATCGTTTGAACGCGGGCTGAGGCATGGAAGCGTCGCGTAAAGCGCGGATCATCGTGAAGGAGGTCGCAGACTGAGGGGCGAGGACTGTCCTCGGCTCAGCCTTCCGCCGCCTCGTGCATCTTATGCAACACGCACCTCCGGGCATATACGCGGGCGTGGTGTGCGTAACTGCGAACACCTGCCTGGTACCACACACAATGACGCCCTGTGACGAACTGATGCAATGAGGAACCGAACCACGAGACAGAAGGCCAAATCTCCGCTAAGCAGAGCCAGCACACCGTCGCTGTTCATCGTCGCGATGTGGGCCCTGGTATCGCATGAACAGGCGGTTGACGCACCGGCTGCGCGGCAGATGATGCGCCGCAGGATCGCTAACCCAGGCGCTGACTTCTTTGTTGTTTTGTTGTCGCGAAAGGACCGGCTGTTGACGTTCCGAACGGCGCGGACACGGCGGTGCTGTCTCGACTTTGAGCTTGCTGAGCTTCGGCGGTGTTCGGTGAATGCGGCTGGCGGGCCCCCACCGGCAGTCCTCACTCCCTTTAGCACCGGAAAAAAACTCAAAACCTGAAGCTCCCTGGTGGCGGGGCAACTGGCTATACGCTCACTGGTTTCTGTGAATCATCTTGAGGCTCGGCCCTGTGGCGTCGCTGGTGTAAATATGACAGATAACGCGATGTTACTATGTGTGTTTATGCCAGGTAACAGGCTAAAGGCTGTGTGCTGAAGTCTGTACTGATAAAATGAGTTGCTGATATGTTGTTCCTGATCTGTTGCTCGGCAGTTTGCTGTTTATGCAACACAATCGGTTGACAACAGGCTCTAATTTCTTCGAGAAATCAGTTTGTTATTCAACCAGTTTGATGTCCGAACCAGACTGTTGCTGTAACGGCGAATCGCCTCGTCTGGACATGTCGTCATCGTTGCGCACAAAACGGGCGAAACTGTCACGCGGCCGCACGCAGGCTGTGCTGCACTCGAAATGTCGCGCTGGGTATTTTGTTCATGTTGCCCGACCATGACGGTCTGCGACGATTGATCGGCGATGGAAAATAGTGCGGTGCTGGTAAAATAAGGTCGAGCTTTGTTGTTCAGGCTGTGTAATGATTGTTAACTGTGGTCTGGTTTTATGGTGAATTGAAATAAACCAGATTAACTGAAATAATTTGTTGATGAATTAATAATGGGGTATCATTGATTCTAACCCTGAGCTATGTGCCCTGTTAGTGATCTTTAAGTCGCAATATTTCTTATTTTGAAACTCGTATTTTCGGCTCATTTTAACTAAATAATTCTTTCATGTTCTGCCAACTTATTATCATGCTCGGATGGTGTGGCACAGTGAAGTTTTCTTTCTTTAAAAATGAGCAGGTTTTTCTTTCTTTGTCAACATAAAATATCTTCGTTATGTTTGAATGATACTCGTAGTGAGAGAAGCGGGAGGGCTGCTGTTGGCTGAAAAATTCTTTTCTTCAGCTGTATGCGTCTTCTGTGCTGCTTCTTTTGGACACTCACTGTTCAGGGGTGTTGAACGGTCTTCTCGGCGTTGCTATGTGAGATGGAGAAGCAAATTGACGATAACTCTTGACCCCTTTGTTTGTTTCGTTCGTTGCTGGCGAGGCACAGGCAGCCTCAGCCATGCATTACGGCGAAGTGGCTGGGTTTCCTCAGCTGTGCGGTCGTGGGCCGGGACTGGCAGTGTGCGCGCGGCTCACGGTCACGGTTGTGACTCTGGTGGAGAGAAAACTCACAGACAGGACACACAGCTCTCTGCTCGTCCTCGCAGAACCAATAAGGGACGTCTGTATGTTTATCACACACCACCTCCTCCTTCTCATTCTCTGTCTCAGGTGAACCATCATTCTCCCTCTTAGCAAAGGAGTCAGCTAGGTCTTTGAGAGAAAGGTTTATGGATGGATAATCCTGTGAAGATCCTCTTTTACAAATGGGACAGTTTTTGTTTTTAGCTTGTTCCCAGAATTGTTGCAGGCAGCTTGAACAGAAGCTGTGGCTGCAGCTCAGAGACACAGGATCTCTGAAAGTCTCTGAACACACATGGCAACTCAGGAAACTTTCAACAAGAGCTATTTTCTCAGCCATTTGCTCTGATTATCAGATTTCTTTAAATTAGCTACAGGACTCACCAAAACACAGTCCCCTCGACTTTCACAGTATAATCCACCAAATTTGTGTTCTTCAGCTGAGATCCCAACCGCGTAATGTAAAGTCTAGACTCGACTTGATCAACAGTGCAAATCTGCTTTCTGTTTCATTTACCTGTTTTATGGGTGGAGAACTTATTCAAATGAAACTGCCATCTGTTTGGTCACCACCAGGTGGTGCTGTTCCTGCGTTACAGATGTTAAAGGAATGCTTCACCAAAAACCTTTGTTGACTATGAAATACTAACACACTTGTCATTTACTGAGTGTTTCCGGGACTTCTTGATTGAACGGGGGTGAGTCCTGTCAGCTGTTTCAAACAACAACATGTAACTTTTACTGAGCAACAAAGCAGCCACACGTGGTAATTATGCAAACAGTTAAACGGATTTCATGCACAGAAAACAAAGACTGCGTAGTCTTACTCACTGAGCTGAAACACGGTGTAACGGTGTATACTCCTCACGATCCGCGGTTTCTGAAGCAGGAAATGCTGCCGCTATGCCGCAAACACGCCAAACTCTGTTTACAATTGTTTTTTTTTTTCAAAGTTTCCTCGCTGGATATCGGAGATGAACGCCGGTTTGTATCGCTTGTAAGTGTTTCTAACTGGTCTACAGTTCGGCATTACTCTTGGTCTGATTCACTCAGTTATGCAATTATTCACATGAGCTCGTACCCGCTCACTAAAGTTTCATAGAGCAAGAACAGGTTTCTGTGCCCAGGGTGGGAATGACAGAGGGACCATTCTCCCTATTACAACTCAGTGTACCGTCAAACACAAGTATAAATACCAGTAGATGCAGCCGTGAAGGAAGTTGAACCTCCAAACATTATGTTAGGGACAGAGGTAGGGGCATGGTTAGGTGTGGGGCACGTTCAATCTGTAAACAGTGGGCGGTGTTTTGCTGTAGTTTCTGTGTAGAACATGTTTTCTCCTGACGGTGTGCAGCAACCTTTGTTGCATGTGTTGTCCTGTTTGAGGGGTGTGTCAGAGGTGTCACCCAATCAGCAGCCATGTTTTGAAACCCCACTTCATTTTTTAAAGTCTTTTTGTTTGCGGCCACTTCTGACTGCAAATAATATTTTCCACATTGTCTGAGAGGTTATTGTTTGGTAATGAATACAGTTTTTCAGACGTTTTTCTAAATGTAGGTATACTGGGAAAATGATTGACTACCTTATGGTTGAGAAAATTACATTTATTTTTTATATTATGTAACCAGTTAGTCTGGTCAGAATGGTTTTGTATAGTTAAAACAGCCTCCTAAAGGATAGAGGAACTAGTTTAGTTACCAAGGATGTAGAAGCTACTTTGCTTTGCTATAGTATATGTTTTTTCCCCACTAATCTGGAGTTTTGGGAAGTGAGTACAATAATCCTTAACCATCATTCTCTTTGCAACTACAACTACGTCTTTTTTCTAAGAGGGCTGAGGCAGTAATCTTTTCCAAAAACGTTAAAGTCATACAACAGAAAAACAAGACAGGTGAAAACATTACAGTCATTGAGATGTTCCAGTTCATGTTAGGTCTCTAAAATGCCAAGGCAGTACTGCCACTCTGCTGTATGAGTCTGTTCAGAGAGGAAGTATTTCTCAATGATGACCTTTGACTTGGATGTTGCACAATATTAACTGTAAAGCTTGTCAGTCACACAACAATAAAACATAAAGATCTGCTGCTGACTGAGCCAGGAGCAGTATAGACTGTTAATCTACTGTACAACACCTTTCAAATGTAAGTACAACATGAATAATTGCCATGAATTAAATCAAGATGTTGTCACTACGCTTACCTCAAATATTCAAACCGAGTTTGTTAATGAGTTTTAAAGCTTCAGCTTTTCAGACTGTATCTCACCATGTGCTCAAGTGGATTCAGTTTAATTCCATAAAATGTAATCCTAGGTTGTGAGCTAGAATTAACTGAACTGATTAAAATCAAGTGATTTCTCATTCTTCAACTTTTATCATGGCTGATATCTTCCTGCAAAAATGGGAAGAGGGGTATTTATGTCATGTCTTAGCCCAAGTTGCCCTTTCCAGGTTATATAAGGGAATTAAATGTTTTATCTTTATTACTGTTGAGTAATCTGGCCAAGTGCTGCCAACAAGGAGCTGGAAAAGCTTCAATTAGCGCAGAATATAGCAGCAAATATTGCAATTTGTTGTTCAGCAAGAGCAAATATAGATCCAACAAAAGCTGGTCTCACCAGTTATTAACTGTTAAGGAATACAATCATTTTGAAACGACCATCTTGTTTGCTTTAAAAATACTATTTTCTGGAAGCACAAAAAAGTTTTCCATGCTCCACATCTCAACAAATCTGTATAAACTAAGATATGGTCAAATAGATTTTCTGTTCTGATTTACTGTTCTGTCTTAACTTTTTGTAATGCATGGTGTTTGTATTACATTTATTTGCACTGTTTACTTGATGATTGTAAAGATATAAAGTGTAACAGAAATGAAAAATATAAATGGATAAACCATGACACCCACTACTTAAGTCATCTCATGTGACTAACTTTACTCTGTCTTTTAAAGCGACAGCAATCAAAGTATAAGCCATGCTAACACTGCTCTCTGGTGAAGGTTTTATTAATAGCAGGTTAAAGGCTCACCTATATTCAGATCACTATTCTCTCATATCCTCTGTGTAGATATTTTAAAAATTAACTCCTGTGAATCAGAAAACATTTATAGAGAACAGAGGAAAATCAAGAGTTGACCATAAAACTTTCTAGAACAGGATAATAAATTTGAAGTCACCCTGTTACCTTTGTATCTTTTTCTTGTTTTAGCAATTCTAGCTTCACCTCAGCGATGATGCTGTTGAAGCTGGTGACACTGGTTACACTGCTCTGCTCTGTTCCCAGTGCCAATGGAGGGAAAATCCTTGTTTTCCCCGTGGAGGGAAGCCATTGGGTCAACATGAATATCCTCATCCAAGAGCTCCATTCCAGAGGTCACAACATCACAGTGATCAAGCCCAAAACCAGCTGGTACATCAAAGAAGGGTCTGATCACTACCAGTCAATCACCCTTGACATTGTTGCTGGATTTAATGCAGATAACATGAATTATTTCATGACAAGAATGCTGCAGCTCCGGCGCCACTACCACAATTCAACTTTGGCTTATGTCAAAGCTGGAGAGGAGTTCATGACAATGATGCAACATGGTCACAAAGCAGTGGTTGATAAGATGCAGAAGATATTTGAAGACGCTAAACTGATGCAGTTCCTTGAAGAGGCCAAATATGATGTTGTTATGACAGACCCCTGTTTCGGTGGAGGGGTTCTTCTGGCTCGTCGGTTGGGTCTGCCTCTGGTCTTCAATGTACGATGGACAATCATGGAAGATGGACACAGCACAGTTGCCCCCTCACCGCTCTCATATGTTCCCATACCAGGCAGTGAACTGACTGATAAGATGACTTTTTGGCAAAGGGTGATAAATGTTTTGCTTGCATTAGCAGTACTTAATAACCGGGTGACAATAAAAGAGCATCACTACACACCATTTGTCCACCGCCACTTTGGTCCTGATGTCCACTATGATGATCTTGTTCAGGCAGCAGATATTTGGCTGATGAGAACAGACTTTACCTTTGAGTTCCCTCGTCCCACTATGCCCAATGTTATCTACATGGGCGGGTTTCAGTGTAAACCCTCCAAGCCTCTTCCTCAACATTTGGAGGACTTTGTCCAAAGCTCTGCAGAACATGGAGTTGTTATTATGAGCCTGGGGACCTTGGTGGGGAATCTCCCTGAGGATATAGCAGAACATGTGGCTTCTGCTTTTGCCCAGTTACCACAGAGAGTCATCTGGAGGCACACTGGGAAGAGACCATCCACTCTGGGCAACAACACCTTGCTGCTGGACTGGCTGCCCCAAAATGACCTCCTAGGACATCCAAAGACCAGAGTGTTTGTGGCCCACGGAGGCACCAATGGACTTCAAGAGGCCATCTACCATGGAGTTCCCATTGTTGGTCTTCCTCTGATGTTTGACCAGGATGATAACCTGTTCAGGATGAGAGCGAGGGGTGTTGCCAAAGTTCTGGACATTGGCACATTGAACAAAGACAACTTCCTGGAGGCACTGAAGACGGTGCTTTATGAGCCATCCTACAGAGAGAACATGCAAGAGCTCTCCAGGCTGCACAGAGACCAGCCCATGAAGCCTCTGGACCGAGCCATGTTCTGGATCGAGTTTGTCATGAGACATAAGGGAGCTACCCATTTAAAGACCGACTCCTACAAGATGTCCTGGATTCAGTACCACTCCATTGATGTCATCGCACTGCTGCTTGTATTGGTCATAGTGATGACACTCATCTGTATTTTAACAGTGAAATGTTTGTGGCGTAAAGTGTTTGGTGGGAGAAAAGAAAAAAATGAGTAATATCAGTGTCTACTTTATTAAAGCCTGGCTCATCATTGGACAACTGAGTAGAGTATTTCTCCAACACCAGCACGAAAGGAAACAACAGGAGATGTAGAGAAGACCGAATGACGAAAATGGCAAAATCCAAACAAAACAAACAAACAAAATTACATGTATACATTTTTGTACTAATCTGTAATGAACAATTTAGCTTTGATGATGATGATACAGAAGCAAAGAAATAAATGTCTGTCTCTGAAGAGCGGAAAAGACTTGTGTCAGAGATTTCATTCAATCTGAATATTTGCTATTTTGTTAAAATTAACGTCTGATGAATTTCAGACACAGACTGCTTAGAGTTGGTCTGTTTGCCTGTTGAGCAAACAGTATGCATGTAAAATAAGTGAGACTTGAGGAAAGACAATGTTCATATTAAAGAATGACCAGACTGAACAAAATGTGAACTATGTCTCCATCTTGTGACTGCACTCTGAATGCATTTAGTCAATGATGATATTACCAGTGAGTGAATGTTTTGTCCCTGAAAACTGCATTAGTTGACAGAAGATTACTATAATTATCTCCATCAAGAAGATTATGTTTTAATAAGTGAAATTTGGCCCAGGAGGAAATCATTCAATTTTGGTGCAGATCTATTTAAAGGGGCAAATCAAAGAATTTTTTATCATGTTCATTATCATTGTACAATGGGGCATTTTTCAACAGATTGGTCTTGGTGAAGTACCGTACTGACTGCAATTCTAGTTTTACAATGTTTTCTTCTTCGGGGATGTTTATCCTTCACACACTGTGTGAGTATCATACAGTCCTGCTGAGTGTCTTTTTTTTTTTCAAAGTACTAAATATTTAGTTAAAATCTTAATTCTCTTCAACAATAGAGTAAGTTTAGAAACCTTTGCGACAAATTTGTTAATACAATCCTCAGCTCCTCTTCTTGCTCTCTGCTGCTGATTTAATGACACATCATGTCAAGTAGCTTCCACAGGATGTTACATTTTATTCACTTAGAGCTGATAATCATCAACTGGACATTGTCATTTATCAATCATGTTATTGATCACGTATACAGAACAAACATGACAAAGTTTGCAGAAGCACTGTGATTAAACACTTCATTCAAATCAAACTCTCTTAAAACACCTGTTTCCAAAGAATAAAACAACAGATCCAAAACTCATCAAACTCATCAAACCATCAAAAACTAAACCTGATGATGAACAAACTGTCACAAAACTGAAACAATCAAAGCATTCAGTACAGTGGATATATACTACTATAAAATGTTGTTTGACTCAAAACAAGATGCTGAGAACCAGGATAATCAACAGCTTTGATTTGTAAACTTTGTGAAACAGTTTGTATGTTAAGAGAAGTGACACAAACCTATAAACTAAATCTATTTTCTAAAAGCCAAGAAAGCAGCATCAACAGAAAATCAACAGTATGAGTGACTAACTAAATGATTTTTATGTTGAAAAAGCTTTTGTTTTCACGTATTTGTGGTGAATTTCAATAAAAACAACAACCACTTTATAGAGTTCATTTCAGACAGTAGAGACCGTTAGAAGATTTTGATATCAGTGGTTTTGGCATCACTGGCCTCTCCAATATTGATAAATGGGAAGAGTTTCTCAGTGAAAGTGTCTCTGTGAGTGTAGATGGGAGTCATGTCTCCAGGGTTGTAGAAGGACACCTCCCCTCTGTCATAGTCCAGCTGGACTCTGATCCTCTGGAGACTCTTCTTCACTTTGACAGTCCCACCAATAGCATTAGTGTATTTTCCACTTACATGCTTAAAACACCAGACTCCATATTCTGGTGAGGCAGGACACTCTCCCTTCCTGTCAACTGACTCTTTGGCCAAACCCACAATCCAGGCAGGATGGTCTCCCACCTCCACCTCCCAGCTGTGTTTCCCTGAGCTGAAGCCCTCAGAGCCCAGAACAGTGGGATACTTAGTGTTTCTCTCTGGATTGTCAGGGAGCTGCTGATATGTCTTTCCACGTCTCACACTGGTCAGATCATCAGACAGATAGAGCCATCGGTATGTAGTGTTTGGGTCCAGAATGACAGGACTGAAGTGGACCTTGTCCTTCATCTTCTCCCAGACTCTGAAGGACAGGTTGCCCAGGTGTTTGGCCACATCTATCAGAGCTCCTGAGACCAGCTGTGGATCTGACAGTGAGCTCTGGGCTCTGGCTCTGGTCTGAGTGGCTTTATAACTGCTGAGGAACGCCACCTTGTGTTTCTGCAGCTCTTCTTCAACAGCACAGATACTGTCTGACAGAGAGGAGATCTGCTCCTGAATCATCTTCATCTCTCTGCTCATAGTCTTCCCCTTCTGCTCCTCTTCCTCCCTCAGAGCTGCCAGTCTGGACTCCTCTTCCTCTTTCAGGAACTGGTGGAGCTTGTTGAACTCTGCTCTGATCTGCTTCTCTGTGGACAACAGCTGCTTCTTGAAGTGTTCGATCATTTCATTGTATGTTTTCTCCACTTGTTTGTATTTGTTCCTCTTGTCCTGTAGAGACTCTAAGTCAGATTTCAGCTGCTCCTTAAGGTCACTGACTGCTTGTTCTACAGGAACCACCTTGTGACTCTGGTGGAGAGAAAACTCACAGACAGGACACACAGCTCTCTGCTCGTCCTCGCAGAACCAATAAGGGACGTCTGTATGTTTATCACACACCACCTCCTCCTTCTCATTCTCTGTCTCAGGTGAACCATCATTCTCCCTCTTAACAAAGGAGTCAGCTAGGTCTTTGAGAGAAAGGTTTATGGATGGATAATCCTGTGAAGATCCTCTTTTACAAATGGGACAGTTTTTGTTTTTAGCTTGTTCCCAGAATTGTTGCAGGCAGCTTGAACAGAAGCTGTGGCTGCAGCTCAGAGACACAGGATCTCTGAAAGTCTCTGAACACACATGGCAACTCAGGAAACTTTGAAGAAGAGCTCTCTCAGCCATTTACTCTGATTTCCAGATTTCTTCAAAATTAGCTGCAAGACTCACCAAAACACAGTCCCCTTGTCTTTTTCTATACAATCCACCAAATTTGTGAATTTTCTTCAGTAGAGATGCCAACCTGGAATGTATTGTCTCTTCTCTGCTCCGTTCAACTGTGCAAATCTGCTTTCAGTTTCATTTACTTGTTTTGAGGGTGGAGAACTGATTTGAAAAATAACTGCCTTTCATCTGTGTCCTGACACAGTGGTGCTGTCCCCATGTTACAGAAGTTAAAGTAATACTTCACAAAAAGCCTTTGTTTTAACCATCAACACCTGCAGAGGCGGTAAGTTTGTGTCTAGACTGCAGAGGCTGCTGCAGGCTAATGAGGTTACTGAAGGTTACATTAGCTAACCTCAGTCCAGCTCTAATGTCCAGGTACTTGCCAAACATTGTTAGATTATTAACTAGCAAAAAACTACTTTTGTGAAATAGTTTAGAAACTTGATTATGTTGAGAGATGTTGAGAGTGAGGTGATTGTATTTTACGTGGGTATTTCCATCTCATGTTGCTTTGTAATTCTAATTCTCTGCATGTCAAAGGTAAATACTGTACTTACATTTATTTGACAACTGTAGTTAGTTTGATAACTTATGATCTGCCTCTGAAATATAATACATTGTTCACTGCACAAACTCTTTCTTATCCAGTCTTTGTAGTTTGTAATTGGTTCATTGTTTTCTTTAATAACAGAGAAAATATCCAACTGTGCACCAAGAATATTCCAATTTTCAACGCAGTTGTAAGTACTCAATTTCTCATCTCACCTCCTTCTGTCTTATTTAAAGTCACAGATTCTCATTTTAGAGTCTTTTTAAACAAATTAATTTGAAAATAAAACTCTTTTTAAAGAGATTTTTAGTATGTAATTATGTTCAGAAATGTCTTAGTGAGATTGGGGTTTTTGCACATCAAACTGATATAAAGAATATAGAAAAGTTAAACCTCTCAGCTGACAAACTATAACAATAAAAAGCTTATTTATTAACATATGAGTAAGACAGAGATAGCACCACACCCCATATTGTAGTGAGGGATGTCACTCTCCCTTCCTGTCAACTGACTCTTGAGTCAAACCCACAGTCTAGCCCGGATGAGTCCCTTCTCCCAGAATATGAAGGACAGGTTGCCCAGGTGTTTGGCTACATTTATGGTAAATGACGGCGCACCTTCCCAAGAGTGAAAAATACTGTAAAGTCTTTTATTTGTGCAAAGAAAAGCTGTTTTCATGGGAAAAAACATTCCGTCTTAAAATACACAAGCACATAAAGGAACAACAAATCTTTAGGATAAAACACATACATATGTAATTTAAACAAAACAGCAATGACCATAAATAATACTTGTAAGAACAGAAATACTTAAATAAAACCACATAACCTGCTTCTACCATCAGGCCAGTTTCACCAGTCTCTCACTGGCCTCCCACAGTTTTTTTGCCACACCAGTGTCTCTTGCAAAAGGACGCAGAGTGGAGGGTCGGCAGTCTACGAAGTAACCTCCACTGTGTTTGGCTGCTTCATCTGACACAGCACAGTAGATGACAGTCTGAGCCCCAGTCTCACATGGCACAAAAAACATCCACATGATCACCTGCATCAGCATCCGGAACAGGATGGAGTAGTGGCACGTCCAACCGCTCTGGACAAAACCTGGAACGACACATGTAAACAGAGGTAACAGGGTAAATATCAGATTGTCAGGAGTATTCATACTGTATGTTAGGAGTGGGATGTATGAACAAAATCTCTGAGCTCTGAATGGATTCAAGTTTATACTGTGATATACTTCTTATATTTCTAGCAATTCAACTGAGAAGCCACTTATGCACAAAAAAGCTTTTTAATATTTTTTTAAATGTGATAAACATGTTTCTTAGTATATATTATAGTATTGCTCTGACTTAATATATGTGATATGAAATGAAAATAAACTTCATCAATACAACATACAAATACTCCATTTATAAGAAGAAGTAGGGCTGTAACTATTATCATTATCAATATTATCTATCTGAGCACCTCTTACCAGGGTGCACAGCATAGGAGGTCACTTCTTTCCCTTCTGTGATGCGGGCCAGTTCCTGACTGAAGTATATGTTGGCCAGCTTGCTGCGGCAATAGGTGAAGAAGGGCAGCAGGTTGTAGTTGAGGTCCTGGAAGTCCAGCTTCTGGTATTTGTAGTTGGAGCATGTGAGGGTGACCACCCGGCTGGGGGCACATTCCTTCAGGCGAGGCAGAAGCAGATTGGTGAGGAGGAAGTGGCCTAAGTGGTTGACGCCAAAACACATGCTGAAGCCGTCGTCCGTCCAGTCGAGGACACTGGGCATGCCTGAGGAAGCAAAACAGTTACTTTAAGTCAAGTCCATTTTATTTCTATAGCTCAAAATCACAATTTGGCCTCAGAGAGCTTCACAATCTGTACAACACACAGCATCCTCTGTCCCATGAGGGAAGGAAAAACTCCATATAACTTGTATGCCACATTAACTGGCCAGTTAAACTTCTAGGCTCTTCCTTCTCTTGATGATCTTGTTTCATGTGTCAAGACACCTCCATGTGTTTAACCCCCCTCACCTGCATTATTGATCAGGATGTCAAGCCTCTTCTCTCTCTGAAGGAAGCTCTTACAGAATTCCCGCACAGAGCGCAGGTTGGCCAGATCCAGCTCCATGTGATGGACGTTAAGACTGTGACTCTTGAACTTGATCTCCCTCACAGCCTTCCCAGCCTTGTCCACATCTCTGCAAGCAATGATGACACGGGCGCCTCTCATTGCCAAGGCAACAGCTGTCTCCTTGCCAATGCCAGAATTCCCACCTGCAATAAAAAAACCCAGACAGAAATAGTTTATTCATGTGTGGCTTATGACATAAAGTAGTAGTAACACTGTCTGCAGTAATCAGAAATGTATTGTGCTGCCAAGCGACAGGCAGCGATGCTTGGTGTAAATGTCCTTCATATTTTAAAATCAGACTGACTGTATCAATTCAATTCACTGTTAAGTGAAGGAAATATTTCATGTGATTTGCACGACATGTTTATTTACCTGTAATAAGAACTGTTTTGCCATCAAGTCTTTTCAGGTCGGTGCAATACCTCCTCTTTTTCATCCATTTCAAAATGAAAAAAGAAACCAAAGACGCGATAATTGTGTAGAGAAAGTACATTTCCCTGAGTACCACCTTGAGAGCTAATATCTTTTATTATTAGCAGCTACTGATGCAGCTTGCTATCTGAACCCGAAGCTAACGTCAGCTAGCTTATTAGCTTGCTAGTTCACCAAGAAAAACGTATTTTTTCTCCTCCTCTTAAATTCGTCCATTCTAGTTCTTGTGGCGGTAAACTTGGCGGAGATGATCCAGGATGAGTTAAACACAAAAGAGTCTTTTATTATATTTAATGTATCAGTCCTCTCCAGTTCATCCTGAGTAACTTGGCAAGATATGAAGTGACGCGAAGTGCGCATGCGCCCAATGCTCAAATACCGCAAAATCTCGCGGGAGTATGTTATTTCCACACGGAATAAACACAGTAACGGTGGAATCTGGCTAAAATCACTTAAAAACTAAAGTATAAACATGGTTCCGTTCGTATTGTCAAGAATAATTATAGCACCTGCTGGTGTGTCAGAAGAAAAAACACGTTTAAAACCTACCGAGCTACGTTAAATTGACGTCTGTTAATTTATAACTTAAAAACTTCCTGTGGAAAATCGTGGTTAGGTTAGTTTCCTATTTGTTTGACCTTTAATACACTTCACAACTCAAAGTTCCAGTAAAGGATGGTGTTACACAGACGTGACTGTTCCCGCAATGTTATTTTTTTCGCTTAAGATAAACATGAGGGCAAACTTGAGAGAAATAATTTTTCTCTGTGGAATTATTCTTATTCGCGCCTCTACATCTGCTGGTAAGTTACTTAAATAAATATTTTAAAGACTGAGGACCATTATAAGATGCTGTACGAATTCAAATCGCTGCACAGCCATTCCTCTTTCCGCCTTTACATAGAGAAAACATTTTGTATTCTTACAACTTTGCATTGCGCATCACAACTGGATAAATCAAACCAAATGATGCCATGTGGTGGAAATCAGGACTTTCATAGAATTCAGTGCGATTTTTTTTATTTCATTATTTAATGATTTTGAGAGCCTTAGGCATCATTTGTGATAACTAATTCGTTTGTTGTTGTTTGTATGAGGTCAAACATGCAGGGGGAAGTGTGGAGACATATTGGAGGAATGCTCCTGCCATACAACCTGTGTGTCTTTGCTGAACTGCTGTGCAGACTACAACCAGTCCTGTTTCCAGGTGACGCCTCACTCCAGCTCCATGCTGGGTGGAAGAGCTCTCAGGATCCTCAGTTTGGTCCTTCATCCAAGTGATCGCCTTCTCTGCAGGTTGGTGTTAATGTGAGCACACACAGTGATCTTAGAAACACATAATGATCTACATGTTGCATTCACTGATGGGGTTAGTTCAATTACAGTGACACAGTGTGGAAAACAGATACCCTGACCACTTTATTAAGTACACATGTTCAGTCTAACATAATCCAACACAAAAGATCTGCCACAAATTCTACTTTAGTAGGACTATAATGTTCAGTTTCTGTTGACATTGTCAGAGAAGATTTAATTCAGTGATATATTTCTAAATCAAAACAAAACATTAGAAATGACCAGTTTAACACCACTACAACCTACAACCTCAATATTAAGCATATAGTTAAATAAATAACTCCTCAACAGTGTCAATGAAAACTTTGTAAAGGTAGAATTTATGCTATAGCATTTGTATTGGATTTAGGACTGGATTTTTACAGGTGTACCTAATAAACTGCCTTATTTTCTGACAGTTCAGTTGTGCCAAGTTGCATGAAAGCACAGAAAACTGTTGTTTTACAGACAATGTTGTGTTTATAGAAGAGACATGATATCAAGAACAAAGTAGTAGTGTTGTGTAGCTGACCAAAAATCTAATGAATTCAAGTATGTCTGTCTATGTTGCAGGTTCAAAGGTGAGATTGTGCGAGAAGGGTTTATTGATGCTGAAGGCCATGCCCACTGTATCACTCCTTTATTGTATGAGACGGGATGGATACCATTTGATGTCTCAACAAACGGAACAAATTTTGACAGATCTGGAGAGTACTTGTCAGGTAAGTTGTAATTTAATTTCTTTGTTGTAGAATGCATTAAACATCGTCCTGAGTTACAATCATTGATCAGAAATTATTTGAAAAATGGTATTTCAGTCATAGCTTTAATGACTGATCCAGGTAAAGAAAATATCCTTGAAGGGCAATATGTTCAAGAAGATATTTAATCTTACGATCCAGAAAATATCAAGTTTTGTTCTCTAGAGTTATTATTTTACTGCTGCCAACGTATAATGAGAGTATGTACCTGTTTAAGAGCTGTAATTGAGCAAAGTTGCCTTACTGTTGCAATTATTTTCTCTTGTCTCTCCTTATGGTTGCACAACTTTCTTTCACTTTGTGTCAACAAACTTTGTTTACATCAGAACTGCTTTCCTGTGCATCCCCTTAACATTTCTTGTTTTACACTGTCAGTCCACCCCAGTAAAGCAGACCCTGCTTCTGAAGTCACCCTGGTGAATGCAACGCAGTGGCAGAACTACGGTACAGTGAATGCGGCAGGGCGGCTGAAGATGACGTGGAACAGCTCTTTGATTGGAGCAGATAAGGTCAACATAGAGCTGTGGGGTTACAGAGAGTTCAGCAGGAGCACAGAGGCAGGGATGAATGGATCATCCTCTCTGCGGGCTGAGCTGAGCTATCTGTACTCTGTCAGCAGGAATCTGGAAAACAGCGGTGCCTTCAGCTTCGTCCCAGAGAGCTCAAAGGACTACTCTGACTGGGAGCTGGGGAACATCCGCATAACTGCTAGTTCTAAGTCAGATGGAGCAAGGTACAGCAAGGTTTTATGAACCTGCACAATCATAAGATAAAGCTTAGAAGTACTTTTACTTTATATATGTCAAATATCATAAAGTCACTGTTGCTCACTCCTTGCCTGTAAAACCAACAAATCCAACATGTCTTACCCTGCCTTATGGGGGCAATAACCAACATAAAGATAATATCATGAGTATGGGCTGTATGTAGAGCTTAACTGTTACGTTGATTCCAGAGTTCAGTATTGACAGTAATGGCAAGACCACAGGCAGCTGAAACCATCCGTCGACTAAACAATTACACAGTTGACAGAAAATGAACTAACAACACTGTTTATCTGCAGTCAGTCACCAGCAACAATTCTGAAAAATGGAACATTTGCAGTTTCTAGCTCTGAAACTTGAGAGATTTGCTCCTTTTCTCTACATGTATGGAAATGGATTATTTTGTCTTCTGTACTGTTTGTTGAACCAAAGATGCTACTTTCAGAAGTTACCTGGGAAATTGTGATTGATGATAATTATTAGTTTCAGCTACAGTTTTAACTTAGTTTTTATGAATTAGAAACTGTAAGTTCAAAGTAACCTTTAATGGTTGTTTTTTCCACAGGGATGTACAAGGACTCTGGAGTGGAGCTCATATCTTAGCCTGGCACTTTGGGCAGTCTTTCAGAGATGACTCTGCAGCCTGGGCCAAAAACAAGTGTCTGCAGTGGGACGACCTGGAGAAGACACTTCCCAGCTTCCTCAGTGAGCTCATTGACTGTCCCTGCACTCTGGCACAGGCCCGAGCAGACACAGGCAGGTTTCATGTGAGTACACACACCACAATAAATCCACTATTATTATGAAATTCCTATTTTTTATTATTTAATTAATGATGACATGCTTTCCTTAACTGACTTACCAACAGATAAAATAAAATAAAATGAAGCAAAGATTAATTTTGTGTGGGTGTGGGTGGGTTTAGAGAAAACTCAGAGTTTGTTAACCTTGAGTTGAGGGGACAGAGATCATTTTAACTCTAAGTCAGGTCCCCCAAATCAGATCATATTGAGTTACATTTATGTAGGGCTGCACTTTATGATTATTTTTACAATAAATTAATCTTATCTTCAATTAATTTATCAATTGTTTAAATGAAGTAGTAAAAAAAGCCCCTCATAATTTCCAACCAGAGTCTTCAATGTTTGTTTTGACCAATCATGAGTCCAAAACCCAAATACACTGATACACTGATTATTATATATGACAATGAAAAGCAACAAATCTTCACATTTAATAAAATGATTGTTTGATTGTCAACAAGGTTTCCCTTTGATTTTCTCTCAGTTGCTTAATCATTTAATCAGCTTATCTTTGTAGCTCTGAATTTATTGTTCATTTATTAAGACTCATTTTTATTCACTGTGTTGTTTCAGACTGACTATAGTTGTGACATTGAGAGGGGCAGTGTGTGCACTTTTCACCCAGGTAGTGTCCACTGCGTCAGAGCAATTAAGGCCAGGTAGGAGTGACAACAGGAAAAACCTTTTGTTAGTGTTTACCTTTAAAAAATGGAAAGGAAGATTTTTTTTTTCATTTTTCAACATGATTTTCTTCTTGTATTTCCAGTCCTATGCATGGATCAGGACAGCAGTGCTGCTATGACAGCACAGGGGCCCTGTTGCTGACGGGAGACTCGGTTGGTGGCAGCACCCCAGACAGGGCTCACGACTGGGGCTCACCTCCGTACAAGGAACCCCCACGGGTGCCGGGGTACTCCCACTGGCTTTATGATGTCATGAGTTTCTACTACTGCTGCCTTTGGTCTGACCACTGCCACATCTACCTCGGCCATCGACCTTCCAGCGGTTGTCGCAACTACCAGCCCCCAAAAGCTGGTGAGATCATTCTTGAGTCAAATCAAATGTATCTCTAGACTGCTTTCACATACAACATTAAACTTTATCAGAAGTTACGAAAAGGACACGCAGGATGATTAAAAACTAACAATCAAGCACAGCAACACAGCACAGTATAATGACGCCCCAGTGTAGACTTAATCAACCAGTTTACTTAAATGTGACGTCAAATTTCTGGTTCTGGTATTTTCTCAGCTACCTTCATCTGTACCAGTAATTAATGTCTGGAAATGAAACAAATGGAAAGTTACTCTCCTGTGTGGAAGGTGTGACAATTTGTAACAATAAAATTTCACATTTGGTCCTATTTTAGGAGCTCCTACTTATTGATATAGTGTAGAATACGGAGTCAAACTGAGGCTGAAAATGATTAACTAAAAGAAATAGGACTCTGGTGTGCATGTTAATGTGTGTGTTTGTTAATCTGTATTTTACTGCCTCTGTGTGGCTGCACATACATTCTCTACTGTGCAAATGGCCATTAGAGCAGCAGGTTATACCAGAACAGTTTGCAGGAGGAGTAAATGAATTACAGACTGAAGCTGAGGAACAAGATGTGGAAATATACTAGATCATACAACAGTAAACCTATTAGAATACCAGTGTTTAGATGAATGAAATATCAGCATTGTACTTTTGGAAATATTTGATGTAAATGTTTCAGTGCATTGCTTCTTGATGCCTGACAGGTGTTGTCTTTGGGGATCCACATTTCATAACATTTGACGGCCTCAACTATACTTTCAATGGCAAAGGAGAGTACAACCTTGTGTCTTCACCAAACAGAGAGCTGAGTATTCAGGCCAGAACAGAACAAGTGAAACTTAAGAACGGTGAGTCCACATTTGATGTGAATGCCCTGTCTGTAGCGCCTCTCTCATATCCATGGTATGACTGTACTTCTCACTTTTAGCCCAAAGCTTTGCTTGGATGAAACTTGCTTCAGGACGTCTTTAGAGAGACCTTATTTATGGTTCAATTTGTGTGTTTTTTTTCTTTATCTGCCACATGATTGATTGCCAGGCTTTAGACTTTGCTCAGACACACTGACCTTGATATTTCTTGCTGAATTTTGTTTGTCTTCTTTTGCCTGCACTCTTTTCCTTGAGACCAAGAAGTGTTTAAGACTCGCTCTTATCTTTTACAAGGCTCTAAGAGCAAGTGATGTGAGGTCTCTGCGTGAGTGAAATGATAGCCTACTTCCTCTTGTTTTCTTGTTAACTCTCAGGGTCAGATGTGGTGAAGGATAACAGAT
This sequence comes from Lates japonicus, assembly GCA_033238685.1. Classification (NCBI taxonomy): domain Eukaryota; kingdom Metazoa; phylum Chordata; class Actinopteri; family Centropomidae; genus Lates; species Lates japonicus. The sequence goes on along the minus strand of BRZM01000019.1, from coordinate 9,741,980 downwards.
TGTAGCTTGATTGGTTAGAATTTCCTCCAAGTCTTTACACAACAGCCGTAGGTTAAGTGACTATATGACCAAATGTCATTAATATTGACCTCATTAGATCAGTGAAGACAAACATCTGGATTATAATACTTATAAGACTTAAGCAGTGATAAAACCATTCTTGACTTCAGAATATTTACTACATAATGCATCTCTAACAATGGGATGTGTGTTTACCACTAAGGTACCTTGGCCAGAGCTACATCGCTGTCATCAGTGGCTATGAAGGACAATACCTCTGATGTCATTGAGGTGCGTCTAGCAGAGGGCAGCCTTCAGGTGCTGAGGAACCAAAAGGTCCTGCCTTTCACCGAGCAAAGATGGATGGACTTATACAGTGAGATGCTTTTCACACTCCTGACTGTGTTAAAGCTGCACTAGACTTGTGCTTTTGTGGCTGCGAGAGATACATAATCATGAAATTATGAAATTAACCTCATTAGGAAAGAACACTAGGACATTAGGAAGAAAATCTTTGGGCAGAAAAATCATGGATCACTAGTTATTGTAGTTTTTATTGCATATTACTCTGAAGTTTGGATTCACCACTTTTTGTGCAGTCGTCTCATCAGTGACTTAAATTTGAGGCATTTTGGTTAAAGATGGAATTTGCTGCAACCACAGTTTATTATTTAGGATGATTATATATATTAGGAGTAATTTAACATGTAAATTCTGCTTAGTGCAGATTTAATTGAATTGACATCTATCCATTTTTTAATCATTAATAAAATGAAGGAATGAGTTATTTAAACTTTACACAAAATTCTCTGCTTTCAGGAGTATTTGTGTTCGCCCCCAGTCCTCACAATGTGATAGTGATGTTCCTCTCTGGTGTGGGCGTGGAGGTTTGTGTGCATGAAGGAATCATGGCAGTAACTGTCCTGCTGCCGTCAGAGTTTGCCAACCACACAGAGGGTCTCCTCGGCCCGATGAACTCTGACCCATCAGATGACCTGTTGACCCAACAAGGAGAGGTCATCTCCTTCGCTGACGCCACGCCGGAGAAAATCTTCACCTTTGGAGCTGGCTGTGAGTATGTCAATGCTGAAATCAGTTCGCACCCTAAAGCAGCATACGTATAAACTTGTCTTTTGAGCCATGTTGCATGTTTAGAAGGTCAAAACCTGATTAGGGATTCTGTGATTTGCTAATAATTACCCATCGCTGTGTCTTTTCAAATGACTATCATACAGTATTTTGCCGTGTTTAGCTAAAACTTTGACGTTAGGAGTGCACAGGAAGAAAACAAGGCACATGTTTAGAGTTAGTGCAGCTTTAATAGATTACAGACAGATATCAGTGGCTGTGACCATACAGTGCAAGTGAAACCACATCTCTGGAACACAGTTGGGGCCAGACCGCATGCATACATGACAATGTCTCAGCTACAATTATAGTACACATCCCTCAAAACTTGTGAGTAGCTGACTTTTCATGCTCTTGACCTCTTGGCTGAAATAATTTGCTTCAGTATAACTGCAGCAAACTATTATGAAATGTATTCAGTTATTGGTTTTGATGAAGCTATGTTTTTGAATGGTTCAAAGTCAAGACTGCGCCAAAAGAAAACCATGGTAGATCCCATTATGTCCTTATCTCATAATTATAGTGTGCCTCATATTCTCTTATGCTTTTATTCCATGTTTTAAAAGCATTTTGATTGGTCAAACACATGTTGCCTTGGCGATAATTCCCATAAATGTGGTTAGCCATGTCTGTATCAGTTGCTATGACAACTTGTGGTACCCAAAAAGTCAGCTCATACTACAGTACATTGAGTAGAGCTTCCACTACAGTTTCACTTAGTTTAAGATCAATCTGAAAAGTGTGATTTGTTGTTTTAACGAAGAAATAGAAAATAGTTACAGATCTTAACTGGTGTTTTGTTTTATTTTTATCCACAGGGAATATTTCAAAGAAGTCTTCCCTCTTCACCTACGACTCAAAGTACCTTTTGGATACTTTCCCACCAAACCATGACCCAGCTTTTGTTCCAGCCTTTTCTCTACCTGAGACACCTGATGACCCTCTGGTGGCAGACATGTTGTCGATGTGCTCTGGAGAGGGGGAACATTTCTGTAAATATGATACCCTGACTACTGGGAGCCTCGCAGTGGGAAACGCCACACTCAGGGCCTTCCAAAACCATCAGGCCCTAATGGAAGCCCTGCAGCCAGGTACTATGTCAAACAAGATTCATCTGTCTTGTGTGTATTGTGTGTCTATTTTTTGTGTTAATGCTAAAGGCCAACAGTATTTGTGGGTGAATTACATGTTTAATGTTGCTTTTTTCTCTTTGAATAAATAATATTATGCCTGAAAATGCAACAAGCAGGACCAGTAAGAGCTTAGTGTGTCTGGTTAGGAATTCAACCTTACTCCACAGTAATATCATGCCATAAGAAAGCTTCATATCTGCATATCTTTAAAAAAACATTCGATTGTCACTAGTTTAAGACAACATAATGGTTTTAATATTGACTTTTGAATTTGTTGTTGTTCCTTAGTTGTATCTTGTGGCTGGCTCCCCACACCCAGGAATGGGAAGAAGAATGGGACACATTACCTAGAGGGGGACACACTGAGCTTCTCCTGCAATGAAGGCTACATCCTGTACGGTTCAACACAGCGTGCTTGTCTGGATGACGGGACCTGGACAAGAGAGCAACCCTACTGTATAACAGGTTGGTTCTAATGTGAAACAAAACAAAACAGCTGGCTGTGTTGAGAAAAATAAACTCAGCTGTAACATCTGTGAGAAAAACACCAATATTTTAAACACATATGATAAAAGTCGACTATAAATATTCCCTGGCCTGTAAACAATACATGGAAAACTCAGTTGCCTATAGAAAAGCATTGAATTCATGAGCTGTTTTCTCAGAAATCAAACCCAGAAGACAAACGACTACATGGCACATATGGATTAGATTTTTACATGCTCTTTACATATTCTTAAACACAAACAGGAAGAGGTTTCAAAACTGTCCCCTCTGGTATTGGGCTATTTCTATTACCACAACAAAGAACTACTTGCAAAAAACCTAAAATGATTAAATTTCCACTGTGAATACTATTTATTCCAGGGCCATTAACTCTGTACTGCAGTAGATGCATGAAGGTTAGGAGTCTAAAATGTAATTACAAGTATAATTTAAATTGAGTTAAAACATGCACACCTTTCACTGGCTGTTATCCTGGTGCCTGTATTGTGCTAATCAGTGTATGAAGTAATTTATTCTTCTTCACAAGAGGACAATCTTTGTTAAACAGGTTGCTATTATTGCCCTACAAAGGTACTACATAAATAAACTCACTTACTTACTTATTCCTAACCAACTCCTCACATGTTTTATATTCAGTACAATTGGCAGCATCCTCCAGTGAAAACTGAGAGGGACTTTGGGAATCCTCTTCCTCTCATCCAGTCTCTTTGAAAGCAAAGATTCAATAGGCTCGACTCTCGGTTGCTCACGCAGACCGTTAGCTACGAAGCTATAAACTTCTGAACCTGGGTTGGCTTGGCTTTGTGTTTGTAAATTGGAACCACCTGGGTCCCCCTAATGGTTTCATTCATCACCCCAACCGTGAACTCTGAGTGAGTGTTGTTGTAGTTATCGGCTGTTGCCATGAGGTGGCAGTATTTCCCACTGAATTCCCAGCATTTTGTGTTTGTGATGGAGCAGGTAAATGCCTCCTTATGTTCCCATGTGTAATGTGAATCAGACTGGGTTTTAGAAAACCTTGAAAAACAATAGTTAAGAACACAGTAGTTATTCATCTGTACTGAGACGACAGACATTTTCAATCACTTAGTTGCACGTCTCTCTTGACAACTTTCAAGGTCTTTCTTTCAGTTTCATTAAGAGTGAAGTGAGAGGAGGCAGAGAAACAAAACCACTTGACTTGTGATCCACCTCCACTTCATCCCTTCATGGCTTCACCACAGTCCTCCATCCTTTCCTCGTTAGAGCTGCAAACAGAGACTTCCTCATGATGGTAATCTGGGATGAATAGACTTCTTTTATCAGATTTGGAGGCCCATGTAACAGCTGGCTGAGTCACAGCTGGACACAATCGATCCTAACTCCTTCATTAGACAAACATATTGGTTTCATAACTTCATTACCCAGTGCAGAGCTGTTTAGAAATGTTTCATATTAAGCCAGGCGATTACTTCTCTCTTTCATTTTTCATTTTTGTTTATCTCTCACAGTGAAATGCTTTTTAGCTGTTGCGCTAAGGTCATTATTTGTTAAACATACTGACACCTCTAGTCTTGAACTAAAAGGCATACCTGCTGATCTGATTTCTGGTGCATTACTGCAGCATCAGGCAGAAAGTTTAGAAAGTATCTGTCCTAGTGTTAAAGTGATTTGAATGTGTTTGGAGAGAAGTAAAATTTCAAATATGATATATTACTTTTTCTTAAAAATTCAATATGAAAATGCCTGAGAAAGTGACATCTGATTTGTAGAGCCATCTTTTTTCTTCCCACTGCTGCTTGGCGATTAACTTGACATTTGTGGAGGCTGCATTCTTTTGCTTCCCTCATATTCCTGTGGGTTTTTTGATTTGTGATGATAGAAGAAATTGCTGTATTAACACCCCTTGCAAGTTGCAGATTATCACTTTCTGCTTGTACACAGAGTAAGAGTTGCATGAGTCTTTTTTACCACCTCCTCTTCCTCATTGTTGTGTGCAACACTTTCAGACATTTCTTGGTTTTCAAACAAAGCAGCGCGGCTTCGTATGTTTTCCAATCGATTCGCTGGCTTCGTTGTCATCAGCCTGTGGCGAATCTTCATCTTTCTGAAGGACTAGGCACAGTTTAGTGCCTTGCTGCCTCTCACTGGTGTATCTATGTTGTTGCCACCTAAGATCTGTGAGGGGTCTACTGGTCAGCATGGTCAAAATCTGTATCGTACGTAACACAATCCATACTTTTATATAGTGTTTATACCGCCCACCCTTAACTGATACACATACATTCACGTGCATATATAGATAAATACAATCAGTGTGAGTTAGAGCTTCAGCTGTGCTCATGCATGTTGCACACACACATACACTCACACACAAACACAAAGCTGGGTCTTTTTAGCTATTTGACAATGATCACACTTGCTCCAACACTCTCATTACACAAATCAGAGCCAGCAACTGTCAACATGACCTGAGGTGCTTAATGGCAGGTGTTGCATGAGCTGTTACCTCCGCCGTTCAAATGTGACCTCTAGCCATGTAAACAATACTAAATACAGACTTAACAAGAGATGCCCTGTCTGATCTCTCCTCCTCCTCCCTTTATATGAATCACTGCAGCGTGATGTGTAGGCTGAGCAGCCAGAGAATTGTTGTCACAGCCGAGATGAGCGGCGTGCCACTGAAAAAACATCCAGTTCGACTTCTTCTCTGAGTCAATTTAATGAGCTGCTGTCAGCAGAGGTGACAGCAAGTCCCTTCCATCAAAAGTGGATCTCTGTATGAATGTCGCCCGTCACTAAAAACCCCACCTATTTGAGATGGATTAGAAGCTGTACTTGTCAATATGCTTTGTAACCACTTTAGACTGTAGACAGGGGTGTGGTGTATTGTGATGATCAATGTTAATATCTTCTGCTGGAAGGACAGGGTTGTTGGAGAGGTGAGGGTGGGGTTTGGATAGAAAGTCCTTGGAGTGTTTTTGATCTAAGCCCACATAGGGCCATTGGAGTATAAGATTATAGAGTTTACTAGCTTGGAAGTATTGTGTCACAGTCTTGTGAAAAACAATAGACCTAGTATCAGATGCATACCAATAACTGGATCACCCCACCCTAATGGCATTATAATATTAATAGAGTTCCTTGTGCAGAGGAGAAGAAAGTGATTAAAGGAAAGGTGACAGCTGCCAGAGAGGGATAGAGCGATTTTCACAGGAAAAAGTGACGTGGCCTGCAAGACAAAGCCTCAATTTTCTGGCTGTGGTTCTCCTCTCAGATTCCCCTGAGATAGAGCAGTCGAAAGCCGAGAGAGAGACAGAAGTGGTTGATAAATGCAGGTTGAGTGGAGGAAGGAGTTGTCGAAATGCCGACTGGGAGCAGCTTGAGACTTTTAAACCAGTCAAGTTGCTCACACTTCACTGTCATCATGTGGCCATTTCTGTCAGTGCGCAAAGGTCTCTGTCTGTGAAGGTCCCCTAAACAGGCTTTCTCACTCCCACATCATGCCCTTATTTCCTGTTATTTTTTTCTACTACAAGTTACCTTTTACTCTCACACCAAAGACGTAGAAGTGCTTGCTTGGTTGATTGTAGATAGTACTGTCTGATTGTCTTTAAATGGGAGTCATCAGATTTACCTAAAAACCACACCTACACAATTTCTATCTGTCTATCCACTTTTCCAGTAGACCTAATAGCGTGGCATGATCGACAGTGTCAAATGCTGCAACAAGATTAAAGAGGCTCATGAATAGAAAGCTGTCTTTGAGTTCGTGTTTATGCACAGATTATTGACATATCTGATGAGGGCTGTTTCTGTGCTGCGGTGAGGTCTAAATCTGAATGACAGATCTGTTGCTTACAGGAAGTTCTGTACTCAACACTGCATTTTTGATAAGAGTTGTGTTGGAATCTTAAAGGTGTAAAGGTGTTCTATGTAAATTTTTGCTATTGCTGCATAGTCAGTGTGATGCATTAACAGTTGTTTTAGTTGTCACTCATATCACTTATCGTGTGTAATTTGAACAAAAAATGAACAGACTGCTTGAAGATGCACAACTTCTGAAACGTTTCTAATGATCATCTAGTTTTTGCGACCAAGCCGTGTTGAAGCTAACACTGGTCTTGTTATTTTCTGGTAATTATATCAATTTCTCTATGATATCCAGTAGTGATTCCCTACTGTTGTACATATACCCCATGGGGTACTTCTACAGTTACCAGGGGTACATGGAAATATTGTGAAGGAGCTCAGTTAATTAAAGATTTAAATATCTGGAACATGACAGGTGGTGTTGATGAAGGGGTATTTGCATTCATCTGATAGAACTAAAAGGCTGGGTACCACTGATAGACAGCAAAAATGAAAATGCCTGCAAGAAGCACCTTAAATTGACTACACTCACGTATATGAAGTATGGGACTGGAAAATTAAATAAGAGAAATAGACTTGAAGTGTGAAATTAAAAGTTTACTTTTTGACTTGTTTGATGAGGACATACCTGATTAGACTGAAATGATTTGATTTGATTTAAAAGATGAGACATACACACATTTACATAGAGACACACACATATACCTGGCCTCAGGGTCCCAGACCATAAGAAAGGTGAGCTGTTGAAGCGGGGTTTGATTCCTTTGGACTCCCTTTATCTTCCAGAGCTGCTGCCGTTGCCATGTGTAGACTTTATATCCTTAAACTCCTGTGGGAGCGTCTGGCTATGAATCTCTGACCATGGATAAAGTCAAAATGCAGGTTTAAAGACCAGAAATGTTTTAGTTGGGTTCTGCCAGGCTTTGTGTTTTTTTGAGTATGTTTATCCAACTGTGTGCTTGTTAAGTTTGTACGTGGAACATTTGATGAAGTTTGCCGTCTGACACATGGTTCAAATTCCAAGAATACTTCCACCCATCACATTAAGTCAGACAGGGTGAGATACACATATCAGATGACAACAGTAGCTTCGCACAGAGACACACTGTTACCAGGGAGAAGAAAATCAACAGAATTATTTTAAGATGATATCAGCTCTGTCAAAAAAAAACCTCATCTCTATCTTAAGAAATGCTTTACGTGATAAGAGTGTAGCTCAGGGGTATATGGGAGTGGTAGGGTTATGAAAACAGTCTTGAATAGCTGATTGGTATCGTCTGTTTGCAATTTATTTGTGAGATAAACACTGGCAAAGGGACTGAATGATGATGAACTCAGAATTTTTACATTTTCAAGCTTTTGAGTTTGAATTTGTGGCAAATTGCAGGAATAATATTCAAAATATAATCACTTGAATCCAAGTACAGATGATGGAAATGGGTGATATACACTACCATCTTTGAGTTATACAGAAAACATCCTTTTCTGCTCTCCATTAGCTTCCACTTGCTCAGTGATGTCTGTCTAGTGTTAATCTCCTCTCACTAGGAATATAATCACCCAAATTGAGTGCTATTGCTCCCTGGAGCTTTACTTTTTGATCAATGCAGGTCGGTTTAGTGGAGTAATGAGATAGCTTTGGGCTTTTGCCAGCAGAAAAAAAAGGAAAAAGGTGAATGTTAACACTGATTGACTGCCAGTCCTCTACATGCTCCCAGTACATTTACTCTCTGGGCGGGTTGTCGCACTGATGCTGAAGGTCTCAGCGTCCAGCAGTTTGACGCCAGTGCTGCTGCATCCAAGGCCTGGCCTTGTGTAGCGAAACTGATTGGTTTAGAAACTTCAGGGAACATTTGTACACGTTGGTGTGTATTTCAGCGTGCTTATAGATGCATGTGTGTGTTTGTGTTTGATGTTCCAAGGCTGATGACATTTTAAAGGACTAGCACCTGCAGTGCCTGCCTGACAAACATCTACCACACTTGACATATGTTCATGCAGTCATGCGTTAGAGGATGACGGTACTTTGATAATTATCTTCCTTGTATCGTCTGTATACTTGCCTGCCTTAAAAAATAACTCCTGGCTCAGTATACTGTATGAATTTTCAAATAGACTGGAGATCGCTTCACTGAAATTGCCAAGACCCCAAGGAAAGTTTTAGATGTTCTAATCTGATCACAATATTGCTCAAGCAAGTGCAAACTATGTGAAGGCAACGTCTGGGAAAATCCAGCAAATGGAGGTTGTATCAGTCCATCCAGCATTGTACTCATTATGTTTGTTTGAAGCCAGTGTATCATTTTTGTTTTGTTTGATCCCCTTGGTAATTATCAAAACGGATATACTGGCAGAACACAAAGGCCCTTTGTGGAAAGCAATGCTTGACCTGCATGAAAAATCTAAACGGGGACAAAGACTAGAACTACTCATACATTTTTTTTATTCACATTGATGTAAAACTGACTCCTTGCACTGATACATTTTAGGAATATTGAATGTAGAATTGGGTGATGTGGATAAAGTACTCTCAGGGTTTTCTCCACCATTATAAGCCATTCTGTGCACCACTTAAGCTAAGTTAATGTAAAATCAAGATCTAATGGTTGTAGTTGGTCTCCAGTCGACTTCTTTAGCAAGTTTTGTCCTTATGCTTTTATTTTTGCTCAGTAAATGTTTGCTAAATATGTAACAAATGGACAAGGAAAGAGAGGGTGCTATATTCATTCTTATATGTGTCATTATTGGTCAGTTGCCTCTAGGAAGTTTCAATTTGAGTTGTACAGCAACTTTAGATTATTCAGCTCCATTGATCCGTTAAATGATCAAGCTAACCAGCCCATTAGCTAATTTAGCAAGGCAGTAGATGCTTACACTTCAATGAGTACTGGCATTATTGTGCTACTGTTCTAAAATATATGGTGCTAAATCTGATCTACTTTCAAGGAAAAAGAAAGTGAAGGCAACATTACTTAACAATGACGTCTGGCCAAACCATACATTTCCACATTTACATTTAATGTAACCTGTAGTTCACAGCTTCTTTCAACAGTCATGGATTATGAACTATGCACTATATAAACTATGGCTACCACAGAAAGTCTAGCAAGTTTTTTTTGTACCTTAATCCTTTATTTGCCCAGATAAAACTGACTGAACAGGCATGGTAAATTTCAGCCACACCTAGCTACATGCTCAAACTGTTACACCCTTCCTTATTTTGGATCTTCAACACAAGAGTCGTCTACTGTTGGCTACTGAGCAGCTCTACTGGATGCCTTGCTCAAAAGAACCATGAGTCCTGATTGATCTTTCCTTTTAAGTTTTCCCTCATGCCTTTATTTCCAACACCAGTGCTTCCTTGGCTGCCTTTTTGATTCTGTATTGATCCATATATAAAAGATGTGGAGGGTGGATTGTTCAGAAAGATAGCAGTGACTAATTCTGTGTTGGTGTGATTTTCACAGACGATAAGGTGGGGTTTGTACTCGGCGCTGTTGGTGCCCTCTCAGCACTCGTCACAATGGGAGTGATGATCAAACTGCACAACAGGAACCAAGACAGGTGGGTTACACATGATTCACCTCACAGGAAAATCAGTTCCTCTATTCCACTGGTGCTACCAAATGCAATTTAGGAAACAAGAAATGTTAAAGAAGCAAATATTAAATCAGTGTTTGGACTTTCAATGCCCTTTACAACAGTTTAAATTGGGTTTTTGATTCTCTTAATTTAAAAAAGGCTGCTTTCATTTGTAGTTTTCATCACCCAGCTGACACTACGAATATTAATTCACTGTCTGAATATTGTTTTTCTTTATCCACCAGCCTCATTTGAGGCTGCAGAATTCCTGTTGAGCTGAAAAGTATCATATAGATATCACATAAACTGAGATATTACCAAACATATTGGTGTTCTACCATTGCATTGTATATCATTGTAGGATCAGTTAAAGTTATAATCTGTAAGATTTCAGTCTGGGTTGTTTTGGCGACACCTGTGGTTGCCACGGTAACAGCAGGAGTGGTTTTAAACTACAGGTCCTCTCTCCGTGACTGGTCTGCCTGCTTACAGTGCAGCCAAACAAACTCATGTTGTTTTAATAAAGACATCAGTCAATTAAAATCTTGTTTACATTAAGCCATGAGCAACCACAATCTGACTTCATGCTGCACACTGTGTGAGTAGTTTTCCACTGTAAAACGAGTTTACAGAGATGTTGGAGTTGTGCCGCCTGTCGCCAGCAGCTCCTCATCTAACAGCTCGTTGTGGCTGGTCCGTCTTGCCGAAAATGACCCTCGCCTTGTTTAGTAAACACAGTTTTGACAAATGAATGTTGTTAGCACATACATTACATTTCCTGTGACCGCTTCACAGTAAAAGTCACCCCCTGTTTCACCAGTTTAACACTTGATGTGAATCAGCAGCAGTGGCAGGTGTCTGCATTTGGATTAACTTCATAAATTTAATATAGAATTTAATAGAGTTTATAGTAAACTGTCGATACCAGTGAGATAAATATGCAGTATGAATAAATAATCAGTAACACCAGATTACATATACATGCATTGTTTTTTCTCATATACTATAGTGGAAATGGCAACAAGGAAAACTACTAGACAGAAAGATAATTAGAAATGGCTTGATTTCCTGAAAATCTTGGATAATAACTTTAATGTCAGAATAAAACCTCTGACTATCTCTCTGTCTTGCTCCCTCTCTTTATAAACCACCCATGTAAAGGTCTCCACAGGTCAGACAAACGCTGAATTATGACACAAACAATGGCTTGTTCTTGTCCGGCAGGCCTCCAGCCAAACCCACACATATATCTTTCATTCTGTCTTTGAATATATAGATTATATGTTGGAAATAGGAGGCACTTGTGATCTTGGTCTTCTTCTCCTCCCATTTCCTTCTAATAGTCAAAACCTTTGTGCTGCGCCCAACAAAGACACAAAAGCAATGGATCCCACCACCCGTTTGATATCCGACATGTCCCAGCCTTCTAACCATTACTCATATGTTTTCCTTCTGATCTGAGCAGACCAAATAAACCCATATACCCTGTGGGATCATAGTCATGACTACAGTCCAGAGAAACAAGAGGCTAACGGTAGTACTAGCTCCTGGGCGTATACAGGCAAATTAAAGGCCTGTTTTATGGGCTCATAGACTTCATTTGGGCTTTCCCCCACCATAACTCCAGCAGGGGAAGAAAAAAGATAGATGTCAGGAGTCAAGAGTCACCTCCCGCTCCCAGCAGCACTTGGGGCAGGCAGGCGATGAAACTGCTGTGTTTTTCAAGTCTTAAGGGCAAGGAGCGAGCACACCTGCCCTCTCTTGAAGCCTTGATCATGGGAGGCCAGGTGTAAAAAGAGATGAAGAGTGTCAGAAGGTGTGCAGATGTGAAGAAGGTGATCTCACACACACAACATGCCGATACACATGCTAGTATAGGAGGCCCAGGACACACACAGCCAGGAAACACACTCTGTCTACAGTAGCCTAAACGCGTAGGCGCTTTGTCTGAACCTGGCAAGGGGTTCAAAATGGATTGAAGGAGAGAGGGAAGCAGGGATGTTTTTAGAAAAAGACTAGTATCTGCAACAGTGTTAAAGATGTTAGAAATAATATTAAAATCACCCCAGCCCCCATAAGCTTAAAGGACGGATTCACCTATTTTGTCAGACATTTTCTGTCTTAAAACATTAAAAAGATCCCTTCCTAATGTGCATCCTGTCAAAGAGATGGGAGGCAAAATCCACAGACTGCGTTCTGTGTAAAGCTCATATGGTGCTTCAGCAGTAAGTAAAATCAAGTGGTTATCTTTTAACGTTTTGGTCTGTATAGTGTGAAATTCCCTCTTTCTGTTTCTGCTGACAGTAATTCTCTGCTGAACTGTGGTGGAATAGTAACACAGAGGGAATTTCATAGTAACTTTGGAAGATAATGACTTGATATGACTAATTCAGGCTCCTTGTATGCAGAACTTTATTGTACATTTTTGCAGAGACAGAGGACTGTGGATTTTGTTCCACATCTCTTCCATTAAATATATATTAGGAAGGGATACTGTAATTGTCAGCCTGGAGAAGAGGCACAATTGCAAAGGCTGAGAATGTACATTTGGCAAGATGAATATTGTTTTAAGACAGACTTGAAGAAATGTGAAACCTATCATTTGAGGAACCTGGACAATATCAACAAATAGAATGAGAAATTTCTGAGATACAGTGCAAATAAAATCGAATGAGGTAAATATTTTAATCAAACATCCACTTAGCTAATACTCAGCTGGGTCACTGCTTGATCCTGCCAAGCTTGTTAATCCATCACTGTAAAATAATGGATATAACATCAAAAACCAACTAGTGCATTACTAGTTCAAATACCATGGGAGGGCTTAGAAAAATTGCCCTTCAACATTTAAGTCCCTGTTTTGTAAGTGTCCCTAATAAGTTTTATATGCACTGTTAATAAAACACTATTAATTTGAACAGTAAAGTGCTGTTATTAAAAACCAAGCTGACGATGATCCCTGCCCTGATACAAGGTCACCAGACAGTTTTCCTGCGGTCAGTTTTGATTAAACAAGTGTTCCCCATTACTCCACTTATTCAACTCACATGGAGCGGCAGCCATTTCCCCCAAAATAACTTTGGAAAGGTGAGGATAAGCATCTTCGATTTCAGGACGTACCTAATTAGTAGAGGTGGTGGGAAAAATGTGTTTTTATTGTCATTAGTTCTTAATTTTTCAACTCTTTTTCAACAAATTCTAAACTTGTCTCAGTGAATCTTCTCTCCTTTGTATTTTCAGAGAGAGAAAAGAGAACCCAGACCAGATGGTGACCCAAGAACAGACTTGCTAAACCATCGAAGCCCTATCGGATTATGGATCACTTCACTCCACACTGAAACCTTCAGCTATGTGGCCTGTGGCAACAAATATGTTTGGCTGAGCACTTGGAAATCATGTGCAGTCGTGTTGTTCATTAGGACGGTGGTCTTCTCTTGACCTACTGACCTTATCAGGAAAACCTCAGGCGCTAGTTAGGCTTTCAGCGTGTAGTTTGGCCTCATGTTTTTCCATTGTTTTGTTTGGAAAACCTCCAGGTCGTGGTAAATGGCGTATGGGGTGAGGATTGAGGGTATTGAAGTGAAGGAAAAATGCCATGGTTGTTTTTATATTTCCGTTTTGCATGACTGAACGTCCGATCTTCGCCAGAGAGAATTGTATAAATACTACATGGAGATATTATCATTACAATCAACACTCCCTTCTCCTGTTCAGTTTAAAATAGGACCAGATGTGTTCATATTCATGTCAGTTGTGAAGCGAACCTGATCATTCCCTGGATGAAAGACTTTGAACTCGTACGCAGCCTTTGTGTGGGTTCACAGCTTTCAGTCAAACGTAGGGTATTGCTGAGTGACTGAGCCAGAAAAATCCACAAATGTTACATAAAGGTCATCTTTCTGTACCATATCAACACTTGTTTCTCAGTTTTCATTTTACTGTTACATATCTGTATTTGCAAACAGTGACTGAGTGATTGAATTAAACATCAGCGAGGGAAAACAGTGAATGATGGTGCAGAGTTCACATCTTTAATGGCTGTTTATTAGTGGAGTGTTCTCTGTGTGTGTGTGGGTGTGTGTGTGTGCATGACTATTCAGAGCTCAAAAATAAAGAATCATCCCCACTTCGAGCCAGCAGGCATGCATCGTCTGGCACAGCCGTCTGCCCCTGTCGGACAGACCGTCATCTCATGTTACCCAGCGGTCTTCTCCACTTTGAACCTGACTCACTTCTCTTTTTCCAAAACAAAGCCCCTGGGGGGTAAAAGGAAACAGAGTGACAGGGTCCCGTGTGGCTGATCCTCGGGAGTGATAGGTGGGGGTCCAGCTGGAGAAGAAGGGTTCTTGTTGGAGACTAATTGAAATAACCTGGCCTGCTGGACACGGAAGGCTTTGAAGTTTTTTGCCGCATGTGAACACTGTTTCCTAACTAGCGGGTTGTGCAATGCTGTATCCATTACCAGCTCCCGCAGACACTGACTGTTGCTGCTCTGTCATGCCTCAGGGACTTTTGGGACCCTATTGTTTTTCACATTAAAAAACATTAATGTTCTTTATGAGCCTGAGTAAGTACACATGCACCCGTTTGCATGTGTTGTTACCTGGTAATGAAACCAGTCCTGATTCCCTCACAAAGGACAAGTAAGCCTCCCCCGTGTGTGTGCATGTGTGTGTGTGTGTGTGTGTGTGTGTGTGTCGCAGTGTGAGGCCTTTCTACAGTATCAGCTCAGACTCACTCACTGTATAATCTCATAACTGAGTGCAAATTTCCCTGCTTTCATGAGTCAGTCAGTGCTTACAAGAGAGGCAATGGAGCAAGCTGCCGCGTCTGTTTGCAGTCAGATGCTGATGCTAATTAAGTATGGATGAAAGTGGAGGGTTTTTCATCTCTGGGGGGCCTGTTCTAACTCCGTACGCTTACGCCGCTTATCATCCACAACCCGCGACTAGTCAAACCAACCAATACAAAAATTAATGTTCTTGTGGCCTGTTTCACGTGGGACTTTTCCCATTTCTCAGATCTGCTCTGTATCCCTGGATCATGAAGAAAGGCTTCTGAAGTGGCTTTTGGATGAGGCTTTTGTTTTGGGTGTGCTTTTTTTGTTTCATGTCATCTCCAGCTTTGCAGGTGTGCTTTGTCCCTTACCTCCTAATACCTCATGGTTGAGCAGCGTCTTCTGATGTTAACTCCTAATTTTAAGGCGTCGGTTGAAGTAAAGATTGATTTCAGGATTAAGGTGTTTGCCCAAACACAGAGTTTTGTGTTTGAGTTTGTCACTGGCAACGTGAACGCTTAACGTCAGGGAGAAGATTTCAGCAAAGTCAGCTAATCCTTAGACCGATGAAACCACAATCTTGATTTTTTTTATTATGCTTTTGTTACACTTTATTTTTATATTCTCTTGTTACAAATGTGGAACAATCCTAAAACAAATAAGCATGGGCTTTAATTCATGACAAAATCCAGTGAAACACTTGAAGCTCTTGCACATATCAGTATACAGGATAAATACACACATAAATACATCATATACTTTATATATAGACATTGCACTAGTACAATGAAAACGCATAAAATAAGATATATTAGGTATGAAGATAAACTAATTTGAAACATCTCTGTATAAGATAATTTTGCATCACTCGAGTTCCACCTTTTTTCTAATATATCCTCAGTGTCATGCATTTTATTTCTACATTATTGGACTTCCTGAATTGTATTTTTCAGCTAATTTAGTCTTGACGTGTCATCCTTTTCCAATTTCCTGTGATTTGCCTCAGTGCTGCAATTCAAAAGATTCTAAATAAATATTCACAAGCTTAATTTACTTGGATCTTAAGCAAAGTTGCCAGTCTTTTCTGAGCTTGTGGCAGAATCCTCAGTCCACTGCACGACCCAGAGCTGAACCTCGGCTTCTGTGAGGACTCATAGAAGTGGCCATTCAAACACAAACTGCTCTTGACATTAACACTCAGTATAACTTTATCACTCACAGGCCAGCTACTAGTGTTCCCCCCTCTCAGTCATCAACATCAGAGGCTAAACTTCATCCCCCGAGGCTCTGTAATCCACTCAGCGACCAGCAGCCGTTAGGACCCAAGGCTCATTTTTCATTGGAGTCAGTTCTTTTTATAATGGAGCACGTCATTCTCCCAGGCCACAGAAAAGGCAGATACCTCACTTTACTACACCACAGATGAGCGTAGCAGAGCAAAACAGACCCAACATGCCCAGTCCACCCTTACAGATGTTCATCCTAGACCATGCCCAACACAGGAAGCCATTAAAGAGCGAATCAATCAGTCGGCACTGTGGAAACCAGGGGGACAAACCTCCATGGAAAGCTTGTGGAGGGGCACATTGCCAGGGGAGTGAGATGCACTATGCAGCTTGTACCAAATATAAATTCATTGCAGGCTCTTGGAAACTTGTGTTTTTATAAACATGAGAACTGGGTGGAAGTGATTTCCCGATTTGGAGTGATTCAAATGCAAAACAGTGGAGGGCACTGACAAAAGCGAGAGGCGAGAAGAGAAAATGAATAAAGAATTGTTAGCGTTCGCCTTTTATTCGCCTAGAGGGGAAATATTTGCAAAGCTCATTCTCATCTTGAGAAATCATTTTAGTGGTGTTAATCCTCAAACAACATTCCCCTCTGATTTCACAACTGAAAGGAATACAAATCATTTTCAAAATGAAGCTTTTGTGCATGGATCAACTGTTCTCATGAATAAAGATTTGCATCGTGGCACTTCTTCATGGCAGGCAAAGATGAAGTTGTGCTCTGTCCTTTTTGTTTGTTTTTCTTTTGAAGAAGTTAAGCCCTTACAGACGAAAAACTAATTTTTCCTGTGATCCTGCTTCACTGCTCTCAATATCTCTTTTTAACCAAAAATGACCGCAACCTGCCAACCTGAGACTTGGTTCCATCTATTTCAGTCACATCCCATTTACAGCCGCATGTTTTATTGTTGGGTGGTCTTTTTTTCACTCAGTACTGCACTGACAAAGGCCGTAGATCTTATTTTAACATCTCCTGCATTTTCAGCAACAGGTTTAAAAAGGTTAATTTTCTGTAATGTTAAATGCATTTTTCAAATCATTAATGTATTGTCATGTTAGTTCCAGTGGCATCTATCCAGGGGAAAGCTGGCAATTGCTAGATATAATCTGTCAAAGGATAAATTTATCCCCATATACCTTAAGTCTCAGTATGTAAAGCTGAGTCAGTTTTTCCCTGTCTCTAGATTTATGATGGCACCTGTCTGTTAGCACAGATCAAAATGTTTCAAAGTAAACTGTTCCAGCAGGCATGGGAATTCCCATCAAATCCAGCTCCAGAATCCCCCAGATCATCAAGAACTTTGTTCTTGCCATCAGAGATAAAGCTTTGCAATCCTCCCCAACCATTACGCTTAATGATCTGCTTAACTAGCCGCGTTACGCCAAAGCAAGTTCCAAGAAGAAAGACTTCAAAAGGCACATATTCCTCCACGCTTGGTTTGTGTTTTCCCCCTTTTTTCTCCTTATCGTGCACTTTGGAACTT
Organism: Lates japonicus; assembly: GCA_033238685.1. NCBI lineage: Eukaryota > Metazoa > Chordata > Actinopteri > Centropomidae > Lates > Lates japonicus. The sequence goes on along the minus strand of BRZM01000019.1, from coordinate 9,724,228 downwards.
GTACGATGCACCGATATGATAAAGAAGGAATTAAATCTCTGCTCTGTGTACGTGGAGTTTCATCTGAGGATTTGTTTGTGTGTGTCTGTGTGTGGGTGCACACACGGTCTGAAGCCTCATCAGTCGTTGTACCCAGACACCACACACATACAGTGTACATATCTTTCAAATGAAACCATTTGAGTAGATACCAGCCCAGACTTGCCCCTGTCTCATCTATATTTACTATCATTAGTGCCCTAATTAAGAACATCTTAATATTCAGTGACTACAGCATGCAGTGTGCTTTCACTATCATTTAATCTGGTGCAAATAGGTTGTTCATCTGCTATGTTTATATTCTATTAATTTTAATATGAATGCAAGAGATGACAACTTAACAACTGTTTTTGAGGACATTTGCTCACTTTCCTGACTTCTGCAGTCAGTTTTGAATGTAATTAGCCCACAATCTCAGGCCCTAGAGGAGGGTGTTGTTTACTGTCTAGACACACTTGCTTGTGGTATCCCTGATTGTTTTTCTCTGTGTGTGTCTGTGCATATACCTGTTTGTGATTGTGCAATTTGTATCACAGTGGGTATTTAGAATCCTTTCTTTCTCAGTCTTATTAGGAATTCTCACTGCCGTGATTCATCATTTGTTCTCTCTTCCTCAGAGTGTCTGAACCCACAAGGTCAAAGATCTCATAAGTATTCATATCCCCGTCCCTGCTCAGCCCTGCACTAATTCAGAAGACACAGCAACCACAACATCATCTGGTTAATTTCTTGTTATTCATATTTATTTAATGGAGGAGGGATTTCAGTTTGTTTCCATCCTGACATTCAGACTGGCTTCTCAAATGTGTAAGAAGTGGTTTTGACTCAAAATGCTATACATACAACATCACTTTTCTTCGTAATTTACCTATTATTTCTATTATTTGTTACTTAGTTGTTATTTTTATTACTTTAATTGTAAAGCTAAAGTGGTTACCCAATTTATAGATAAGTCAGCAACTGTTTTGATAATCTGTTAATTGTTTCAGACGAAAATGTCAAACATTCACCGGTTCCATTTTATCAGAAGTGTTTTTATCTGTTTAATATCATGATCAATCAAAGATCTTTGGATTCTGGGCTGTTGAACAGACAAAAGCAATTTGAAATTATGATGGCCATTTTTTCGCTACTTTTTGACATTTTGCAGACTGAACAATTAATCAGTTAATCAAGAAATTAACAAAAATAATTGTATTACCCATTTTTATTTTAATTGTCCTTTCATAAGTTTTAGATTAAGCCTAAGCAAACATAGACTTCTGCAACAGTTATACTTTAAGCACTGACTGCTACCAGTGGGCAAATGTTAGCTCAATGCAAGCCATGTGGCATCGCTGTAAAATCAATACTACTTTCATGTCTGTATGGTAAATATGTAACCCTGAGCCATCAGCTGGTTAGCTTAGCTTAGCACAAAGACTGGATTCAGGGGGAAAAACAACAATGTGCTGGACTATTTCCCAATCAGGAAATTTTCCAGCGTGAAACGCCAACATAAAGCAGCATATCAACATTTTTACGTTTTGTTTTTGTACATATAAACAAATAATTCTAAAAATAGCTGCATTGGCTTATGCTAGCATTAAGAGCTGTTTGCTTACCAGTGTAGAAGAAACATTGTGAGTTCAGAATCAAACTTCTTTCCTTTACTTGCCAAGAGATCTCTCCAGGGATGGAAAGCCATTGCAGTGTTTTGTTTCTATCACTTATTTTCTTTTACTAGAGTTAGCATGTTAACAAGCTAGCCCCAATTCATCACTGCAGCGTCAAGACTGCCCTGATGAAGTAGTGCTGCTCATAGAGGATATTCTAACCTCTTGTATTGTAAATGCTGTGATGACTGAAGCTCTTGGTAAGCGACCATCACTACCACTCGCTCCAGACAGGAAGCCATGTTTGGCAGCAGAGAAAACCTACAAACAGCCTCTTTAATAGCTTAGCTTTATAAATGCTGGGAATGGAATTTGTCAATCTTCTTAAGTTGCAACCTTGTTAGTTTTTATTTGTAGCAAGTTAATGTAAACATCTCTTAAATTCACTGATTCACAACAAATGTGACAAATTCAGATATAACCTGCAGTCATCTCTACTGTGGCTGCCAGTCTGCGTAGTATTGTTTGTCTGTGCAGCGCAGTGTAATTCTCTGAATGCAAAATGAAATCTTCCAACTTTCTTTTCTTCCAGTTTCACTATGATTTGCAGGCAAGAGTTTGTCATGCTTTCTGAATCGAGTGTTAGCAGACTGCAGGGAGGACAGACTTTCCCCTGACTAGTTTCATTTCATATTTGGGACTGAGATGTAGTGGGAGACCTGCCAAACATCAGCACAGCATGGTGTATTAGCAGCGACTGTGCAGGGTATCGCCTTGTTTATAGCTTGAAACCATAAACCTGCAAGCATAATATTTGTTCCTGCAATCTGTGGCCTGAAGCTCACTTCATGGATTGTGTCACAATAGATATTTGACACTACAGAGCTGTGTTTCTGTTTTCACCCAGCCACAAAAATGTTTGTCTACTGAAATGAAAAATGACGTCAAGGCGCTTTTCATCTTCTTTTTCTTCAGCTCGTGTAAACAATGTAGCCATACCCAAGTTTGCATCTTCAAAGTGTTTCTCATCAGCAGTTTACACTTTGCATATGGCGGATTGTGGTTCTCACATTGCATTCCTTGAATGGATGAAACGAAAAAAAGACACCCATCAGAGGATGTTTGCAATGTTGTCGAATTTTGACATGGAATAAAAAAGAGCTACAGTGTAAAAACAAGTCTGGCCTCAATGTACCCCACAACACTAAACCCCCTGGAGTTGTTTGTGCTCAGAAGGAGCATTTGGATTGAGGTTGATTCAGTGTGGTGACCACTTTCTACAGTCCTTTGAAGACCAGGCTCAGAAAACCCTCAAAAAGAAAATGCACCACTTCCAAATGTAAAGAAAACATTCAGATAATTTTATTTGTTCTGTTTCAGCAAAACAAGGAATCCTAGAATTTTCCAGGACCAACTATTTCAAAGTAGAAATCTAAGATGTATATCAAGTTCCAGCCTGGTGGAGAAAACCTTGTATTGTTGTTGTTTAGAGGCCTCATTTAAACTTTGGTAGCATGGATTCGGTCTTTTGTGCTCCATATCGCTCTTCAAGTAGAAATAAAACGGCACTGATGCTTCTTTACCATTAGCAGCTCTTTTTAAGCGTGAGTCACATGTGCTGTCATCGTCAGCCCACAACAGAGATCCATCTCAGGATGATTCCCACAAACCAGCGCACTGGGTGGGGACATTGTTTCATGGCGGGAAGTGCTGTATTGCCGGCCAATAACCTTCTGACTTCTGGCTTTTTTCCTGATCTGTGACAAGTTAATGCAAAGATGTTTCATTATTCTATTTCTGATCCGGAGGAATGATGTTTGTCATGCTCTTAGTCAGGATGTCCTTGTTTTTGTTATCAATAAATGATAGATTAGGAAAAGAAAGACTTGCAACTAAGACTGAGTTATACAGTCTTCCAGTCAGTGAAAAATAGACTTTTAGTAATGCAAACTACATTTTCCAGAACTATAATACACCACATATCAAGTGGTAGACTTAAATGGGTAAAACAAGTCGATCACTTGCTTGTTTGAAGGGTAGTTTAAAGCTGCACTAGTCAGTATTTTCGTATTTACCATGGATAAGATGACTGCATGTAATGTGAAAGGAGTCTTTTGTAAGGATGAAACTAAGAGTAATTTTGCAGTTCCCCTCAGATCTATTGACGATTTTAGCGTCTTGAAGCTTATTGTTTTGGTTTTACTGCACATGCATCGTCCAAGCAGTGAAACTAGTGTGAAGTTATTTATTAACCAGTTGGTGTTCCAATGCCACCAATTAGTCAGTAAATATCTTCATACTGCTTCACAGCCATATCTGAAAAAAATCTGCTTTGAAGTTATTGATAACTTCTCGAAAGGTATTTAAGATATACATTTATTCAGTAATGTTTTTCCATCACCTTATATTCTTGTGTTGGATTCTGTTACTAAATATGAATTTGTATCTGCTGTAGTTTTTGTAGTTTTTATTTGTGATAAATAGTTATTGATTCTTAGAGGAATACCCCACTGGAACTTAAAGATATTCACCAAGAAATCTAATTAATTAAACAACAACCAATAAATATTAATTATCATATTTTTAATCATTATTTTTCTCTAATTTCTCAGCACCACTGCTACTGGTGCCACCCTCTTGCAAATAAATTTTACTGCATCACCCAATAAATCAGTCATTTTTATAGGATTTCCCAAAAATGGAATGATCACTTATGCAGGGACCAGGCTGTGGTTTACGAGGATGGAGGTTGCTTTAGGTTTGGTTTTTGGTTTGGTTTTGAAACTTTTGAGGCCATCAGTATTTTTTGCCCTTTGAGGCTGATGGACAAGGCGCAAGAAACATGAATGGTTGCCGTCCACTGTGGTTAAAAGATGACGACTGGGTTCATGTTCTACCAACCATTCTCATTTTGTGCTCACAGTTAAACCCTCCTCTTCCTCTCTTCTCAAACTGGGCGAACAAAACACATCACATCAACCCACACAGGCTGTCATCCTAAAGGACTCTTCCAGGGTACATTATTATGTTTCTGTATTTCTCATGGGCTCTTTTGTGCCAATATAAAGGGATGAGTCAAATTAATTGCCATTTCAATCTTATTTTCATAGATTTGGTCATCATTACCATTAGTAACACCAAGTCAAGCTAAGATCTCAGAGTACGGTGACTGCTAAAAAGAAATCTGAAAGGACAAGGAACACGAGCAGTGAGATGGTCAGACATGTTTTAACCAGGAAGAGAAAACAAAGACAAACAGTAAACTTACCACCCAAAATGTTTGTTGTAAACATCCATCACAGTTTACAGACAGACTCTCTGTCTCAACGTTTACCTGTACTGGTGTGTACAATGTGCAGTGAGCAATTGTTGTAGACAGATGTGCTCATTTTCAGTTTTACGTTGAGATAAAACAGTTTAATTAATCAGGATAAATAAATTAAGATTCTGACTCTGCAGTAACTCCATATGTACAATATTATCATAACTGATAGGGATTATGGGTGAGGTATGGCAGTAAGACCAAAGTTGTAATAAACTTTAATGCAGCTATTTAAAGTAATATTGTCCTAATAAATATGTTGGTGTGTACAGAAACATGTTCCATCCACCTCTCATCCTGTCTCTGCCTCAGAGTCTGTTTTCTATTATTTCTCCTTCTCTGTGTCTTTTTTTTTTTAGGAGAAAAAAACCCGAACGATGTTACAATAAACATTCCTGAGGGTGTCACCCACCCGGAGCCTAATTAGAGACCCAGGAGGCCGAGCAAGATGGATGACGGCTGTGTGTGTCGGCGGAGGAGGAGGGGTTGTGGTGCTACTGCGGCTGCTGGTTACGTGCAGGTGGCTGGATGTAAACGTTAGCTTTTATCTTGGCTTTGAACACGGGTAAGCTCAGAGGCCTGCACAGGTGTGTGTGTGTGTGTGTGTGTGATGTGTGTGTATGGAGGGGATGGGAGTTGAGAGAAGATGGTGGTTGGGGGGTTTGTTACTGCTACAGATAGGGCCAGAGGCAATCATTTGTCAGGGGGAGCCCACTTCAACAGAGCTTTGCTGGGGTCAGAGGGTGACACTATAATGTGTGTTGTGTTGTGTGTGCAACCACTAATGATGTGGATCATATAGACACTGATGTGGCTGCGTGAGGGGTGTTGGCCGGGTCTCGCAGACTTCAGACAACAACCAGATGTTTTGGTTGAGTAATCACATTGACTCACTGTGTCCCCCATAGGAGCAGACACGAGGAGTTGTGCGTCAGTGTGTGTGCCAGTGTCTTTTGTTTTTAATTAACGTAATGAGCCAAGTGATGGCAGAGATTATTTTGGCACTGAGGAAAATGAATCCGACAGCAAACGGTGACTCAGTGGTGATGTCAAAGAGGGAGACACAATCATCATCCCTCTTGTCACATTGCTGCCAAAACCAGAAAAAAAAAACCTGAGAAGTTTTTTTTCATTAGGGTGCAAGACGCATTTCCCCAATCCCCTAAATTTAGCCTCAGAAGTGAGATGTGCACCCAGTGGAACATGCTAGTTTTAAAGGATTTGTTCACCAAGTTAAGGCATTAAGTAATTTTCTTAATTTACAAATTGTTTTGGTTTTTATGTGCTATTTCCATTCTCGATTCTCCTGCTGCCTTTCCAACATTGCTACTGAGAAGAATGCTGTTGCCTGTTGTTGATTTGTTTTCAACAGTCTTTCCAGAAATAACACAGTTTTCTCTGAATAATCCACAGAACAGTGGACTGTTTTCATTGGAACCCCTGCCTATGATTATTTTCATTTTTTGTTCTGCCAGTTATTTTCTAGTAATTGTTTTGTCAGAAAAATGTCAGCTACATTTTCCTCGAGCCCAAGGTGACACATTTAAACTGCTTATTTTGTCCAACCTACAGTCCACAAGCCAAAGACATTCAGTATGCTATCATATAAGAGAAAGCAAAGCAAATCATTACATTTCAGAAGTGGTGTGTTTGGTGGAAATAAACGATTAATTGAAATAGTTGCCAATTAATTTCCTATGAACACTGCTCACAGTGAAGTCTGTGGGTTGCCTTGAATAACCAGGACGTTGTTTCTGGAGAGACGTGCTGCTGTTAGGTTTTTAAATGCCAATTTTAATGCTGTGAGCATCTAAAATGAAATTCCATTCACCTTTATTGTACCGAAGTGGTAACAGAAATGTCAGTCACTCAAAACCTGGAATAATAATCACAACAATCTGCATGGCTAAATACCACTAAAGCAAGGGGAAGTGGAGAAATATGTTTGAAATTTTGTGTAAATTTCAGTTAAATTACCCTTTAAAGCAACATTATGTCATTATTTTATTCAAAAATAAAACAGCCACAAAATCATTTTAATGGTACACTGACTTCCAGTAGGGAGAATGGTTCCTCTGTCATTCCCACCCGCTCTATTGAGCAGGTACGATCCCCCCGTAACTGAGTGATAGTCAGCGGCTTCAACGGCTGGAGTCAGACCCAGCAAGTTCAATAGTAATGCACAACTGTTGGTCAGTTAAAAGGACTTAGAAGTCATTAAAAAACACCTTTCATTTCTGATATCAAGCCAGGAAACTTTGAAAATATCAAGAATTCTAAACAGAGTTTGGTGTGTTTGTTACAACTTCCTCCTCCAGAAGCCAGGGGTCGTGGGTAATACACACCGTTCAGTCGTGTCTCAGTTCAGTGAGTGGGACTATGCAGTTGGAGCTCGGGTCAAGCCTTTAACCACTCAGACTCGGAGCTTAACAGAATTAATCACCACTCCTGGTTGCAGAGACAGCTGTTGCCAGGTAAAAGTTACATTGTGTTGCTTTAAATTTCGTGCTCCCTCTTTGACGAATTGAAACAGCAGCATTTTTCATGCTAAAAAAAAAACTTGAGAGCCGCAGGTAAAATACAATGACAGGTTCTCTCGCATGCCAAGAACAAAAGCCGGGGAGGAGAAATAGTTTTGACCACAAAGGAGAAAAATGTGGCATTAAGATTCAGGGCCAGGCACTCATGTTTACTCAAGAGAGAACAAGGACATGGCACAGTCTTGGCTCCTGAATTTGTGAATTCAAAGCATCTGGGCCAACTTCTAATTCAGCTATGCATAACCTCCCATCAGCAGGCAGGTCAGGGATGCCACAGTACCTTCTAATACATCTCAGTGGATTATTCTTGCTGTGACCTCCAGCCTCTGTCTTGCATAACTCAACAGGCAGGACACACCGGCAGGGTGCTGGGCTCAGCTCTCACTGCAGCCACCCAATGCCAGAAATGTACACACACGGTACTGTGAGGAAATTTGGATACTAGTTATCTGATCTTCTCGACCTGATGAAAAATGGTCAGACTGTCTAAAAGGCAAAATGCCAAAAGAACAAAGTGCGAGTATCATGTGTGGAGGGGCCAAGTTTTGTCTGGAGAGAGCAAAAAGACAGAGGAGAATTACAGTAACTCCAGCAGACCACAAGGAATGTGGCCAGGCAGCGTGTACAGACAAGCCCAACATGTGATCACACACACACACACACACACACAGAGAGAGAGAGAGAGAGAGAGAGAGAGAGGGAGAGAGAGAGGGAGAGAGAGAGAGAGAGAGAGAGAAGACAAAGGAAACCTCGCTACCACAACTGCACAGCATCTCAGACTGATAGCAGAGGAGATGGGAGGTAATGACAGGAGTCCAGTTCGGCTTCATTTTCATACAGGCACAGAAGTTTTCATTCAGCCTGACACAACTAAAACTGAATGAGCACGTACTCATAGCATGTCACATATCAAATCACAGTAACAGTAAGCAGGATACAGTGGTGGAAGAGGTAGCAAAGGTAGCATTACCTCAATGTAAAAATACTCAATTACAAGTAGTTCTGTATTCCAAATCTTGTTTGAGTAACAGTAAAACAAAAGTATAGAGCTGCAACAATTGGTTGATTTATTAAATGATCATCCAACAGAAAATTAATCAGAAAAGATTTTGACAATTGATCAATCAAGGAAAAATTCACTGGTTCCAGCTCCACAAATGAATATTTTCTGGTTTTCTTTGTCTTCTGTGATAATTAACTGCATCTGTTTGAGTTTCAGCCTGTTTTTCAAACATAATAGGACACATGGAACCATCACTATCAGCTCTGGGAACTTAATTGAGAAAATGATCATTAGATTAACTCATTAATAATTAAAGTAACTGATACAAAGTATTATCAGCCAAATGTACTTTAAATATCAAAAGTAAAAGTATATTAAGAGCTACTGATGCATACATGTAAGAAACATGTTTGAGTTGAGCTCATTTAAACTACTTTATATACTGAGAAGTAGTTTAATCTAAAAAGACAAACAAAGATTATCTAAACTTCTCATGTAAAATCTTAAACTGTAAAGTAACTATAGCAGCAAAATAAATGTCCAGCAGTGGAGTAAGAAGTGCAGTATTTCCCTGTGAGAAGAAGTGGTGTAAAGTATACTAAAGTAAGTGGATATTAGATGCATGTGAATGAAAACCAGTTGTCATGCAGTGTTGGAAAAGGTCAGACACCTCAGTCATAGCCATAGTAATCTGATTACAATGAATCTCTCCCACTCAAACAGCCTCAGTCTTTCACTTCAATATAAGTGAAGTTTTTACCAGCCAGTATCTGATGGCCACACAGTTACATTTCTCAGAAGGGCACATGTCGTGCTAGATGACTTTCCCAGTGCTCCCCATTTCAACCCCATTGGTTTTGGCAAAATAAATGTTGGGCCTTACTTCCTTGAGAATGGTGAGATCATACTGGATTTTCTATTTTTAGGCCTTTAGTGGTTGCTTTTTGGCTTGGACACTTCTTCTCATAGCTGCATGATTCTCATAGTGGAACACAAGAGGGTGCTGTTTCACACTTAAGATGAGATTGCTTGTCTGAAATGGCAAAGCGGTGAGAGACACTGGCAGTGGGGCTTGCACATTCTGTGCACCTGTTTCTAACCAGTGAATGAGATAAGAAAAGCTTTAATAGATACATGTGAAGGGAGAGTCAGTCAAGGAGAACAATTTGTATTTACTCACATCCTCATTTTATATTCTGATCTGCTGAGTTTCCTTTAGGAAGAATGTTTCTGCAGAGATATCACCAGCCTTAAAATTAATCCCTGATTATCAGCTCATTTGTTTATGCAACTCAACTTTTTTTTAAAAAATCACTCATTTCTGTGGATAAGAAAAATCCGATGACTAACTGTGGACATAAACAACTAAAGTCTTTGATTTGCCAGATTTTGCCTGGGGACTTATTCCCACCAAAGTTTTTCTTCTGTTTATCAAATGTTAGCAAAAAGGCAAATAGACGGACATATAAAATGTTTTCTGATCACAAGTTTCTTTGATCACGGCTCCGGCAACAAGAACAAAAAAAAAAAGGAATTTCCTCTTGAAGAAATACTTAACAAGTGAAATAATTTCCCCAGCCTCATCCAAATCTTAATTAATCTACGTTGTATTAAGATGCGGGGGCTAACATACTGTGAGCACCGCTCCTCTAGGATCATGTGTAAATCCCCCTCCCTCACTTTCTCCTTTTTCTATACTGTAGCTATTAACATGACGTATTGCTGAGGTTCTTTGACTTGCCTTTGTCTGCAGTGTTGTGTATGACATAGCCCAGGGGTTTCCAAATGTAATGGATCCCCAATTAGATTTAGACCCCAACATAAAAACCAAGACAATACTCCCAGAATATTCCATAAGGGACTTATTGTGTGTCTCCGGTACTCCTTAGTATGTGTGCAGTGAACTGCCATACTTTATAATAGCTCTGCTCTCCTGTGGCATTACTGATATGCCTATAATAATACTATAAGGCCCTAATGGTAAATGCATGATGATCTTTTGCTGCTTAAAGGTACTTTTTATCCTCTGGAATCATTTTCTTATGATATTTCTGCTTTTAGCTTTGCTGTGATTTTAAACTTATTATCAAGTTATTACTGTGGGTATGAGCTTTAAAGCAGTCTAGAGGGGAAATCAGTTTATCCTTTACCAACCTGCTGTTCATTGCACCACAGAGTCCACCCTCCAACCCCCAGCACCGCCACCCTCCCTCACTCCCTCCTCCCCTCCCCTCCCTCCTCCTCTTTTCTTTCTGCTGCCTCCCCAGCGCTGCAGGTTGAATCTATTGCCCCTATTTCCTGTCACATGGGTTGGAAACAGGATCCCTGCTTTTCTACTATCTCGTCCCGTCTTTGTGGTGTCAGTGTTGTAGTAGCTGTAGGACCTGCCTTGAAGTTCAGGGACTTTTAACGCGAGCCAGAGAGCGACTCCTGCACAGACCCGGACAGTCAGTCAGTCAGCCAGTCAGTCAGTCCGCCAACCCGCCGGTCTGCGCATCCGTCCGTCAGCCTGCACTTCACCTGAGAGCCAGTTCACACTCTTAAACCACACGATGGATTCCTGGACAGTCACCTCTGCTCTTCTTCTCGCTGGCTTTATTTCCTCCGCAGCTTTTAATCATTTCGACACCGGTAAGTTAAACTTTTCTGCTCGCCTTGTCTGAGGATGTCCTCTCCATAAATACGTGCGTTGTTCGGCAGCGTCCCCAAAGTTGTTCTTTCGCGCGCCGGACAAGCTCTTTAACTGCTAGAAACTGTTCAACACACACCGGAAAGTGCGTTTATTTTAATGTTTAATGTTTCTTGTTCGGTATCGAACATGTCACAGATTGCAGTCGCAGTAACTCCATTCACGGTTCATCGCCTTGGTCCAAATCCCACTACGGCACTGTTTCCCAAACTGCACGCTGTAAACCTACAAATTAAAGACAGCGTGCAGGAGCCGGAGCAGGAAAAAAAAGGGGGAAATCGGTGTGTTGTTGTTTAGTTTAAAGACGAGTGAGTGAGGTAATGTGAGCAGGGAGACTGGTCTGATCAGACGTTTCACTCCACACCTACAGGGTAAACACATCTGATCCAAATCGGGTCCAAAAATGTCCCCGGACTTGTGGAGTCCCGCGGCGAAATCACAGCCAATGCGGGTCCGTGTAACTCTGGAAAGGGCTTTTTAAAGATCACCGACAACTCTTGTAATGCTATCCGAAAAGTAACGTGTCGATCTGATGAAGGAAAATGATGAGCTTTAACCCAAACCAGCAGCTTTTACGCACTAGACTCTCCGACGCATCCTGCGCTGCTTGTCCTGATGTGTTTACCTGTCCTGCATCAGCTGCTTCTATCTTATCAGTCGCATTGTTACATGTTTGATTTATCTTATTCTCAACTGTCATGATAGAAAATGTTCGTAATGTTTGAACCTCCATCGTCACGTTAGTGTTGTTTGCACCGCATTACTGTCTCTCGTGTCTTTAACCCCCCCCCCCCCGAAATGAACTCCAAACCCTCAGCTCAGTCATCCGATATCATCCATTTAATTTACCATCAAGTTCAGACTAATACGCGGGGATACGCTTGCGTCTATCTGCAGAACTTCAAAGTTGCAGCCGGATCCCGTTTCAAAAGCTGCGTTCCCGGAGAATATTTTGTTTTAATGTGAATATCTAATAATGATGACCACACAAACCAAGCTTCTCCTTGCTGTAATTTGTGCCGCGTTTCATGTCGAAGCAGCAAATCCTCATGCTTTCCTTTTTAATTTTTTTGTATCTTAATTATACCCTCGGATTTCAAATTAGAGGGTCCACCATCTGGGCTAGTGCGTAAGTACTCCCATGTGTACCTATGTATTAACAAAGTATTTAAAGCAATGGTATTCCCCCTCATAACACTGGGGAGAGAAAAAAGACCAAGTTTAGTTTAAGTCAGCTGTGCCATATTTACTGTACAGTAAAACAATAATTTCATGCGTCTACATGAAGTCAGACTCTTGTTGTAAACGCAGGGGATGAACTGTTTCATGCTCACTTTGCTCTGTTTTGGCCAGATGCCGCTAATCTGTTTGGACTGTGCAATTAAAAGGTCAAACTGAGTGCCAAACCCAACAACACCTAAAGGAAAAATCCACCTTAAAACCCCTTCTGCGCTCACACGCCTGTTAGTTTAACTTTCATTGTTGTTTAGTGGTGTATTTTTCTCCCAACCACAGTTTGTTTGCGAAATGTCTGGAACCACTGCAGAGTTTAATGGCAGGAAAGTGGTCATATATGTTTAAATGTGTGGGGAGCTTCAGTGTCAAGCCCTCAGAATCAAACAAGAGGAGCGTACGTACACTTCCCTGCTTATGTTGACCAGGACAGATCTATCAGAGGGAATGAAGTTTGATGCAACATGTCCATGCCCATGCTGGGAAGTGTAGAAACCTCAGGGGAAGTAGATGTGGCATGCTGAGGGGAACAACCAGAGCTGCATAACAAAACCCCTGCACTCAGATAGTGTGGATACTACACTGCTTAAATATGTCTCATGTTATTCTTGTGGTTTAGCATCACTGAGACAAATTCAATAAATGTGAGCTTCTCTGTCAGAAGACTCCGGGGCATTTCTGTGATGTTCTGAAGAAGAAAAGAAAATCTGGGCGTGTGTAAATATGAATTCTTAAACAGCTGAATTTTCCCTTTAACTGCAACAGCCAGGTCATGCAGCAGCTTATTAATGCTCTGCAGAAAGCCAGCCACTGTTGTGTTTGTGACAGAGCGTCGAAAACAATTATACTGGAGTGCTTTCACTGTCCTGGTAGACTGCAGCACCGCGTCACACAGAAGCGTATTAACAGAAAAAAGTGGGGTTTTTTTTATATCCTGTGCTGACAGATAATCATGTGCTCAGTGATATGCACACACATGCATGAAGAGTAAAAGAGTGAAAATGTGTCTGAAGGTTAAAGATGATGTGTTGGTTCTAGTTACGTAGCAGATAAGTGCCTTTATGCAACCTATAATATGAAGATGGGCTCTTCTTCCATACAGCACACTTCATACTCCCAGTATAGAGTGTTACTTAACCACAGACTCTTATCCATAATATATATGGTTTCTCTTCCACCTGAACTCAGAAAGAAACTCATTCAGACTCCCACATGCTGTTGTGTCTGACTGTGGCCTGCCTTTGCTCACTTGGCAGCTGCTTAGGCCCCATCACACAAATGTACACACAAGTGGAAGCTGAATGCTGTCAGAGCTGTCAAGATGAGGCATAATTGAATTGCTCCGTAAGCCGGTAATAACGTAGCTGATGGTGTTGGCGTCGTGAAACAAGCTTGAGCTGGTTAATCAGCAGGGAATTATGTTGTTCTTAATGTTCCCTGGTATCCCCTGAACAGTCTTTAGTGGTGGGCTGATAATGTGGGCCAGTGGTGCTGAGAGACCCACACTGCACCATGCATCTAAATGCATGTCTTTTGTTTATTTAAATGATGCATCGTGAATTCGAAATGGAGGCTAAAGCAGCTTTTTGATGAGGCTGCCAGTGTTTGCTGTTACAGTAAGATGGCTCACCTTTAAAGTGCTCCTTTTTTAAATTCAGTGGCAGGGTGAGTGAGCTGTTCCTGTTCCTGTTAGTACATGCAGGGATAACATATAATCTATCTTAGTGGTTCTCCACCTGGGGTCGTGGGATGATTAAAGGAATTGCTCAACATTTTAGGAAATATAACTATTTGCTTTCTTGCCGAGAGTTAGATGGGGAGATTGATACCACTCTCATGTCTGTCTGTTAGATATGAAGCTCTAGCCTGCAGTCGGTTAGCTTAGCTTAGTGTAAAGGCTAGGGGGTAACAACATCCACCTAACAGCATCTCTAGAGCTTAATAATAAACACATTATATCTTCTTTGTTTAATTGACACAAAATTTAAAGCATAAAACTTACAATTTACCTTTTAGTGGGTTGTGTGATGAATAGTGTAGGAGTGAATCTTTATATTTTTCTTGACACAGAAATTTGGAGGGCATTGTCTTGTTTTTAAGGGTCACATCGCAGTAAGGCTGACAACAATTTATCTGAATCCACTTTTTGCAAGATCTCCAAAAAGAGCAACATGAAACAAGCGGAGTCACAACTTGTGTATCACTGGACTTTCTTTCTTTTATCTTTTAAAGAAAGCAGTTAGCTTTGGTGTGTGTCGAGCTGAGGCTTGAAAAGGGCAGGCTGTGACATTTTAGCAATATGGAATGCACGCTCATTATGTGATCACAGCAGACAGAGCTGTCAGAAATAAGGCCAGACGAAGAAAACATCAGGTTAATATCAGCCCGTGCTCGACCAACTGAATCTTGGACCGATCGGAAGAGGCGAGAGGTGCCTTATGGGCTTTCTTTTCATCTGCAGTCTTTGCCAAGCCTGTACTTAACTAGACATGCATGAAATAACTTGTAAGGCCACACTAGGAAGATTTGCAAAAGCTGATTTCTGTGCAAGTGAAGTATCTTATCAAACTAACATGCCGCAGGTGAAGCAGCTAGATTATTTCCATGCTGAACGGGACATATTTGAACTTTTTTACTCTCATTCAACACCGGGACTTTTCTGTCTCCCTTGAAGCAGTGCAGGCACCAAATAGAGTGATGGGCAGATGAATGACAGCAAGTGTTGTGATTTGTCTTTGTAGTCTGACATGCATTTAAGCTGCTGCATAAACTGGCAACGCTCTGTTTCATCTGGCAGCCCGCCCTTTGTCCTGCTCCCTGTCTGATCGCTGTCCAGCACGGCACGATGTTGGCCTGGACTCTGTCAGATCCAGCACGCTCAGCCACAGACGGAACTGGGCGATGCTGTGCGCCACAGCAGACAAGGCGAGGTGGCCGGAGTGTGGTTTAAAACACTGCACAAACTCCTGAACAGTAGCTCACACGGAGGTTTGGGTTTTTAGATTTTTGGTCCTAGCAACAGACGTTCAGCTTCTGTGCTCAGCAGGCTGAAGTGTGATTGATAGGAGTCTATTGTACATGGTTTGTGTTATTTTCAGATGTTTGGCTTAACATCAAGTCAGAGTGCGTTGACTGTGTGTGTATATGTTCACCTCTTTGTTAAAAGCAGGGGAAAAGATGCCAGAAACTTTTTAACATTTCCATGGAAGTCCAGGATTCTTGTGCGTTTTCTGTGTGGATATTTCTTCTTCTGTGCCTACCTACATGTGTGTAGGGCTGCCGCTAACAATTATTTTCATTATCGGTCGCTGCAGTCTGTTGATGCTCAAAGTGATCTTGTTCTTGGAAACAGCAGCTGAGAAAACTACCTCACCACAAGGTCCAAATCAGAGGTCCAGAACTGATTCTGTGGATTAATTGTACGATAAAACTATTAATATGTCCATAACGTTTCCGAAAGTAGTGAAAGATGACCATTGAAAATGACCACCAGATTTTTTTTTCACCAACCAACAGTCCAAATGTGTACATTTTTTTGAAAAAGTAGAAAACTCAATTATTTAGGAAGATGAAGACAGCAAATATCTGACATTTTCTCTTTTAAAATTAATGATTAATCTCCTGTCACTCACCAAATCAGTTAATCTGCTAATAATTTCAGCACTACATGTATGTGTTTGAGAAAGTTCAAATGTAAGGCAGCTATAAGCATCTGCAAACTCTATAAACTTCTAATGGTCGTGCTCGAGATTTTAAAGGGGCCACGTCAAGTGTCAAACCAAGAGGCCTCACATCCATCTATCTCAACCACCCCCTCCCTATCACCATATCTGTCTCGACTTCATCCACTCTGAAGTTGGAAACGCAGTCTTTACAGTGCAGTTTATGATTGGGTTCCATCAGCCTTTGTAACCCCTGAAGACAGAGGGTTCTTTGTGAGTGTAAGTGTGAGTGTGTGTGTGTGAGGGAGAGATGCTGTGAATCGTCTGTCTCGGAAGATAATAACAGACCATCTTCAGCCGTTTGAAGAAACACGAGCTTGTGTTGGCAGAGGTGATCGCGATGGAGCGTTGGTTTGAGGGGAGACAGCGGGTTCTTAAAGAGTTTAACATAAGGGCTTTCGGTGTGCGGGTAAACCCTCTGTGCTGACTGTGGGGAGTGTCAGAGGGCATTATGGGAAGAGGGAGCATAGGGTCTGGGTCTCAGATGTGGGCCCTGTGGTCCCCCCCTGCTTTTCCGGTTCAGAGATGGAGATGGAAACCTCTCCTCCCTTGGTGAGCTTCTGTGTAGCAGACACAAGTTCAGACAAACCACTGTGGTAGATTGGTGCACTGTACTGTGTGTGTGTGTGTGAGGGTGTGTGAGGGGGAGAGAGAGAGAGAGATGTCTAAGTAACTGTTAAGGATGTAACTGTAGGAAACAATAGAAGTTTTAGACTTGTTAGACTTGACGAGTTTTAGAGTGAGGACACTCTAGCAAAGTAGATTAACTTTGGTCCTGACTTCTTCCTGGGTTCAGGTTTATGTTGAATTTAGGCCCAGGACTCAGAGCTACCCATACTAACAGGAAACAAAAGTTTTATAGGCGCCATTCCCTTTTTCTGACTTTTGAGATAATGTGAGTCCCCTGCCTTTCACTCAAGGACATGCAAAAGTGTTGGCATCAATCACACATAGAACAATCTTCTGGGGACACATGGTTGCTTTTACTGTCTGTTCTCTCATCACTCACCAGAATGATGAGTAAACTGATGAATGGACTAATCTCCCTAAAACTCTATACTTCTTGAAATGTCCTGTAGGTTGCACACAGGTTCAGTCATTGTCTCCTGGTTGTCTCCCGGTCAGAATGTGTCTCCTCTTTGTGTTGTGTTCACGCATAATCAGGTGCACACCAGCCCATATGGAGCCCTCATAAATCTTCAGTGGCCTGAAGAGGTTAAGCTTAGCAAGACAACAGAACACACTAACAAAAACCAACGATGCATATCGACTTTAACAGACACAGAGTGTGAGAAGTGGCCGACAACAGACCAGGCTGTGGTGTTATGGTGGAGAGATGATGAGTTTCCTGAATTAAATTGGCAAAAGTTTGAGATGAGATTATTTTAAAGGGCGACAGAAAACGATCTTGATAACTTAAGTAATTATTTTATCCAGCAAAAATGCTAAACATTCACTGGCTTCTCTGTTTTATATCATTGCAAGTTCATTAGCTTTGGGTTTAGGACTGTTGGTTGGACAAAACAAGCAAATTCTAATGGGCATATTTCACTTTTTTCCCGACATTTAAAATAATGAACAAATATTCAAGTGAAATCTGCAAAATAATCAACAGGATGTTCCATAATAATGATAAAAAGTTAGTTGCAGCCTCCCTTCAAATATCACATAAAATGCTCCCTCCACACATGGAAAATCTGAGAGTAATTACAGGCTGGGAAGAGGCTTTTCCTCTGAGCATCACCCAGGATTGTTGTGCATTTGTATGGTACTTTATTGACAAAACTAAGCCTTAGCTGATTATGCAAACCTCCATATCCAGTGACAGTGACAGCAGCTAGTAGCTAATAGCCACCGCTAGCAGTGATAGTAGAGAAGATAGAGAGAGTTGCAGACTAAAGTAGAAAGTCTGAAATGGAAGAAAATAGAGCAGAGCATTATCCTTTTTTCATATCCCAACACTCATGATACTCAGCATGTCTTGACTTGTGAAGACAGGCCAAAGTTTTAAAGAATTCCCTCATTTACTGAACGTGAGCTGAATCTGGCTCAAAGTTGGTAACAGGAGAAGAGGAAAAAAAAAGCTCTAGGTCAGAATTGTGTGCCTCTGCGTCAGCATGCTGCCCATTTACTTCCTGTTGACCTCTGGGTGGTGCCCTGCGAAGGTCAATTTGCGGGCAACGCCCTTGTTCTTCCATGCCAAGGGGTTGGACCGCCCATAAAACCACCAACCACTAAGACGGAGAAACAGACCTAGTTATTATAAACACAATCATGCTTATTATCATGCCACTGTGATTCTCGTCCTGTCGTGTTCAAAGGCTTACATTTGTTTGATCAAAGTACGTCTCTCTGTGTCGTTCTCCGCTCTTCCCCCTTTTCTCTTTTTTAAACTTCCGCTGAGTGCAACTCTTTCATTTTTCTCTCACCTTGTGCAAATCACCACCTACTTAGTCGGGGCCGACCCAGCATGCAAAGCAGCCAGGCCAGTTCCAGCTTTCGGGATCTACGATGGTGATGGTGGTGCATGGGTAGCCCCCCTCAGAGGTGGCGAGGCATGACGGACGCGATAGTCATGTAAAGCACGGAGAGGCGAGGGAGAGGGGGCGTCCCCAAACAAAGTGGTGCGAGGTTGAGTGTGTCACTCTTGTCCCTGATCCACGGAGGCGGTCCCCGTAAGACAACATGGAATTAAGCTGTCAAGCTACTGCTGGCTGTACACAACTGTCAGGCTTGAAAGAGATAAACAATGTTTAGGTAGGAGAGTGTGCTCATGTGGCCAGAATAGTGGTTTGTGAGGTTTTGTTGCTCAAAGGTCAGTCACGAGCAGTCTGAATGAGCTGTGACATGTTGGTTTTGGATGGAGTTCCGTGGAGCAGTGTAATATCTTTACGTGTTCTTTCACAACTTTTTTCACCTCAAACTATCCGGATTGTTCTCCCTCCCTCTCTTGCAAACAATTCACCTCTCTCTTCTCTTCCCTTCCTTTACACATTTTAATACTATTATGCATGAGTTGTGTTCCGTGGCCTCATCGTGTACCTTGACATTTGCGTATGCATGAGGAGACCCACTCCAGTCGATGACAATGACATTCTGGTGCTCTCTGCAGCAGTCAGAACCCATCAGCTGGAACACACTCCAGGGCACGGGGGTAAATCAAATACAGTAATGAAATACCATATAGCCTCATGTTCCTCTATGAATTCTATTAACTCTCAAGCAAACAATTGTTTTCATTATCACAACTCAATTTAATTCACAGAGAATGGAATTTTAAAGGAGGTTTTAAGGCCCCAGGGAGGAGGCGGCTGACGCATGAAAACGTTACACAAAATATAACTTTCTGCCTCAACGCTGGATTTATATAACGACGTGAAATCAAAATAGAGTGTTATCAGCTCTGGGCGTGTTGATAAAAGGAGGTGAAGCTTTGCTACTCCCTAACAACACTCACTGACTCGCGTATTGTTTCTGCATTTCAAGGAGAACGGGAAAAAACAATTAGACTTCGGCCTGATTTGCTTTGGTGCGAGCCCAAAACCATTCCGGCTTCCTGCCTCTGTACTTCTCTTTTTGAACATGCTATTAATAAAGCCTTTGACATAGTATGATTAAGGTAAATTAGCTGTTATTCTTTCTTTGATTCAAACATGTAACATGTTCCAAACATCTCGCCAGTGATTGGTTGGGTGTTTTTGCAAAAATCTCCACAGGCTGAGTTTCAAAGCAACCATGTATTTTTGTGGTGTCACATGCAATTCCGAGTTTTGAGAAGCGTAACCAACAACATAACGGGAGGATATTGAATTGCTACTGTGTGAGACATGACCTGTCCGGCGAACTTTAGTTCTTTTTATACTGCAGTTATGGTTGGGCCGGGGCCACTGAGGTCTGTGCTCCACTGCGGTAGAGTAATGGCAACCACTTTAAATAAATGGAGAGTAATTTTGCTGCTGAGCCCCGGGGTCTGGTTTGTGTCCAGCTGCAGCAGTTTGTGGCCGAAGAGGCAAATTGTCGCCTTTCCTCCTTGCAGGAAACGCCTACGGACAGGACTGATTTGACAAGGACAAGAAAGTGGACATGGCTAAGTGGACAGAGCAAACATTTGGACAAGTGAAGGGAGCAGACGTAGCTAAGTGGACAGCAAACAAAGGAACAAAGCCAGCGGGTAGAGCTAAAGATGCCGTGACAGTGAAATGTGCAGTGGATCCGAGAGCGCAGAACAGAGGTTGGACAACATGTTTCCATGTGGTCGTTTTTGAAAGAATATGGAAATAAACGACCATTAACTAGAGCTGCGATACCTCGGGGACAGTTAACTGAGCTTAAAGAGTTCATAGACCCTACTTTTACAAGTGCACGGGAACATCTCACAAAAAACCTTTGTCCCTCAAGCCGTGGAGCCGGTGATATCCCGTTGCAATTCAAGGCCCTTTGAAAGAGGCTTGAACTGAAGGGATGAAACCCAAGTCGCCAAGAGGCCCTGATTCAGTTGTCTGTCCTGCATCGAAGGTGAATACAGCTCCCCAAGGTGAACACAAAACGGGCTGGGTCTGCAGCAGCCTATGTGGCACCAGCCCTTGACCAACACCAGCAGAGGGGTGGTCACACTCGGCCGATGCCATGAAACAGAATCTGCCGGCCCTCAATAGATCCCTCGTAATGGATCCCCTTCTTGGGGAGGCCAGCGGGATGCCCCCTGTCTTTTACCAGAGCCATCTGGTTCCCAGTACTGCTGCTCTTCCCACAGCCGCACAAACCACAGTGAAAAAGGATCGCTTTCACTGTCAAGATCAGGAACTGGAGACGGAGCTGGTTAAAAGGGGTCTGAATGTTGAACGCTGTGATCCCCTCTGTAGCAGCCTATTGTGTCCATGGAAGTTGGCTCGGTTGCGGTTTATCTGACAACCTTTTATGATTTGATACAGTGGAAATGTGTGCTCTGTTAGTGCTCTGACCAGGTCACATAATTAAAAAAAAAAGATTTAAACATGTTCGTAAATAACACAAATTGAGATGAGTGTGCAGTTTTGTGATAATGACCACGGATTGTTCTAAAACCATAAAGTGATTCAGTGTGGCGGGAGATCAAGGGAGAATGTCTTGACGCAAAGAAGATTTTCTCCACAATGTACATGGATTTAAAGTGTAAAAAAAAATAAAAAAATCTAAACACGCCAAGGAATGCTGAGGGAACAGAGCAGTGCCTCCATCTGTAGTTTACAAAGATAGACAAAACAAACACGCTGGGGCCTTTTTTTCTGATGTGTTTGCCACTCTCTCCAAATGAGCTGGGGATTCATTGGATGCAGATGGGTGCATGTTTGTGCTCCACACATGGGGTGTGTTAATCCACCACTGCGAGCAAGCAAGAAGTAAAAGTTGCTTAAACCTCATTATAGACTTTACATCAGTTACTGTTCTTTCTGTGGTGATCCCCTCTCTGTCCATCTAATTCTCTGCACTGCTCGGAGGGTGGACACAATCCACCACCAGTCTCCTTTAGTTACATTTAATCACAACGCATGGCACTAAGCCTCACTCAGACATCTGATCGACTTAAGTCCAATTTCCAGTAACCGTGTTGTTCCATTTCTGAAGGGAACAGTTACCAAAAGGGGCCTCAAAGCTGCCTATAAAGCCTAGGATTCCCAGGCAGGCATGACACTTGGCCTTGGTGGTCGAATTGTAGACAATATCCAGACAGATTGACAATAACGTCTTATTTAGGTGTTTTTGTTCTTTTGTTTTTCTAGATTTGTCTGTCATCACAGCAGAAAAACACAGACTGTAAGGGGCACAAACCACAGTAAACTTGAAACAGCTGTCAGTTGATCAGTTGAACAGAAAATTAATCAACAACTAACAACTAGGTAATTTTTAAAGCAAAAGATAGCAGATATTCTCTGGTTGGGGTGTCTTTAATGTAACAATTTTCCTCTGTTTTATGTCATTATAAACTACATATCTTTTACATTTTTCACTAGTTTATTGAAGAATTGATTAATTTAGGAAATAATCAACAGAGTAAATTGATAGTGAAAATAACAGACTCAAAGGACGCAAAGAGACCAAGTCAAACAGTTGTTTCTATCAGCTACATACTCCCCTGTTTAATTATATAAATAACAATATGATGTAGTTGGTGTATAAACTACAGCAAAAAGACTTTAACAAAGACAAAAATGGCCCGTGTGTCCTCTCTGAACCATCAGTGGAGGCTGAAACGGAGAGGAGTTGCTCATCACCCCCTCCTCCCTTGATGAAATGCCACTGATTTACTCATTCCCCAAATTAAATTTTAGTGTCTCATTTGTGTGCTGGCAGGAAATCCACAATAGGAAATAACTCATCAAAACTGGAGAACAAAATCGAAAACTCTCTTCCAAACAGCAGCAAACGAATGATCTGTCAGAGGAAAGTTGGATAATGATCGGAAACTCTGCGAAAGAAAATATTTTCAGCAACACCTGCGCCCTCGCTGGCTGCAAGACGAAAGAATTGAAGCAACAGAGGTGTACAGTTAAAGGACATAACGAAAACTACCATGTGCACAAACCTACTTTGACAGTCGCATCCTCTAAAGCTGTTCTGCTGCTTCACACAAAAGGCTTCAGCTTCTCCTGCCTCGAGTCTTGTTATGATTCACTCTAAAAAAAAAAGATGAGGCATCATTTTGTTGAAATAATGATGTCTGTTAAGAATAAACAGGAAAAGGATCTGAGCTTTTGATCTGGTGCAGCAGTATGTGTGTGTGTGTGTGTGTGTTTTTTTTGCTTGCATTAGCAGGGCAGGTCACATCGCTCCCTCCCCTCGACCCGAGACCTTTATTTATCTAAGTCAGACCTCATCTTCCCTGGATCCTGTAATCACACAGGACCTCTGGGAGAGAAAGAAGAGAGAGAGGAGGTGGTGTGTGTGTGTGTGTGTTGGGAGGTGTGGGGGTCTGTAATGGCTGCACACAATCCCCTGCAACAGCCCTGACAGAGCTTCAGCCCAAACCAAACCACATATAATTTACATTCCTCAGATACCAGCTAACCTGAGCACAAACAGGACGATCGAAAACAGGTGTGTTAAGCGACAGCCCTTCTCCTCTTTTTTTCATGGTTCACCTTCCTTTGAGGTGCTATCTGGCTTTCATGTAAGCTTAAGGTGGCTGAATGTACGGGGGCAAAGGGCCCATGTATGGATCTGAGGCCCATCACTGCGTTAATCTTAAATGTTATCACAGGAGCAGCATGAAACGTGGAAATCATCCTACGAGAGAGAGAGCGGGCAGGAGGCGAGCCGAAGCTGTGCCGGCCGCACAGCTTACATAACGTTACCGCAAATTGATTACTGCCTTTGAGAGGCTGGCCCATTGTGAGGAGAGGAGTTAGGGAAATTGACAGACATGTGCACTTAAACACACACACATGTAAGCTCACACATTCAGTGGGCGATAGCTACAGTGCTGTGAAGAGTGGGTGAGAATGGCATCACCACAATGACACTGGCCTTACCACTGAAGGAACAAAGGAGCCTGTGTGCATGTTTATGTGTGTGTTAGAGAAAGAGTGTGTGTGTGTGTGTGTGTGTGTATCCTCCCTTCCCTCCACATCGGATTCATCTTAAAACACTGTGGCTGCTCTGCTGATGAAAATTGCTCCCTTTCATTTTTACTGTAAGTGCGTCTGAGGGGGGAAGTAAGGGTATGAGAGGAGAGAGGGAGAGAAAAGAAAAGCTGGAATGATGTGGGTAGGAGCGCAGATTAATGCATGTTTTGTCACTGCTTATGTTTATCGGGGCATCTGACAGTGCAAGTTGACTGAGAGATCATTTTACCATCCATTTACAGGCAAAACAAAAAGGAAGAGAGCAAACTTTAAACACCCCCATGCGAGGCACACACGGGCCATTAGCTACAGTAAGCCATCATGTCTTGTATCACAAGCCGTAGATCCTCTGGTTATCAAAGGCTGAATGCTATGAGGAACCCATATGGGTATGTGATATTTTCTTCACAGAAGACACGCATTAGCAAGACATATTTTCTGTCTCTGAAACCCTGCATCGGTTGTTTGTTTGCTGGTAAAGGGCCCCAGCACACAGCTGCGCCACAGAGCTCCTCTGGAATGAGATTTGTACCTTCAAACTCAGATGCCTGCCTTTAGAGACTCTGAATCTGTGCTTGCTTTTAGTTTTACAAACCTGGGCTTTGTAGGCCTTGTCTATAACACAAGGACATGTGAAATAAGCCAAGTGTTCACTTCACTGCTGCTCTGCACAAGAAGGAGAAAATTAGAGCCTGGGTTAACAATCTGCGGGATCATAAAAACGGTCTTTGTCCCACCCTGACTCACTCAGTGTTTGCCTCTCTGTTTTCCTCTCCTCTTTCTTTTTCCTGCTTAATTTTGCCTCCCCTGCCATCGCTCTGTCTTTCACAATCCTTCCCTCAGTCTCAGTGCTCTCCTCTAATTTGCAGTTTGGTTTAATTTAAGATGGATCAATCCCAGACGCGCTAATTGTGCACCTTGGAAAGCTCTGAACCGAACACCCTCAGCTCATCTCACCCTCTCAATCTCTGCTCCCTCCCTCCTTTCCTCCCTCCCTCCATCACTTACAGTCCCTGCTTTCTCCTGGCTGCAAAAGTCCTGTTTACTCTGGTGTCAGAATTGGTTTAGAGCAGGTTCAGTGGCATGTGTTGAGTATGCAGCAAATTTCCCCTTCTATTTGTTTAACCCTGTAACCTCTGTCCTCTTATTGTTTGGAGAGGTGTGTGATGTGTGGACGTGTGAGTGTGTGGGAAACTATGAGAAACAAGGACAGCGTTAGAGGTGAAGAAGCTTTTAATCTTGTTTGGAAATGTGGCCTCTATTTTGGCAGATGTTGAGTATGACTTGAAGAAACCGTCAGGAGGTTCCAGAGGGGAGGTAATTGAACACAACATCCCGTCCGCCCTCATGTCAGGTTGGCTGGCAGGTCCCTGATGTCGACATGTTGTCAGTGGCTTTTTTTTCCCCAAGGGGTTTCAGCGAGTCCCTGAGCGTCCTTTACGTCATTGTTGAGACTCTGCAGCCCATCAGTCACTCCCTGAACGTCTGCCAAGCAAAACTCAGATTCGTCCCACCTCGCTCCATCCTCGGACATGCGCTGAGTCAGAACTGCCCCTGTTCCGTCTGTGCTGTGTTTTGTCAGATATCATCCCGGCCACTGTGGGAAAACCTACAAAGGTGGTTGTTTTATCTGCTTCGCTATGTTTGCTGAATGATTCTTTAAAAACTCCCCAGACATAACACTTAAATTTAGAGCCAGAGGGCAAAAAAAAAAACAAAAAACTTTTATGTTTTCCATTTTTGCGACAAGCAACTTCAAACAGAGGGGTTCTTGGCAGCGTGTTAAGCCCACCACTGGCTCCAGAAGATTAGACTCTTTCCATTACAGAACTAAATAATAGGGGCCACAGTAGAATGAGATGGGGCCATGTTTTATAGGTGCTACCCAGCAACTTTGGCAGGGAGTCTTGTGGCTCTGTGGCTACTGTGGTAGTGAACTCAGGAGGTGGTGCATTGGAGGGTTTTTGCAGGAAGAATGGTGGTGATTGAGGCTATTTCGGGAGTGAATGAGGTCTTGGTTTATGGCCTGGTTATCTGGGGCTACAACCTATGACAAAAGCATTAAATAAAAAGAAGGGGGTGTGAAATCCCATTGAGAAGTCATTGTCTGCAGATTTAACTAGTTAGAGGCAACTGTTCTCATCACTTAGGAAGCAACCTTGCCTTTTTTTTTTGCGCTCTCATTGACCCTCTCACATGAGGGCGCTTTAAAAAAACTCTTATAGGAGAGGAGTGATCAGAGGAGCAGAGAGGCAAGGTGTGGTCCATTAACTGCCTGGTGCCCCCCCTCTGAGAAATCACTGACTTCTCCTTGGCAACATCCAACTTCATTAAAAGAGCCTCGCTGAATCTGTGACTATCTGTAAAACCTGGATAATAAATGTGAAGCAGTCTTCCTGCGCTCCTCTGAAGTCTGATGTGGTTTTGATGTGGAAATGGATGTTGTTGGGGAAAAAGGGGAACCAGACTTGTGTTGCAGCCAGCTGTGTCCCCCCAGAAAAAGAACTCTGTAACCCGCTTCATCTGGCCTGGTTTGGCCTGGCCCTGGCCTCTGTTCTTACTACACTGACATTAATGAGTAATGGCTACCAGGGCATTGTGGAAGGGAAACATATTGTGGCAGGTTGTGTATTAATAATCTGCAGTGTCTCTCATCTTTGTTTGTGGACATTGGAAAGTTTCTGAAACCCTGAATGCACGTCAGCTTTTTGGTGGTGTTAGTGCATGTACAAATTAGTTTTTTTTCATTATACTGTACATGTTTCTGTCATAAACTCATTCTGTGTAATTTTATAATAGTGGAAGTATTGCTTATGCACTAAGCCCGTTTTGCTGTCCCCAGAGTTTGAAGCATATAATAAAGATGGAAGGAAGCTCTTTATGTCAGCCCTCTGTGAGGAAGCAGTCGTCTGTAATTATCGCTGCTTTTCATCCCTCGTAGCAAACACAACAAATAAGTGCTCTTGTGTGACCTGGCAAAGCGTTCCAGAAAAACCATTTGTTTGTAAGCTTGTTTGTTTGTGTTCTTGTGATCACATGACCAAAGCCCCATACCCGTGCCCCCACCCCAACCCCCACATCCCCTCACCCCGTTTTCTCGGAGCATCAAGTGCATTTGAACTTGCAATGTGGAAGTCATTAGCCGCAAATCCCAACAAATATAATAACAGGGCGATTAGCTCTGTTATTATATTTGTTGGGATTTGCGGCTAATGACTTCCACATTGCAAGTTCAAATGCACTTGATGCTCCGAGAAAACGGGGTGGTGCTGTATTCTGTGAGCGCAGGGCTTGGTCAAGGGCGAGTCCTCCTCTTCCCTTTCCCGGACTTTTTCTATTTGTAGATCTGCATGTATTTTATAAGAGGCTTCCCCCCCCCTTCTCTTAGTCTTTCATGCGGTGGTGGTTCTGTTTCCCATCACGGCCTATGATGAAACCACACGAAAGCCCAGGCCCATGTGACGAGAGTGCAACAGTTGCTTGGTGACAAGGAAAGGGGTGTGAGGTAGGGGGTAGGGGTCTGGGCGTGTTCAGAGGGGAGTGGGTCTGAAGTGGTGATGGTCCAATCAGCAGATGAGCTCTTCATTTCTCCCAGGACAAGGATAAAATGCCCATATCCACACGTTCCAACGTAAAAATGGCCTTTTCTCTTCAGCTTAATAGATGTGTGGCCGTCCGCAGGGCTCTTAAATGGTCCATTCATCTTTACGATGGCCTCACTTATCTCTGAGTCCTTGCAGATCTGCTACTTCCCATTCCCACCACAAGCAAATGGTGCCTAGAAACCACATGGAACACCCCCCCCCCCCCCCCATCTCCCTCCCGGTGGCAAAACACTGCCATATTTACCATCTCATCCTGGAAAGCTAACTTGGCCGCAGCAGGGCGGGATGACTGCCAGCAGCAGCTCGTTCCAAGCGGACCATGTGCAGGCAAGCTCTGCTTTATCCTGAAACTCCAGAGTAAAGTTTCCTGAAGGAGGAGAGGAGACATTTACAAAGTCATTTGGCTCTTTCTTTTTGATACAGTGCTTTGAGCGGCGCTGCATGCAGCCAAGTTCAGTCATTTTAATACCCGCTCTTTTTGAGGAGAAGATATTTGAAGGACGTGAGCTCATTTGGGATGCAGTCGGTTGCCCTGTCCCTGCCTGATGTTATCCTCTCTGACTGGGGCAGTAACAGTCCTGATTGCTTTTGGGGAGCAGTGACTCATGATTGTGCTTGTGCCGCTGCCAAACTCTCAATAGCAGTGTTTCCTTCTCTTTCTCTCTGTTGCCGTGGCTGCCGGCATCCAGAAAAATGTAAATGCAGTGAAAATTCATCATATGATTCTAAGTCTTCCCAAATTAGTGTATATCGTAGGATACAGTGTGTATCCACCATCATCCTTCAACTTTACCAGAGCGGCTAGCTCTAATGTTGGTAGCAGTACACGCCCTTATCTGCAGAGTTTTCTACAGGGTAAACTCTGCTCCATGGATCATCTCCATCCTTTGCACATGCAGCAGTTCAAATCTTCCAAATGTGCATTGTTTAACAAGCCTTACCTGTCCTCTGGGTGTCAGCCAGACGTTAGCTTCTTTCTTCCACCCTTCTCATTGCTCCCTCGTGTAAGGGTGGTAAGAGCATGACCCCTGTTGTAACACCATTAAGCTGTTTTTCTAATTTTATGGAGTCGTTTTCTGCCTCAGCCGCTCTCAGGTGGATTTACGACCCGGTGGTTGATATCCTTGCATGCTGAGGCAGTATTAATTTGCTAATAGAGGGGGGGGAGCCACTTACAGACAATAGGGTGGCATCATAATTGCAGGAACCTGACACCCTGCAGCTCCTTGCTGCAGTTGAACTCCTGTCTGCCAGACGATGGATGGTGGATAAGCTTGACTGAACAACACAGCCGAAACAACTTTAATTAAACGCAACTTTGGCTGACAGACTGAGAACAGGCAGGACCTCTGATTTACACCAAAATTAAGTGTTAGCAGTACTTGTGTGGTGGATAGAGGAGGCTGGAATGCATGTTTTTGCGTGCAAACTGACTGCTGTAAATATTGCAAAGCAAATTGCAAACATTTATTTTTTGTTTAGGCCATACAATTCTACATTTACTCACTTTCTAAACAATCTCTAATATAATCAGTACACAGAACAGTGATTTGGGAGGTTATTGATCTCCCACAAATAAGGAAATAACTCCTTTTTAAGTGTTTTATCTTAACTTTGAATTATTGACGTTGCCCACGAAACCTGTGAAATGACCTCTAGAGGCTGCCATCCAAAGCTGGCAACAGACTACAGAAGTTGCATTAGAGGCCTGAGAGGCTAAGCGATCCCCAAAGAAATGTTTGTTTGTATATGAGTTGAAAGGGGCATGACAGAAAAGGCAAGAAGCAGCAGAGGAGAAAAGAGTCAAGGAAGGTGAGAGAGATGATAAGACAAGGGGGAGAGGAAGCTGGGAAACCATGAAGGCAAAAGAAAATGAGAAAGAGGCTTGGAGCACAGCTGTCTCACCAAGGGGTATAATGACTGTCATATTGCAATGCATTAGCTCATACTCAGCCTAGACAGCTTGACTTGATGAAAGGGGCCGGTCATTGGCTAACCGCGTACATAGCAACAAGACCCCATGGAGACGAGCCAAACAAGCGAGTATTGTTTTTTTTCTTATCAATGTTAGATTGACAGGCATGATGTGAAACTGTTGTAATAGTTCCATGTAGCCTTGTCTGGCTTGACATTTCTAAACTCAGATAAGTTAACACGAGAATGTGTTATGTGTACGTACGTGTTTTTAAAATGAAATGTATGTATGTATATTTATGTATCATAACTTCAAGCTGTGGTCTCGTGGCATCTTTTGTATTTACCTTTTGAAATTTGATGCCAAATGTCGGGAGCGATAAGCCTGTTTTTATCCTTGCTGGTAACACCGAAGGGCTATCCTGCTCTGTCAACAGTCATAGCAATTATGAGTAATGTATAATCATAACAGTCACATAATAAATTAATATTTTCCATCGTAATGCAATCAAAAGAAGAATTCAGTTGACAGGAGCCCCCCTGAGGCTCAGTGCGATGAGCGGTGATGGCTCATCACACTCCCATCAGCCATTGTTTATTTGAATTCCCTCTTTCAGGGAAGAAAAGCCTTCCACCAGCCATTGTTTCGCCTTGGGAACCCAGCTCTCTCTCATTCTCACTCTCTCTCTCTCTCTGTCTTGGCCATATGGTTGTCATACACTTCCTGGAAATTCAAGCCATGTTTGCTTTTGTTGTATATCTGTGGGGCATTTTTTCCCTGTGCTCATATGTTGACATTAATTGAAACAATACTGTGATTGATCTTGCTTTAACACTTAACACTTTTGGCCAAAGTTTAAAATGAAAAAAGATAAATAAATACAGTAATTTCTAACTTATCGTCTATGATCATTCCAAACACATTAAAACATTTTAATAGCACAAGAGTATTTCACACAATCCAGACTCTCAATAAAGCAGGTCACATATGTGGCTGCCTTTTACATGCCTGTGTAAAAGCTCTTGCCAAGCTTTTGATTTCCATCTTAACAGACGACTAATCCTTTACAGCAAACAACAGATTTTTGATTTACTTTCATTTTTCTCACATTCTCCATTTAATTTCTCTGTTTTCAGAGTGTTACACTGCCAATGGAGAGGACTACAGGGGCTTCCAGAACCAGACCAGTCTGCATGGTGGTAAACCCTGCCTCTTCTGGAATGAGACCTTCCAGCACCCTTACAACACCCTCAAATACCCCAACGGAGAGGGCGGTTTGGGCAGCCACAACTACTGCAGGTGAGTCCCCTTTTCTTGATCTTGATATTTACTGACAGTTTGACCCATGTTAGGGGTTTACTTATTAAAAATGATGACACAAGAGTTTTAATGTTAGATAATATGGTCATGACCCACAGGGTGTTGTAGCATGAATACATTCTCCACATGTGATGGGTTAAATCAAGGCCTCAAAAAATGTAACTTAGTAATTAATTTAGTATCTCACAAGAAAAGAATCACAGATTAGATAAAATCCTTTCAGCTCATGAGAGATTCATCTTGTGACCCGTTAAAACAAATGTCCAGTCTTTCCATTTTCCATTTCCACACTTATCTGCTTACTTGCTGAGAACTAGATAAGAGCATTGATACCATGTTCACTAAATATGACATCAGCCATTGGCTAACTTAGCTTAACATAAAGACTGGAAGCATGGGGGAAGAGGTAGCTGGACTCTGTCCAACGGTAATGAAATCCACTTATCAGCACTTACTGTATAAAGCTCACTAACTGACATGATTTAGCTTGGTAATCTGTACAAAGACTTCCTGGAGTCGCAACTAGTTGCCAGGAACTTTGGTTCAGCAGCAGTTTCAACAGAACCAGCAATATGGTGTGTCATATCTGGAAAGCCTGTGAATATCCTACGCCACATAAAACAACTGACCAGCAGCACTCTACTGTGTCCTTTCAAGGGAATATGATATGACTAATGTGCTTTGTTTAAATGCTTTGTAATCCAGTGGTCAACAGCAGTTCTCTAGACCCAGTGGAACATATGGAACCAGTTGAGGGAGTATTAATAGCATTAATACTTTCAATGCAGCAACAGATCCTCACTCATCGAGTGCTACATGTACCCTTTTAAAGATGTGCTGTATTTACTGTTAATTGATAAATATGTGGTGGTATGATTCCTGTAAGAAAATAAGGCTCTTCTGCTAGTCCCTATCCAATTCTACTTGTTTTACAGGGGCTGCATATAGAGCTAAGGGTAAGAGTTAATTCTGAATTTTTTCTGAAAGCTTTTCATTCGTTTTGCCACTCAGCATTTCAAGTAAGCTTTAGCTCTGGCTGCCTGGAAGAATAACAACTGCTCCCTCTTGTTTTTTTATTGTAAAGCAACCTCCTTTTCTGCTGGAGATTCAGCAGATTTACCACAAAGTCCTAAGCAGTGGCTCTCAGTGTAAGGCTGCCAATCATTTTAGCAGTGATCTTCTAATATAATGATAATTTATGTTATTAATTAAAAAATGCTTTGGTTAGAACCTTTAAAATCCATCTTTCTAAGATACTGATGTTTAATGGAGCTTTGAGCTTCCTGGACAAAGCATTTGACTCTCTGAATAATTTAGAACCAGGTCGTTGTCCCTTTGCAAAGGGTTTGAGCATAGGGGACCTGCTCAGACATCTGCCTTTGAATATTTTATTAGTGGTACCCAAACAGAACATTTAGCCTTGTCATCACAAGGACGCAAACACGGTTGAAGAGTTTGTGTAAGCAAATCTCCATCCCTCATCCCTGGAATGTGAAGGGACACGGTGGCTTTGGGTGACTAGAAAACCCTTTCTATCCGTCAGTCACACTCCAAGTACGACTGTCGGTGTTGTATGCACGACTGTCAAACTCATGTATCCGCAGGGAGCCACACTCTTTCGTGAGTCAGTTCAAATTCACCGAGACGTCCAGAACAGTGGCTTGGCCCGGATCGCCAAGCCATAAGAAACAGAACACCCCCCTCCTCCTCGGCCCAAAGCCTCTGAAACATTTCTCTAAGTCATGGTTGTAAACTCATAACACAGCAATGCTTTGAAGTGGCACAGGACAGATTTGTTTTTACTTGAACTGGATGGGAATTCAGAAGATTTATGGGTAGGATACATGCAGGGGATTGAAGAAGGCTTTCCCTGCACATTAGGAGTGTATTATGTCCAACAAGCGATTCAAAATGCACATCTTCATTGTTTGGATTTGGCTGTTTTTTTGGCCACAGATGTAGTTAGCAGTTCTTCTGACAGCTCATAGCTTTGTTTCTTTCCTGACAGAGGGATTTCTGTCACACAGGGCTGTAGCTACAACTATTCTCAGTCTCTCTCAGACACCCTCCTTGTGAATAGTCACCCATCAGCAGTGCTATGAGGACCAAAGTGGCTACTCCATTGTGAAAAGATGAGGGATGGCATTTATGGCATGTCTGCACAAGGTCAAGTATTTGTGCATGCGTCCATCACGTGTGTGTGTTGCTGTGTGCACACGTTGTTAACATATTCGTGCCCGCAGAGGAGAGGTCTGTCCCACCGCAGAGAAAAACGTGTAATGTTTGATTTGTATGATCACAGAAAGCTTGCTTGTGTGATGGGTTTTTTTCCAGCCATGTGGGGAACCATTTTGGACGTTGTTGCTCAATTTGGATTGCAAATCCCCTTATTTACATGAAGTGCATCTTGCAATTCAAATTCTGTTTCCAGTATTGCTTTAACCCCCTTAAAACCTAAAACTCTCTCTCATCTCCTGACCCTAACTCTGTTTGTCTGAAAGTTTTGCAGACATTCCTGGCTAGAATTCTTATGTGGTAATTTCTAGCGGTAAATTTTAGAGAGAATGGGGTGATAGCAGAGTGAAAGCGAGGAGGAGGGGTACAAGAAAAAGGAGAGCCAGGATAGTTTTGGCGTGTCTGACCCTGAGGCCAATTGTGGTTTAATGAGATGAGAGCTGAGGCCGGGGCACAGGTGGATAATTCGAGGCCAGGACTCACTACATTCTTAACTTTAACACAAGGCTCCGAGCACGTATCAGATGTTGAGAAGGAGAGGATTACAAACTCACTTCTCGTCCCATCACAGACTTTTTCTCGGTGATGATTTAGTCGAGAGGGCACCACAGTGGTGTTGGAGAAAGAGCCCTAACAGCCCCCACATTTCATCTTTATAGCCTGCTATAAAATATCCCAGTGAAAACAGGGAGAAACTGGGCAGAGGGGAAATGTCACATTATTCCCCTGCAGAAGAAGGAGCACAAAAGCCTCAGGAAAAGGACAAGAGCTCTCGTGTCTAAGCTGAGACTTAGTGAGACTCATTTCAACAGTGGATGTCACACTACTGATCATCTGCGTCGTTCGATTGAGAATCCTTTGCAGTTACTCTGCACTTTTACATTTAAACGAGATGCTTTTTTTCAGTTCTTAAGTACTTCTTTGACCTTTTCTGAATACTTCTTGACTTTCATAAGAACAGCATCACACTAATCAAAGTTCTGATTTATCATTTTGTTTATTGTTCCTTCTAATCTACTGTTCCTCATACTGGACTCTCTCCCTGGTGCATTAGTATTAATGTGTGAAGTGCACGACAGTTCAGTGGGTAGTTGAATAGCTTTGCCAGCCATTTCCTGGCTATTTATATGCAGGTGTGTGTGTGTGCACTGCTTTGTTAAATTGAAGAAGTTAATAGAAGTGTCCCGTGAGAAGATGTACTGTGTAGCGCTAAAGCATCAGCCATCAACATTATAGTAATCTCAGAACTGAAGTAGGAACCAGTTTCATGCAATAAAATGCACCCTTTATATATTTAGACATTTGTCTTTGAAGTGTCAGTTCACCAAAATTACAAACAAACATGTTTTCAAACTTGGTTTTCAGCCATGCAGATAGTTTTGGTTTTGTTTGGCCAGGTTTTGAGATACCATTTCTTTCTGAGTTGCGAAGTCAGAGAGCAGCTGGTTCAGGATCTGTTTTTTTTTCCCATTTTGTATTTTCAGTTCAGTTTTTTCTTTAAACTGTCTTGGATAAATTTCCCGTTCATGTTCCAACCGCCACTTTTAATTCAGCTTTATTTCTGAGAAGTTTTATTTTTTATGACTCATGGGTCAAAATACTACAATACCCATGAGCCTTAGCCACTGTTGATGTGGAAAAGAGGCCAGTCAGAGGCATGAATCAGAGCATTAATAAATTCAAAATGCTTTAATTCCAATCACAGAGAGATTGAGCGTTCCTCTTGGCTGTTGGCACGTGGATGTTCAGATGGATATGTGGTGGTTTGGCAATGAGTGTCAATGTTGAATGTTGCTAATAGTTTAGCCTTTTGCTAACTGCAGCCAAAGGCTCATGGCTGCAGTTATGTTGCTTGTGTTGCGTGCATGTACGAAGCGCGTGCATACACGCTTTTTGCCTTCCCTAGATCTCTGTTTTAACTGGGAGAGTTTCATGCCAATCCAAGCCGTAGAAGCGCTCCAACTGTGAGTCACGAAATGTTGCCTGTGGGAAGCAAAGGCACTTGAAATAGCTCCTCCCATTTTGTTTTGTGGTGCTCGAAAAAGTCAAGATCGTCTTCTCTTTCCATAAACAGCGTCCTGGTAACTGTGGATAATCCTCAGGCCTCAATGTCAACGTTTTCATTGGAACTACTTTCTGCTGAAGAAATAGTTTCTGTTGACTCTGAGCTCTGTAGATCACCCAAAGTAACAGTAACAGGGATTGTTTTTCTGGAAAGATACGTTTGCATGCAGTCAAATGATTTGTCAATGCTGTGAGTGCTACACATAAAATTACATTCATATATAAACTATACACACAGCTAGATACCGATAGATGTAGGTGAGAAATAAATTAATTTGTAATTTAGGTGAATCAATGCTTTAAGACATTAGCCAGTGAACACAGTGGCGTGTTCACCACACATGACGCAGGAACACCATGACCTCGTACTTAGCACAAGTGGACCGTGAGAGAACAACAATAGACAGTAGACTATACATATCGGCCCACAACCAACAAGCCCTCTTCTTCAATACATGCATTCATGCAGCACAGCAGCAGACAGCAGTTTGCATGCTAAATCATCCAAGTCAATTAAAGAGTCTTCTCCCAGGCAGTAAATTGCCAGACTCTGATCTGCTGTTGACCTCAAATCCCAATCCAGACAAGCCTCTCACCGCCACTCTCCAATCAGCATTTCTCCTCTAGTTCTGTTAAATGAGGAAAGTTTAGCTTTCATCTTTTTTTAACCAGTGATACTAAACAAAAGTCAGTCTACAGTCTCAATCAAAGTTTAACTCATGAAAAACAACTGGACGCACGTTATTCCCACAGCATTTGCTCACATAGTTTGATGTAAAGGATTTTTTAGACTTTTATATAGAGTTTCACAGTGCCAAGCATTTTAAAGATGATCATAAATTTTCTGATTAAGGTACGTGGAAAATGGTTATTAAAGGAAACCTTTTGAACAGCAGCCAGCCAGGAACAGCTGTTTTTCTCAGTGTTCAGATGTGAGCCACTCTTGCCTTCAAATGCAGAACCGGAGAGCCTATGAGGCAAAATGCAATGTGGCTATAATTGGCTCTGTACCGAAGTGTGTGGCTCACTCCGAGCAAAATGAGTCAATCAGTGTAATTGTGCCAATTAAGTGTCCAAATATCTACTGTGATCTACCTCTGGGTATGGGAGTGTTTCAACAAGCTCCTCTACTCAGAGCCAAGCGGGCCATCTCTGACGCACATAGATGTGAATGCAACCCCCCCAACAACTCCTAAACACACACACACACACACACACAAATGTATACACTTGCACACACACACACACACACACACACACACACACACACACTGACAGCATTGTTTATCAGAATGTCTCCACGAAGTCTTTCCCTGTGCTGCCGGGTTAAACGAATGGATTTCCGTTCATCAGGGTCTGCTCTTATCTGCACTGTAGCACCTCAGCTAATCTGAGACCGTCTGCTTTCCAACTTCTGTTCCACCCTCACACACACACACACACACACACACACACACACTCACACACACACCAAACACGCACAAACATACTGCCACCTGGGGCAGGATTGATGTTTTTCTGCCATGTGGGCTTGCCTGTTCACCTTAGCCCTGTGGATGATGTTTCCATGCTTCTACTAAAAGGGTGTGTGCAGGTGTGGGTGTGTGTGAAAAAGTGGGGGGGCATGAAAGCAG
Source organism: Lates japonicus (assembly GCA_033238685.1). NCBI lineage: Eukaryota > Metazoa > Chordata > Actinopteri > Centropomidae > Lates > Lates japonicus. The sequence continues at coordinate 9,687,711 of BRZM01000019.1, read as the reverse complement.
TATTTGGGGACTGGGGTTTGGGAGAAAGCTCAGAGGGGCACACCACATCATTTACTGATCAAAGATGCCGGTGGGTCAGACATGGGATGGGTGGTCTGCTCCTTTAATGCTGGTGGTTGTAATTCATGTCTGCCTCCTTAGGGGGTGATTAAGAAAGTGCAGTAAATTACATAAGTGGCTATAGATGAGTTCTTGGGAGTCTTATTTCAAATGGGGCTATTACACGTTGACAGGCATGAAAAAGAGAAGGGGAGAGAGAAATAGAGAAAGGGTATATAATCCCAATGTTTTGGTGGTTGGACCCAGGTTTTGCTCTTTTCAATCATTTCAGCAGTAGCCCCGGGCTAAACAAACAGGTGTCTGCCTCCAATCTGGGTGGAGCAACAAACAGATCTGGGCTCATGATACGATGTAGAAATTTAGTGAAAAACAAGGCTGGTGTCCTGTGAGCATGGGAAAATTTCAGGTTGAGAGAAGTTCTCGTTGTTTTTTCGATGGCAGAGTGGTAAAAAAAAAAAAAAGAATAAATAAAAATGTGACTTGACAGCTCTTTCTTCACACTTTCCCATCGCCCGACGAGCTGCAAGAAAGAGAGTGGTAACTGTTTGCAGATATTTAAAGTGAAAGCTTAAAGGCACTTAAACTTGAGTTCAACCCAGAAAAAGTCTTTACAACGACATCTTGTCAATACCTCATTCTAGTGTGAAAGAAGAGGAAACTCAGGATAGTGTTTTTGATAGGAGAAGAAAAGAAATGAAGCCCTTCACAACCTTTTTGCTCACAAGGTGAAGCCGGGATAGTGCAGTGCAGGGCTGTTTCAAGATGCTACAATGAGGTGTGTCCAAAAGAAGAGAAAGGTCTCAGCAATTACAGTCAATAACAATGTCATCTTAGATGGCTTTTGGAGCCAACAGGGAGTATTTTACTGATCCACAGTATCTTGAAATAGAGCTTAAGAACGAACAGCACCAGGATGAGCTCCTACTGCACATTTGCTGCTTTGGTTTAATTTATCATCAACAACGTTGTCACAATGATCATGATTTACAAGTCGTGATTACCCTGGGGATATGGAGCCTGCACAAAGCTTTAAGTCTTCATCCCTCTTCCTACTTTTGTAAATTAGAACTGAAAGCAAAAAGCACCAAGGGGCCTGTCAACCTTATTATGATGGGTTAAGTGCAGTGAGGTTCAAAGGGCTGCAGCCTCAGACAAAAAGCTTTGGCCCATCACCGTCCCTTTTCTGGCCTGGAACAAGAGCCTTTCCCCAACCTTAACCACCTCCACCCATCAAAGACCTGACCAGTGCTGGCCCTTGACTGACATGCATGGTCAAGCCTTCAGAGCAGAAGAGGCTAAACCCTCAAGCACCAACAGGTTCAGGAGATGATTGGCCACAGCCAGATAATCTCCCTCTGAAACATTACTGAGTATTCAGCCCACCAATAACGACAGAGTTTTTCAGTTGATAGCCTGTCTTTATGTTGCTGTTTTGCCTCATATCCTGCCGTCACCTTTAACTTCCTTCCTTTTCCCTGGGCTTTCTCTACCTCTTTTTCTTTTTAACCTTCGTCAACTGCGCCCAATTCACGATAAGACAGGTGAGCAGCAGCCTGCTGCTGGAACACCAGGTCCCAATTTTGTAATCACAAAGTTGTCAAATCAACATAACTTCTGGGTCAGTGGGTGAAGTGATATTATCTACACTAAAATACAAGATTATTTGTTAATAGATGTAACCAATAGCGGTTAACCTTTTTCCCTCTATCTGCAGGAATCCCGATGGGGCCGTTCTTGATAATTACCGTGCTGATCTTGAAATGACATCTACTGGAGATACTGAGCATCCCGTCATGCCAGAGTAAGGAATCATATACTCCTTTTATCATTCTTCAGTCTCTCTCTCTCTATCTCTGCTCTGCCCTCATGCCCTCAGGGCCATATCATGAGCACCACGGACCAACCATTTCATTGCTATGCTCATCTGCTGCCTGCTACTTGAATAGTATGTAAACATACACAGCTATTACCATCTAAAAATACCTCTAATTGCCTCCACGTCACCTCCTCCTGCCATGCAGGCCTGCCTTGCTAATGCAAGCTGTCAATCCTGCCTCTGTGCGTGCGTGTAGCATGTGTATATGTATGTATGCGTATTTGTATGTGCATTCATAAGTTTCCCCTTTAGCTTTAGCTTGTTTTGTACGCATTTCGATGCAAGTGATTATATGCATCTACTTGTTTGTGGATGTTTTGTTCACATATGGGTGTGAGAGTGTCCCTGTCCGGTAATTCTCGATGAATGTGTGTGATGGACTGTTTGGTTTGTAGTTTGTGCTTCCTAAATGTCATCTCTACTGGTTTGGCACACACATTTACAAAGCTCCTTGTCTTTAATCCCATTGCTTTCATTTTCCTACACCTTTTTAATCCTGCTGTTGAAAACAGACTAAGGTGGATCAACTTTCTCTGTTTTGATGCCAAAGATCTGAACCTGCAGGAGGTTCAGATATAATAATTTAACAAACATTTTTTAAGCATCTGTCACATGTATACTCCAGAGGTAATAAGATATTTATAACCATTTAGTTAATGTTATTTCAACATTTTTCCATGTGTGCTGCACTGTAGAAGTCAGGTTAGGTCAGGAAATGTTATTGCATACTTTTAGTAACTAAAAAATGTGGTAACTGAAAATAAAGGCAGCTGCACAATTTAATCAGCAGAACTAAAATATTCTGTTTAACTAAAATAAATATTTCACATACCTCTTCGATCCTTTTTCTCTAGGTTACAATTCCTTCTCTTTTCTTATCTATCTTCTCAATCTATTTCTTTTTGCAAACACTTATCTATCATTTTACCTCTGTTATCATAATGTAACCTTTGCATTCATAATATTTGCATTTATGGGGAGGTTAGCTGTCTCTGGCCTTGAAATCCCTTCTACAACGGAATTAAAGCCCCACCTGAAGCCTGAAAGCTAAGTGCAGCATGTGCTGAACTTGTGAACCTGGTGGACAGTGATCAGACAGTGTGGGTGGGGGTGGAAAGTAGCGTCTAAAGATGTTGTAATTTTTTTCAGTGCAGTAGGTACCACCAGGTCTCAAGAACCTCCCAGCCCCTCTAGCTATCCCACCATTATCCTGTCTGAGTAGCACGCTTGACCAAAGCCTGCTGTTTGAATGGCATCCTCAACGCGGTGGAACTGAAAAGCAAAAGCACCAAAGACTATCAACCTTATTATAGTGAGTTAAGGCTGCCAGTTCAAAGAGGCTGCAACTGGAACCACTTTGGCCCATCCACCGTCCCTTTTTCTGTCTCTGGCCTGAGACAAAATGCCTTTCAGCCTCATAATTCTTAAGTGTGCCAATGGCACATGGTCAGCCTTACAGGCTGAAGAGGCTAAACCCTCAAAGCACCAACAGGTTCAGGAGATGATTGGCGTGATAATCCCTCGAAACATTACACGATGGCCTTCAGCCCTGTCGCTGATTTTCAGTTGATGCTGTCACTGCTAACGCCTTTGCCTCATATCCCACCGTCACCCCTTCTTCCTTCCCTTTTTCCCCTCGACCTATCTACCCTCTCTTTTCTTTTTAACCTTGTCAACATGGTTCCACGATAAGACAGGTGGAAACGTAGCCCTGTAGACTTTGAATTCATTTGTCTGAGACAAATCAACCTTCTGAGTCAGTGGGTGAGAAGTGATAAGCCCTGCCGTGCAGGGTGGCCCCGTGCTAACCGCGGTCTTAACACACCCTCACTGCAGTCCAGTGGGGCGTTCAACCCGTGGTGCTGTTGCGTGCGGCGGCATGCTGGGTGCCATTCCGTCTTGCAGAGTAAGGAATCATGCCTCCTTATCATTCTCAGTCTCTATGCCTCCATGCCTGGGGCCCATACTCAACCGACTGCGGATGACATTTCATTTTCATGCTCATCACACTGCTTCTGGACGCTGTAAACTGTACACACAGCTATTACCATCTAAAAATGCCTCTAATTGCCTCCGTGCCTCTACCCATGCAGGCCTGCCCTTACTTTAATGGCTAGTCACACTCAGCTAATGCATTATTCTGTACTGTTCATAGTTTTCCCTTTGGCTTTGTGGCTTGTTTTGACACGCATTTGATGCAGTGAGTTATATGCATCTACTTGTTTGTGGATGTTTTGTACATATGGGTGTGAGTGTCCCTGTCAATTAATTTCCTCTTAGGTATGTGAACTTCATTTGGTTTGTGATTTTTGCCTTCATTATCATCTCTACTGGTTTGTTTTGTTTACAAAACTCCTTATCTTTAATCCCTTCTCATTCCCCTCCACCTTTTAATCACTGTTGAAAACAGACTAGATGGGATAACTACTCTATTTTATTTAAAGATCTAGATTCACGGAGGATGGATATAATTCTCTGACATTTTTTCGCATCTGCATTATATACTCCAGAGGTAATAAGATATTTATAACCATTTAGTTAAATATTGTTTCCATTATTTTTCCTGCATTGCTGCACTCATGAAAGTCAAGTTAGGTCAAATATTGTGTACGCCACTTTTTATTAACTAAAGAATGTGGTAACTGAAAATAGAGCAGCTGCTGCCGTTTAATCAGCCAGAATTTATTCATAAAACGTACTACGCCTCGCTGTTCTTTCTCTAGTTCTGATTCCTTCTCTTTTCTTATCACTCCTTTAATCTGTTTCTTGGTATATATCATTTTACCTCTGTATCACTGTAACATCGCCTTGCATTCTTAATATTTACATTTGTGTGAAGTTTGCGCTGTAATACTCTAGCCTTGATCCTTCTACAATAATTGTTTACTAAATACAAGCTAAAGTGCAGCATGTGCTTGAACTGGCCAGACCTGGTGGACAGTGATCAGACAGTGTGGGGCGGTGGAGAAAGTAGCGTCTTAAAGATGTTGTAATTTTTCAATTGATACAAGGTACCATGAGTCTAAGAACCTCAATATTATATATCTAATTATACAGCAATAAAACCTCTTTGAATGACTCTTCTGTCATTATAATATTACTGTGGTTGATAATATTATATATCCATGGTATTTGTGTGTGTGTGTGTGTATATGAATGATTTCATGTGTATAGGAGCTTGTGTGTATGCCATTAAACTTTTGTTATTCACTGGTGACATCCATTTTAGCTCCAGTATTGTGTCCCATTTGTGGTTTTGGGAGGAAAGAAAGGAGAGCAGCCCACACCGTCCCTTATCTTTGGTGAAATCAGGCCAGCTTTTGTTCCAGATGGGTTTGCCATGTGCTGGTTCAGCCTTGTTTTTGTCTAGGATCCAGTACTGCGCAGCGTGTAACCCATCCTTGTGACATGTGGCCCATTTCTAACGGCTGAGAGCTTCGCCCGTATCAAATACTGTCTTACATGAACGTTCCTCTTTCTGTTCAGGCATTAAAAGTTACACAGAGCCCTGAAGTGTAAGAAAAGGAGATGAGGCTTGCTGTGAGCCAGGCATCCAGTGTCATGAAAACATGCCTGTTCAGTGGAGACGGTTTCTCCCTGCAGGGATACCAGGGAGCTTTCAGACGCGAATGCTCTGTCTCATCTATTGTGAAACCACAATCGCCACGTGGTGCCTTACCTTCTGGCGGTGCCTGTTCTCAATCTGCTGTGTTTGAAAGCTTCATCTGCCAAGTGAGAAAATGCTGATGCTCTCTCAGTGTCAGTGTTCTCAGTCTGTAGCTGGCAACAAAAGGCTGCAAAACACTGCGGTGTGCCAGGGAGAGGGCAACAGTGGTCTTTGTTTTCATTTTGTCTGGCTTTTGTTTTGTCTGTGCCTTCGTTTTGTCTACTTTTTTGCTTACGTTTGATGTCAAGTGGTTGGTAGTTGGTGGCCGCTGGCTGAGGCACCTGGAGCCTGCCAACGGTCTGCCTGTTATCCAGCTGGTTTCCCTGTCATCTAGGGTCATGCCACCCTGGTGAGTGTGACACACCCTGGTGGAGCGCACACTGCCTGGCAGGTCACATGAGGCCAGAAACACATAGTCTGACAGTGTGGATTATAGTGTAGGTCCCGACATTTGTTGATCCTAGTAATCCCTCATGGCAGCAGTTATCATGCGGTGGAATTATCTAAACATTTTCAAAAAGGCGCGCTGTCAAGGCACATCGTCTACCGTACAAATTGACATTTCCATGGTGTGTGTGTTGTCCTGCTATGGTGACGCTGGTTTTGAGTCCCTTCTCATTCCCAGGCCACTAAATGTTCAGCTAAGCATAGCCTTGTCACGAGTGTTGTTATTTATCTAAGTCCATTTCCTGTGTTCACCAGATACAAACTAGAGCTGACAGTTAAATCCATTATCAAGAGAGTTTTTTAGTTTTACACTTGTAGAGGAGTCAGACTCTTCCCAGAAGGTCTTGAAAGCTAGTTTTTGGTTATTTGTGAGGCCAGTTTCATCTCAGATAAGCTCAGTTGGAAAGTACAGTTTACTCACTTATGATACAATGTCAATTTTAATGAAAATCCAGTTAAAAGAGTTAGTGTTAATAAAACTTTACAAATTTCAGCACAGCTCTCCCTTATGTCTCACTGATGTGATATCTGCAGACAATAAAATGCTTGAGCATCAACAGTGTGATGATTCCCGTTGAGCATTTCTCCTAGTTCTCAAAGCTTCCTGTCACTGGAAGAACATTTTGTTTTGGTGTGACTCCTCTAAGTTGACATGGATTTGCTTGACGATATGCCCTGGCTGAATTTGATTGACACAAGTCTGCGAACCTTTGCCAAGACAAAGACGCTTTGATCTGCATGTCGGGAGCACATCTCTCAACAGCATATAACCAAGAAAAACTTGTTGTGCCACTGTGTTTTCCTGCTGTGAAGAGCCTTGCAGCAGCTGTGAGGTTTTCACCTGTCTCAGTGCAGTCCTAACGTGACTGCGCCTTTTAGAAAAATGCTAATCTGGAGCACGTTTCATGTAAAACCCTGGAATGATAGTGGGCCATAAACCCACTTAAAATCTTACATTCCCCACCTTTTATCTTGCATGAATCAAGTTATTAAATGTGCACCCAGTGAGATTACAGAGCGACAGTGTCAGGGGGTTTGAGATTTCTCACTTTCAAAACTCCCTATTTAGACAAGATGATAATTGGAACTGTTAACACAATGGAAAACACAAACATTTTCCTCAAAGCATATGTATTTAATTTTATCTTTTTATGTCACACATTGTTATTGTAGCTGACAATACTTACTGTGTTGGATAATTAGGCTCATTATCTCTTCACCAGAATTCCTGTAAGCTACTTTGTGATATTTTGAGATGTTCCTTTGTTATATAGCTGTCAGTGTGTTTATACTCAAATATTTAAGCGACTTGATGTATGACTTGAATGCTTCGCTTGTGGTAGGTTACGCTTTGATCTATTCAAACAATTGAGGGAATGTCTGATTAACCTTGTCTGTCACTGTGACACACTAGTCTGAATAACAGAGGCACCACATCCATCTGGCAAGCTAACCAGCCACACCTTTAAGACATTAAAACAAAGTAGTTGTGTGTTTCGTCCAAGGTTTTATTGCTGAGCGTTAAAGAAAATATGCGGTGATGAGATATTACCTTCATTAAGTGTGATTTATGGACCTGCTAAGTGGTGCTTTGAAGTTGTTGGACAACTGAGCCAAACTGCAAATATTTATGAATGAATGTGATCAGATATCTATGTCTATCCATGCTTCCTTTGTTCGTACATTTTGGGATAAAACTGAGCTGTCCGTGGGCCACAGCTTTACAAGGTTTCACACAGTAAATGTCCATCTTCTTTACTCAAATACAAGCTGTTAAATTTACTGTTGTGTGAAATGCAAAAACAGACCTCCATTATCTTATAATGTGGAAATGAAAGGATGACTACCTGAGGCACACCAGCTAGTAAGGCTGTATCTAATAATTATTTTTCTCAGTTCATGTTTCATCAGTTAATGTTCAGATTATTTCTCTGGGTGGATATGTCAAACAAGTGGTTCTGACTGCACTGATCCCCTGTCTTTTCCTCTATTCTCACTATGAGGTTGACATTTTTGTTGAAATGTCTTCAGAACTCTTGGGTGGATTGGATGGACTGCCATGAAATCTCATTCATGTTAGTTCATGTCAGAGGATGAATCCTAACGACTTTTTCTTTAGACAAAGAGGTTGAAATCTGTGGTTGAGTGAAATAATTCAACAACTTATTGGATAAATTACCATGAAATTTTGTACAGACAGTCATGGCCCCCCTTGGCATGAATTGGTCTTCCCCTGATGCTAACATCAGGTCAGAATTTGAATTTGTACAAATATGTCCATCGTCCTCAGCTGCATTTTATTTTAAGCACTGTTATTTAGTCTACAAAATGCCAAACAAACAAACATGTAAAAATGCTAAAGCAAAAGTTCCCATACCTCAAAATTACATCCAGAGCCATTGTCATTTATGTGCGGTAAATGGACTTAAATGAACTTGAATGAATGATTAATCAGTTATGAAAACAGCTGTTAATTAATTTTCCTTTGATCAGAAAATTCATTGAGATTGAGAATTCATTCAGACCGTACCTGGAGCTAAATGAGTCTAAAATTGGCAGTGATGTGTTAGACTATTGATTTATGAGCCTCTTAAAGGTGAAGCAAGGTGCATCCAACCACTTAATACACTCAATATTATATAATACACACACACGTTATTCCTTAAATTATAGTGCTATGAATAAGAAGAAAGAAAAGCACCTCTGAAGATTTTATGATAGGCCGGAAAAGTCAAATGGCTGAGTGAACGTCTGAGACGAGAACAAGTGTGAGTCAAAATAAGCAAGAGGCCCGAGACAAGTCGAACATGTTGGACATGTGGTCTGGAAACCCAGCCCAGACTGAAGCACCACAGCCCTGCCTTGTGGCTGTTGTGGTTGCCTGAACCAGGGATGCTTTCAGGTTCTGTTATTGCAGTATTTATCTCATTGTTTTCAGAGGCAGAATATTTCCCCTAGGTGGTCTTGTACTAGCTTTCACCACAACCATCCCTCCCAACCAGCATACTGAGGCAGGTTCAGGCATCCCTGAGTGGAGCAGGGTGTGTGTTTTTGTGTCTTTGTGTGTGTGTTTGTTCCCATACTTTTGACAGTGTAAAAAAAACTGTTTACCAATTTACACATTCAGAAAGAGGACATATTCGTGACGTGAGCTCATTTAGGTCGTTCCTTACTTCTTTAAGGCTGGGTTGAGGTCTGTCATGTTTTGCTACTTCTCAAGTTTTTTGGCTTGTAGATCTACTTGTTTGGTTGTTGTTTATTCCAAAAATAACAAGCAAGTAAAAAAACAGCAAAATTCTTTAAACACAGAGAAAGATTTAGATCAGATTATACAGAAAAAACTAAAAAAGCAAAGACAAAGGCTTATCATTTAGCTCCCCTTAAAAGAACTACATCCCCCCTGCCCCACTGCCCCAGGCTTGTAAATTAAAAAATTACGTGCCAAGGTTATTCTCTACCAACCAAATTAAATATTATAAAATTTTCATGGGAATATAGCAGCCTCCTTCTTTTTTAGAGGTATTTTATGTATAGAATTACCACAGGTGCAGTGTGAGTAGATTTAGAGATTTCATTTAAAACCTGCACACTCCTACAATATAAGTTTTTGTCCTAATTTTTTTTTTCTTTTTTTATCGCCACTGGCCTCCTCCTGGGGGAAGAAGTTAACTTTCTGAACTTGTTAACCATCCACGAACTGAACATAAGGAAACCTTTGAAGATATGTAGGTACTACTGCTTTAGAACAGCAAATCAGGAGATCATACACAACTGAGCTGAGACATGTTTACCAGTATTTGGAGTTGATCGTGGATGGTTTGCGGCCCTGACACCTGTCTGACATGTCCCCTTTTACCTACATTAGACCTGTCCTTACGTGGCGAAGAGGGTGGGGGAGCTTTGAGCGCGCTCATTGTTATCTTACCCCGACCTCTGACCTCCTTATGGCTCCACCCACACCTGCCCTCAGGGGAAATACCTGCCTGCAGTGCTGTGAGGAAACTCTCAGACAGAAACTAGAGAGTAGAGACTCTCACAAAAGCAAGCCAGGGGACATCAGGTAGATTTAATCTCTCCGCCTCTCTCTCCCTGGCTCCTTCCCTCTCTCAACATGGCTGGGGTTAAATCAGCCAGGGCCATTAGGGAATTAAAGGTATTGATTACGAGGCGAGCTGGTTGTGTAGAATGTTTGCTAATGAGAACAAGTAGATGGCCATTGTTTAGTGGTTGTCTCGGGAAAGAGGAGGAGATGAATAGCAGGTCAACCAATTTGGCGCTCAGGAATGAGGGCTCACAGCCAAATGTAGAGCAGCATGGCCTCGCTCAGGTGCAATAAATGTCATTTTACTGTCAGATATTGTTTAGATAGGGTAGTTCCAGCTGACAGTGCGTGTGTTTGTTGTTTGTGTGTTTTGCTTATTTCTAGCTAAATTTGATCAAAAATGTATTAGCATAGTCAATATTGTTTTTAACTCTGTAAAGTAAGACAGTGATAAAACAAGACTCAGAGCCTGCAGCCATGCTAGAGACTCTGTGAGGCTGTACTTAGTCACAGACAAAGCAGCAGCTGAGTTAGATGAAGAAGCAGAGAATAAACAAAGTTTTTGTGGTTCATCCTGTGGGGACCATGAATATTTCTCTCCAAAATGTCACAGGAAACCATCCAATGTTCAAAACAGTGATATTTCAGTCCACTTAGGATCCTCAGGGTTTGACTCCTAATCATTCTTCCTACTAATTTTTGCCTTTTTTAAGATTTCTGATTTGTTCATTAACTAATGAACAAGTTTACAGAGCACATTATTACTGCTCCTTAAGTCTCATTAATTAACAACCACACGTCTTTTTATCTTGCTCTAACATCAGATCAAAATGTGACATGTTTTGCTCCAGGACTGATTAGGCTCTGTAAAATAATCAGAGTAATCTTCACAGCGCTCTTCACTTTTATATTGTCGAGGTAAAAATGGTGGCGGCGGCTTCAAAGGGCCATTAAAGGTTCCTCTTGTTTGAAGCAGAGTTTCTTCTGTCACTTTCCATTGTTGTGTCTTGTGGTAACACTGCATCAGTAAAACTGTTTTATGCCAGTTGTCCCTGCTGAATGATGTAAGAATGATGCACTATTACTTTGCAGTTTGTATACATGCAGCTTGCATTTGAACAATCAAATCAAAGTGTTTGTGTCATGATTGGAAAACATCATATCAATATTACATGAGGGAGAGTGACAGAATTTCAACAGTTAAAGTTGCATTGTTACTTGTAATGCATTCTCTAGAAGTGTTAAACTTTCTTTCTGCACATTCCTCCGGACTTTGCCAGTGTTATTGACGTCCCGATAACCAGGACAACCCGCCACAGAACAAGAAGTCGGTCTCTTTGAAAGTGAATGATGATAAATGGAAGTGCACCACCGTGCTTATCTAATGCCTGAGGTGGTCACAAAGCGTCTGCTCATCTTTTCATCTCTCAGTCGGCCTCCCCCCTCCCCGATATCAGGTCCTCTGGGACTCCTCAGGACACAGGCTATTTGGTTTTGTCAGGGGAGGCAGAGTGATGCGGTGTGGCGGCCATTTTTCATCTCTTCCCTGCATTGTTTGGCCCGGTCTCTGAGAAGGCACTAATTATTCATTTAAAGCTCTGGCTCTTCCCTCTTCCCTCTAATTAGATGGTTAGTCACTCTCCCAGGGCCCCGGGCTGGGGCATTGATCTCCTCCATCTCAATCTCTTGTTGTAACACTGCCTCCACCAGACACACACACACACAGAACGAAGTGGTGAGTAGCGAACATCCCACTTGCAAAGTCAGTCTGCTAGATACAAATACTTCTCTCATTCTGTCCGATAATAAGTCCCTTATTGTCTAACTGTAAACTGTGCCCATTTACAGGCTGGAAAATTTACGATCTCCACAAAAAAGCAAAGCATAAACCCAACAGAAACGCATAATAGCAACTCCCACCTCCTCACAAACAATACAGAGTTTCCAGAAATGCTCGTCCAGGGAGAGTTTGTGACATAGTTCTGTGTTTCTCCTCTGTTTCTCTCACAAGCTGTGGTGCAGTCGACAAGACTAATCACAGGCTTGATGAAACGCAGCAGCTGTATTTGTTTATGTATTGAGTATACTGTACTACAAAAGGGGTAATAAATGGGGCCGAGACACAATGAAAGGGAGACAGAGCGAGGAAAAAAGGCAGAGAGACAGAATGGGATGGAGGGGAAAAAAAAAACACATAAACACCGACTGTGATAAGTGTTGTTTCCTTGCTTTGTTGCACTTTGAATTCCTGGGAAGGCAGTGCATGTTCCAGGGAGGTGTGTGCTTGTGAGTGTGTGCATAAGATTTGAATTGTTAATCTGCCTGCGGTGCATTAATGCGTTAGTGGGAGTGTTTCCAAGCCTTCAACATACCTGTGTTTTAAATTACTTGCATCGAGCCTTTTAGCACTTGAGGAATGTGCTTTTAAAATCCAGTTTCTCCTCTTTTAACCTCACAGCTTTAACGTCCTCTCTCTAATGTGGAAGCACTAATGACTTTTTTGTCTCTGGTTACACTGTAATTGGATGTTAATGAAGCAGTGGTGCTGCTTAAAGGATCATTTTGGCCACGGTGGCTGTTAAGGTTTATTTATTCCAGTGCTCCCCCTGTGGATTTTTACATGCTTTTATCAGTGATACTCATCAGAGATTTGCTTGTCTCCAGATGCAATTTACTTTCTTTTTCATCTTAAGTGATGTCAAAAACAAATCCCTATCATGTCAAACTCGATGTAAGAAAATAATCAATGAAAAAAATGAGTGTCTACAAAAACGTTTCAAGGTAAATGAGGCATGAAAAGAAAAACATTTAAATATTTATGCATTCACAACACTGTCAGAGGACAAAGCATGTGATATTATACAAAAATGTAAACACGGAAAGAGGAGGGAGGTGAAACACTGTGGCTGAACAGCAGCACTTTGGAACTGATGTGTGATTCGCTGGAGAAGGATGAAGAAGGAGAGCATGTTTTCCTCACTGATGCTGCTGTGCCTCGTCGGTTTGAGACGTAGTGTTGTGTGTGGTGCAGCTGGTCTGTGCTTACATTACTTGAAGTTGACACCTTTAACAGAACATCTCAACCACTGCAAACGTCTCCAGGTGTTACAGTCAGACTCATGTCGAGCCTCTCAGCTGCCTGAATGTAATTCATATGAAACTAGGGCTGCAACTACGAGCAGCTATTACTTTCACCTTTGATTAATTAGCTGGTTTTGTTTATAAGATGTCTGAAAATCTGGGGAAAATGGCTGTTTTATATTCCCACAGCCCACTTCAGTTAAAAACCCAAAGATATTCAATGTACTGTCATACATAATGATAAAAACCTTCAAATCCTGACATTTGAGAAGCCACATCCAGCAAGGTTTTGAGATTTTTGCTTGACATTTTGCTAAAACGATTAATCTATGATCAAATATATTTTTTTCCGTCAATCAACAGGAATTAGGTGTGTAACAGTTGAGACACCAAGACTGAAACCACGAGACAAATGTCTACAAACCCTCACAACCTGCTGCCAGGTGCAGCCTGATGAGCTCTAAATACATTGCTAATGTAACAAAACTCATTTTTTATTTCACAATTAACACTATAACACATGTAAACCACAAAATTATTATTGTGTTTAAAGTTAGGACAGTCTGCAAATATGACACATTACACCTATTTTATAGTCTTCCAACTGTGTGTGTCACATGATGATCATGCCTGTGGTAAAAGTTTAATTAGCTCAAGATGAATAATAACCCTAAGCCTGCAGACCCCCTGGGCATACACGGGCATAAATTTCACCATGACTGCAGTCATTCATTATAGAAACCCCACGCCATCACCTACACAGTGGTGATATCGTGTATGATCTGTGTGGGCGCTATCAGTCGGCCCCTTTCAACTGACATTTCGTATTCCCACGTCCAGAATTCTTCAGGAAGTAACTGTGAGGCCATTCAGTGTTTTCTCATTGGCACAGCAAACAACATCACCTCACAGGAATCAATTTTTATTGGCACAAATAATGATAATGGACAGGTGACACTTTATTCACTGCAGCCAATTGGTAACATGCTTTGGTTTTTGTACAGTATCTATGAAAACAAAACAATTAAATCTTTATTTTGGTAATTTTATCTTATACTAGTGTGAATATGATACCTGGATTTTGGTTGCAGTAGCAAAGTGATGTTTTTTGACACCTTATTTTGCGGAATATAAGTGTGTTTTCCTACAAAACCCTCATTTTCACTGAACAAAAGAAGCAACAGTTCTCAGATATTAAATTTCTAAAACAAAAAGAATATGATAAATCACGGAATATTAGTCGACAAGGTTACAAATCTGCCCAGACATTCGATTCCAGCTCTTGCTACAGACCAAAATATTGAGCTTTGATTTGCATCTCTAATTTTGATGTTTTATTAAATATATTTTCAGTTTTATTACAGGCTCTTGTATCTACATTTTTCAGTGTCATCATAGCTGCTCTTGTAGATTATAGGATTAGGACAGACTGTGAGAAGAGCAGTTTCTCTACTGAAATCCTCCAGTGTTTTAACAGTGATTATACAGCAGAGATGTTAGATGCTCCTTCAGGCTTCATATTCTCTCTCTCTGTCTCTCTGCCTTACCTCATCTTTCAAGTGAAAATATCTGGCACACTGAGGTGGGTGGATGCAAGCAAGCAAACGGAGTCGGGCTGTTAAGAGTAAATCTATTTTGAAAAGAGACACCCAGAGACACCCAGAGTCCCATTAAAAACAACACTTCTTTAACTCTCTCTTGCTCTCTGTGTCTGTCCTTAGCCTCCAGATGTCATAGGAATTTTTAACTATAATTTTGTTTCCTTAATAACATGTTTGCCCCCCCACCCTCCCACCCCCCTCAGATAATCAACCTACTTGCCAAGTGCACTTGCCAAAGCCTGCATGTTTGATGGTGTTTGTTATATCCCTGTGTATTGTTCTTTTTTCCTTCTCGCTGATGTGTTTTGGGTCGGCGTTTGTTGTGTCTGCTGCGTCGACAGAGGTGTCTCCTGTTCCCAGCGAGACAGACACCCATGTACTTTGTTGTTTTGCCTGCCGCCTCCTGTCTGCATCGCACAGCGTTGCATTGTGGGAAGGCTAACTAACTGCTCTTTTCCGAGTTAAGACAGCAGGCTGCCAGGTTCTGATGAGTGTGGCTGCAGTCAAGCCTTGTTTAGCTCTCTCTGTCTGTTTTCTTTTTTTTTTTCTTCAGTTTTTTGAAAACTTTGTGGGAGTCCCCCCTCCCGCTGTGATCTCCTGAGGTTTTCAGAGGTCTGGTCTGGGCTGACTGGAGCATTTATGCACCTTGTGTTTCCTCCATTTCTCCCCTCTGGCTCGTTAAAGTCTAAATTCCACCGACAGCTTTGAAGTGTGTTGAATGTGTTTGTGTGTTTTTTCTTTTATTGTACATGGAGACATTTGCACTTGTTGCGCCTGCAAAGCAGATGTTTCTTAAGGAACAATGCTTTGCTCAGGAGTTTTCATGCAAGGACAATTTTATGCTTTTTCTTTTCTTTCCTTATAAATGCTGTGCATGTAGGGAAGGTGCGTTGCAGAGCCGCTTTCTCTGTCTCCAGTTCCATACAAACCTCCAGTGATCTGGTGCGATACGATCCCACCACCTGCTGCTCTTCATCCAGAGCTCCACAGCCCCTGGGTGACGAAAAGAGGACAAAGACAGATAAATTTACTGTAGTCTGCAATCTTCTTGTCAAAGCAAAGTGAAAAAAGAGAAGAGTTGCCTTTAATCTGGCTGCTGAGCCCCGCAGTAGCATTTTCTCCTCCGCTTTTCAAAAGCTCCATTGAAGTGGTACCTGCCTGCCTTGCTCGGAGGGAGGTTGCCGGTTCAGGTGTTCATCTCTCCTCTCCACTCCCTTGCACACTTGCACCGTCCTGTCTCGCCCTGAAAATATGAACAGTCTCATTACTGTCATGTTTACCTTTAACCTGTCATATAATCCAGCTCTTAACTCTGTTGGTGTGCATCGTGGAGTCTTGTTAAATGATTCAAACAAACATATTAATCCACTTACAGAGCTTAGGCACGATTATGGCAAAAAAGAGGGGAAATATTGCACATGATTTATTACTGGTCTGAGAGAGTCTGAGGACTTTGTCTTCAAGTGTTGAGTCATCTGTCAAACACAGTTTTGCACTGCAGCGAATCATGGCTGAGGCCAAAAACTCGCCGGTCACTTTGCGGTCAGCAAACGTGGGTGAAATGCAGGGAGCAGCCCTCTCTCTGCCAGTCTGTTTCACTTCATTTTCCCCATCTCCCCGCCTTCTACTTTACAACAATTCGTGTGGAATCTGAAACATGTCACACTTTTCCCCTTTAAAGCCTTTGTGCCTCACTTTTGCATAAACAGAAAGAATCTGTAGCATCTGTTGTGCATGTAAAGGAGCTTTCGTGCCAGCCAGAAAGTTAACATTGGCAACAGCTGGCATCCCAATGACAATGCATGTGTGTGGTCCTTATCAAGGTTACTTCAGTTCATGATGGCAGTTTTGAGTGATGCCCCTCTACACTGATGTTATAGATAATCAAATAGAATTGTATATTAATTCATACCTCTTTTTTTCATTTGCAGAATACCAATATTTTCCAAAATTGAATCATGACAGGCCAGTAAAAGTGTTTTTCTGTGTCTTACTGCCAACACCTGGGTGCCAGTTGTTCACTAGTGGAACTTGCTGTCATCAGACGAGCTGGCAGCTTTCAACATTGAAATGTTTGAGCAGAAGAAAAGTCACACAACAAAGGAAAAGCTCCAGAGATATTCAGTTCTAGGACAGTGTTGTTACATAGAGTCAGGGGACATACCGCTCCCCTGTCCCTGAGCTTGTTGTCAAATTTTGCAGCAACCACAAGGCAAGACACAGTTGTTGCACACAAATAGACATGACATGCTCCTGTGTGATATCGAACTTATGTAAATAACTTATAAATGTCTTGCTCTCTTTTATCAGTGCGTCCAGAAACTGCACTACTGAGTTCTTTGCTAAATTGCATTTGCATTCATATTTGTATTTAGCACAATAACTCAACACAAGCACAATTAAAGGGCGACTTTGCTGATTTTCAACAAGCTTTGTATATTAGAATGTCTGTAGTATATGTAAATGAACAATGTGTGTTTTTGTAGTTTTAACAAAAGCACATCATCTGGCAAAATACTTAATCTGGCAGACTTTTCCTAGGAAATGAGTAGGTCAGGCAACACGGAGGGAAAGAAAACACTGTTCAATTTGATATACTTCTAAAACTGTAATGATACAAAGCTGGTTTAAAATCTGCAAAGTTGCCCGTAAACTCTCCTGCTGTGGGCCTCCCCAAAGAAATTCACCATCATTTATTACTGTACGTCCTAAATTCAACAGCTGTTACCCCTTTATTCACCATGATTCTAGTATTAAGATATCAGATGTGACCTCTGTCTCTAGTGATTTGATTTCCAGTTCCAAACATTTAAGTCATTTTCAGTTTACAAGACTGCAAGAAATGAAATTTAAAACAGGAAGCATCGATCACACTTTGATTTGTTTTTCTCAAAGATGGTTTGTACCTCATTTCATTTGCAGTTAAACTTGGAAATAGTAGATTCTTGATAAAGAACAAGAACGTTTTGTAATGTCACATGCTTTTGATTTTTGCATCCTTGTCGTGTCTCAAAGCAGCACTGACTGCTATTTTGGACACAGTCTTTGCTCTTGTCTCTTCTTAATGAGCTCCTTTGTACCCTATGGTTGGAAAACACCAATTCCAATTAGAGTGAAGAGCTTTGGGGGGAGATTTTTCATACTTGCAGTTGAAATTACTTTCAGATTGCGCGTTTACTTCTGTTTGTCAAATTCGTTTCACTCCAGAACATGGAAGTGAAAACAAGAGTAAGCCTGTTGGAATTGAAATGAAAAACAAATCACAAGTGGGATATAGACTGCTGGAGGCTTTGTTGGTACTTCCTGAGCTATTAGGTTGAATTTAAAGGCTTTACAGTGTTTAATGTTTTACTGTTTAATTCAGTGCACCGAGTTTTGAAAGATTGCGTAGTATTTGATGAATACACAGCGGATTGAGGGAGGTGAGCTGATATGTCTGACTTGAATTTGATCTGGAAAGGCGTCAACATCCATCTATCTGTCTGGTCTGTGATCCATCTGTGATCGTTGGCCTATTTGTGTCATGCATCCCCAAATCCTACATTTTAATGTTCAGTGGTTCGTGATATAATAGGCTGCAACAACGGTCAAAACCAAGAGCGTATATAAAAAAGTAAAATGAAAATTGAGATGTGTAGTTGCTGCTTGTATCCTTTAATGAGAGCTCAACCAAAGTCTCTGACAGTCTGAAGCTGGAAACGTTCCAGCATGACTTTCTACTCATGTTCTAACATCACTTTTGTGCTCTTTTATAGGTTAATATTGACCCTGTCTTTTATGTGGACCTAAGGTGTTGGACTTGGTCTCCTTCCAGATGTTGGTATTTGTAAAAAATACTGTCTGGAATGTCACCACATACCAGTTTTTTAAATATATATATATATTTCCTGGCACATCAGAATTAGAAAATTCAATCTCTCACACACAGTCACACATGTAGAAAACAATATATCCCTAATCTGGTTCAACTTGCGCTCATATCTGACGGGGTACATTTTCTAGATTCCAGCTTTCTCTCACAATGACTCAAACATCCCTGTCCCCTTCACCCCTTTTCCCTCCCTTCTCCTCCTCCTCTCTTTTTCTTCAGAGGCCAAATTGTTGGCTTGCCCATTGGAAATTCACACCAAAGCGTTCAAACACAGAACAGAATATTTGTGGAGTGTGTCACCATAGACTGGTCTTTGGGGGCAGGTCTATGAGGCAAAATGTTAATCACAAACATGATTATAAAGCTTGAACAACTCAGAGGAAGTCATAACACAAAGAAATGCTCAAACTCCAACGCCCACTGGGACTGATCCCTGCAGTGGATCCAGCGGGAAAGATGGATGCAACAATCGAAATGAAAAAAAGTCACTTGTTGTATTAGGAAATGCTAATAGCCAGCATGTGATGCAGATTACATCTGAGTTGTGTAACTGATCCTTTTTTTTTTCACCCTCCTCTTGTCTCTCTGCAGTGCCTGGGAACCTGGGCTGCTTCAAAGACAGCGGTGACCCACCCACGCTGTCGGGCACCAGCGAGACGTCCAACAAACTCACCATCCAAAACTGCATCAGCTTCTGTAGGAAACAGAGATACAAGGTAAAGTTTGAAAGTAAAGTAGAAATGTAAGAAGAAAACTTGGAACCCAGGAGATGTTCAGCATTATATTTGAACTGGGATTAAAGCTGGCAGTTTCTGTGGGAGAAAACATTCAAAACATTAAAAACAAAATGAGGAGGAAAGACTGAAATGTAGGTTGTGCGTCCTCAAATGTTCTGATGTCTCCTCTCATTTGATGAAAAACTGTCCAGTCAATTGGCCGTGCCATTTAAAAAATGGACATGAGCAGGCTCTTGCAATAGTCGAGCTTTTATATAATTCATCTGCATTTATGGGCAGTTTCCTGACAATTATCACCATCATGCCAAGAGCAGTCTATACCCTCTTTATTCAGCCATCAAACATCTTGTTTCAAACCAACCAGTGGATGACAAATCATCACAGCAATCAAGGCTGATAGCTGGAAATGAACGGTTATTAGATTTGTGGGCACTTCCTCTTCAGTGCGTTTTTTTCTCATCTCTGTATCTGGCATGCCCATTGTCCCAGCTATAAACAGTGCCAGGTGTTCATTTTCTGTCTCAGCAGATTCGGTTCAGCTCCGTCTGCATTGACAGGTACTGACAGCTCCTCCCTCCCCTCTCAATAGAGCAGATGTTACAGGATGGTGGTGGCAGATTGGCATCATCTGCCTACCCTTGGACTGTCACTGTCCTTAATGCGCATGTGAAGCGTCAGCACTTGGAAGTACAGGTCCCATGTGACTTCTTGACAAAGAGCATGCCTGATGAGTGAGACGGCAATCCATCGCTTGTTTGCTCCACCAGAAGTATTCACATTGGTGTTCTCAAACGTTACTTCATCAGATAGAATAATGCAACAAGGACGTAGCTTGATACATCTTGGCGGGAGCAGAAGCTCTATAAATTCCTATTGAATGAGAAAAGACGCAGAGTGGGAAATGATGCAGTACCTTCAGTTGTGTGAATTCATTTAGGGCCTGAAAATTGGACAATGGTGTCCCTTTGAGCGAAGGACAATAGTTCTTTTGAGAACAAGAAGCCAATGGTGGTGAGGTCAAGATGTGTCAAGGTTTTTTGACGTTCCACATTCCTGCTTCGGCGCTTTCAGGAACAGTTTACTAACAGTTTTGATTTGAAAGATAGATAGGTGCTATTTCTGTAAGGTTTATTCTCTACACCCTGAGTGCAGCTGTGTGTTTGAAAGGAGGCCTCTAATCAGCTGAGAGGTTGTGGTTATCCAGACTCAGATTACAGCATCTTGTAATCATGAGAGAAAGAGCAATTAGGGCACTTTAGTCTCAAGTCACTTTAATTTCAAAGAGAGAAGGAGCTGAATGTAGTGAACTGTTTACTGAGTGTTTACACAACTTCACATAAAGCTCATATGAGAAACACAACCTATAAAGCTGTTTTATTTGAATGTATTATGCATTTGCAAACGTATTTTATTTTCATGCAAAGTTGTGAGTGTATAATTTTAAGAGAAAAGTAGACATTTTGAATATTTTTAAGGAAGAGAGAATAGGCGAAATTTTCATGTTTCTTCCACAAAACATGTTGTCTCAGTCATCAGAGTGAGTCCCACAGCGTTTTCCTCACCGACACCCATGCCAAATGGATTTATAATGAATAGCATTATGGGAAGCGTTACCCAAAGTTTGTTTTGAATTGCTGATGCAGTGATTTGCATAACTCCTTTTGTGTTTCGCAGCTTGCCGGTATGGAGTCAGGATATGCCTGTTTCTGTGGCAACGAAGTGGACCTGCGTGACCACGGTGAATCGCCCAGTATGGAGTGTAACCACGTTTGCTTCGGCGACCACACCCAACCCTGCGGCGGAGACGGCTGGGTCATCATCTTCGACAGTGAGTGTGGTCTGGTGTCGCTCTCTGTGATCTTTTATACATCTGTATGTGTGGTCATAATCCTTCCTGCTCTTAGTATCAGTCCCTGTAGTTTACTTAAACCTGAGACGGGAACCGGTCTGTCACCGCTTTTGTTACATAACAAAGATACATCCAAGATACTTTGTTTAATTAGACTCTAGTTCTCCTCCAGAAGAGAACAAATTTAAACTTGTCACTAACACTCCTCCTTTCCTCACAAGGAACTGCTATCAGACCTTGTTACGACCCCACAAGCTCATGGTGTGAAAAGGGAGGCAACATAAAACCAGTTGTTAGTGGTAAGAGTGAGTTAGTTATTAACAGAGTTCAGAATTAGTCAACAAACACAAAAAGGTGAGGCAATATGCATATGTAATGTGACAGCAGCCCTGCACCTAGTGATTCACGAGTGCCTCGAATAATACTAGTTCCTGCGAGTTAATACAGTGATTAACATTATACAATGATCAGCATCTATCGACACTAACAACAGACACGTTCAGTTACAGCCGCACAGACTGCCAGGTTGGCCGGGCTTACGTAGGTTCATGTTACCAAATTGCATCGAGGGATTGATGGACCTGGACTTGGAGCCACAGGCAGGAAGCAGCTCCCAATTACCATACACAAAACTACAAGAAAGGGTTAAACACACAGGGTTGGCCATAGCCCTAACAGACTTACAGCATCCCACACTATTGAATATTTACAGTTAGCTTTACAGTTTAGAATCTTTTACATATTAAATACCTGTTGGTCATAAAGCTGCACTTAACCAGAACATTTCAATTTGTGATTCGCTACTTGAAGTTTTTGAAAGAACTTTGAAATAAATTATGCAAATATCCAACCCGATCTCTCCTAGTACCAATTCTGATACCTTACATCAGTGATACCAACTACTGGTCTGATACTTCTGCTTTTCCCATATTGAAAGTCTGTATACTTCACTTCAATTTTTATGTAAGTTAGTATTAGGTCAGTCATTGGTGTGGCAATGAAAGCTGTCTGCGGCCAGCTGTGTCCAAGGCAATGTAACAGATAATGGAAACACTGAATTCTGTGACAACGCCGACAAAGAAACAGTTTTTAATGTGGCTCAGTCACGTAATGGCTCATAGCTGATTCACTTAATGAAGTCAGCATCAAGGCTGATACCAGTTGCTGTGTCAGATTGGGACGTCCCCATTCAGTAGCATGAAAGCATTTGACATGATGTCTGCTATCAAAGTGCTCACAAGACCAAAAATAAACCATAACATATTAATGGACTGAACAATATTTACAGTTTTCTCCTCTTTTTTTGTGCTCATTCCTCCAGCCCGGGTAGGGGCCTGTGGTGGGAACTACACCGATCCATCAGGAGTAATCTACTCCCCTGACTTCCCTGACAAGTACGGGGCTGGCCGTGTGTGCTACTGGACCATCCAGGTCCCTGGATCCTCCGCCATCCTCTTCAACTTCACCTTCTTTGACATTTCCGATCAGACAGACATGGTGGAGCTACTGGACGGCTACACCAATCAGGTGGTGGCACGCTTTGACTGGCGCAGCCCGCCACGGGAGCTGGTGAACATCACAGGCGACTTTGTCATACTCTACTTCTACTCAGACCGTACCAACCAGGCCCAGGGATTCGCTCTGCTTTACCAAGGTAGGAATTCACTGGCTTTTGTGACATTACTTGTGCATCGAAAGAACTCTCTCACTCAGTGTCACGTCTCAGTTCTAGCAACTAGCCTGAACTTGTCTGAACCACAGGACCCCCCTCAAACCCACCATATTTGCATCATCAGGTGTGTGCTGGGTTGCTGTCTCCATGATGGAGATTTGCATGGCAGCCCTGCTTTAGTAGACTAACGCCTGTTAGCTCTGCGCGGCAGTTGTCACGCCATTGGCAGGCCCCCTTTCTCTTTTCATTTGGTAGTCAATGTCTCACAGCCCCGGGTGATACTGCATATTTAAATAATGTTTTGTTTTTCTAGGAACTCACTCTCTTATCAAACTGCAGCAGGCTGCTTTGCTTCTCTGGAGTGTGTTCCTTGGTGAATTGCACCGCGAGTTTTTATGCCACCTACATACAAAATACTGCGATACTATGCATCGTGCCTTCTGATGCCACGATTTCACTGTAGAGCAGATGTACAGCCGTGAAACTGTAGTGCACAGAAAGTTGAAGACCTCACAGAAAATTATTTAATTTCTCAAGACTAATGTGGATAATGTGTAAAGCCCACTGTGGAGAAAGAAAAACTCTCCTCTGTTGCTTTCATAGTCTCTCCTCTCACGACAAGTCTCTGCGTGAATATTCTGAATGCACTGAAAGTGATTTAATAGATTAATTTCTGGTGACATGAGTGAAGCACACCCTGTTGTAATTCAGTGTAGGTGACATTCAAGCTCACAGCCAGCCAGAGTGAGAGGCAATCTGTCCCTGCTCCTCCCTCTCTGCCTCCATTTCTAATCCTGTGTCATTTTTCTCGCCCGGTGGTGTTACAGTAAAAACAATATCAGAAAGGTCCAAATCCTCTGACCTCTGGACAGGCTCGATCCTTTCTGCTTACGTCTCGGCTGTTGTTTTGCGTGAGGCATTGTTCCAGCAAGAAATGGAATCTGTGTTGAAAAGGTCACCTCCTGAAGTAACAGGTTTTTATACAGAGAGATACAGAGAAAAACAGAGAGGTGCAAAGAGTAAGGCAGACACTGGAAGAGAAGCAACATTTAGACTGCACACCAGAACTGCTAAATACAGCTAATATCTCCTGTGTGGCAGGCTGCGTGGTCGAAACAGTAATTTCAGAATAAGCACTTTCAGATGACGGTGGCAGAGCGTTTCAGGCAGCTGAGCCTGGGTTTGAAGCATGGTATTTTGTTTGCAAATGGGGAACATGTGGGAAGTTCTGGGAACATCATAGTCAGGTTGAGCTATTATGTGAAAAGAAACATCCAACCACCATTCATGGAAGAGTGGAACAGGCCTGGATCAAATAGTATTTGGAAATAGTTCTGGGTGTTTGATTTAAACTGCGGGGGACTCAAGATGGCTGTGGTTTACCTTTTAGATTGGAGCGCAGCATGTCAGTCATTCAGAACATTTCCTCTTAAGACCTGTTCACAAAGCTGCTGAGAACAACTTCTACTAAAAAAAGCAAGAGATCTCCTTATAGATATGTGGACAGATGGACAAAGCAAGTTACAAACACCTCAGCATGGTGACATTTTTTGGACATCTTAGTTCATCTTAGAATAGTTATGACTAAGTTCCTCAGTGCTGAAAACTGTAATGGACAGTTGTGTAAACTATCATCGGCTGAGTTGTTGGACAGTTTTGGCTTGTTGGTGAATGGATCTGCCATCAAAATATGCTTACAGGAGTTTGTTATCCTTGTATTTCCCCAAAACATGAGGGATTGTGAGCAGGTAATTGTGAATTAGAAGTCCTTTTGTCTGTTTCTAACTCTAGTTTTAGCGCAAAAAGGCTCCAAGAGAACAATTATTCTTAGACAAAAGTATTGTATTTTTTGGACTGACATCCACCTTATTTTTAGGAGTCTCAACTAATTCTGGCCAATTAGGAGCAACTTTTAGCCTCAGGGTGTTTTGTGAATACAGCCTCAAGCTTAGAATTTTAATTGTATTGATCTGGGATCACTGATATCTTAATTATCTCTTCTTCCTACCCACTTAGGAGCATCTGAAGGAGACATGAATTTAAACATCTCTATTCTTTGAAGGAAAATAATAAAATATTAAAAACATGATATCTCACCTACAGATGAGCACAGTCACAGATTGCTGATACATTTCTCAGATGTTTTTCTTCACTAAACCTTAGTGCAAATTAAGATGTAAGAAAAACAATGAAAGATTCAAGTGAGACACATAAATATCAGCATGAGACCTTCCACACTTTGTTTCTCAGATGCAGCATTTCAGAAGTAGGGGAAGAAAAAAAATTCTCAAGATCACACAGTGATTTTAAATAAATCACATCTATGTTTAGGAGAAGTAAATGAAAGGCAGAGGAGATCTTATTTAGGATATTGCTTTCCTCTGGGAACACATAAATGAGTTGAAATAGTCCATGCTCTCTGGCACTGTTGTTTTATGAAGCAAACTCTGCCCATCTGGTGCTGTAAGCAGGTTAAAACAAACAGAATTTATTGCAAACACTTTTTGAATCATGTCTGGAGCGGACGGAGAAGCTCTCAGCACCACAAGTTTACAGCACGCTTGAGTGTTTTTGCAGAGTCGATCTGTTTCTTGACGAACGTAGAAAGTATTTAATAGTCACTCGTGACTCTTGTGTATATACTTTCAACAACATGATCAACATGACGTATCCTATGACTGTGTGCTCACTGCAACAGCCCTGTTTACCCACAGGAATGATTAAAGGGGTGTTAAATGACATATGTCCTCAACTCATAGAAATTACAACAACATGGCACAGCTTTTCCTCCTCTCTCTGGCACAGGATGCACCCCTCAGCACTCCCCTGCCTGAGTGCTGTGAAAGCTTATAATACATAGAAAAAGTTATATTTTAAAGAGGTGATATACCACATTGCAGAGAACTGCAGTGGTGTTCTAACTAGGGCTGTTCAGTATGGCTGGAGCAAAGTAACATTAGTAATGTCAATGAAATGGAAAGTCTGACTTTACTTCTAAGACTGAGAAATTATATGTTGCAAGACTGGACAAAATGAATGATATATTTGTTGTAGAATAATGAACATGGCAGCTGGTTTGCTTCTCCCATCTTCTCTAAACTTACT
Organism: Lates japonicus; assembly: GCA_033238685.1. Lineage (NCBI taxonomy): Eukaryota > Metazoa > Chordata > Actinopteri > Centropomidae > Lates > Lates japonicus. The sequence goes on along the minus strand of BRZM01000019.1, from coordinate 9,661,703 downwards.
CTTTTCCTGCTGTTGTGAGCTGCACTGCTCAAGGATAATCATATGCAAATGGTGCAGAGTTACACAAAGACTTGCTGCTGTAGGGGGATGTGATGGCGCCTGGCAACAGTGTTGTTTGTTTTGTTGTTACTGAAAAATTAAGTAATTAATTTAAGTATAAAAATAACAATTTTCAAATATCAGTATATGTAACACAATCAAAGTCACATGTGACCTCCTCATATGCGTTGTATCAGAGAGAACTCAATGTCTTAAACAAGACTAGGAGTTTCCAGCAATGCTAGCAGCGTGAGGCTGTGTTTGCTAACAGCATGCTTCACAGGTGTTTGGTCATAAATCAAAGTACCTGACCTGATGATGACACCAGATGGAAAGTCAGGGGGTCACCAAAGTGATTACAACTCATCCTAAGGGTGGCGAAAAAGTATGTGCCAAATATGGAAAGTCATTTAGTTGTTGAGAGTAGTTTAACAACTAATTTCGTTCATTTTTGATTAAAAATTACTTAGAATCATGAATTTAAACAATAGGATTATCGTCATGATGAAATTGTTTTGATAATCAATAGCCAATAATATGGAGATATTGCCCCACCCAACATTAATCCTACAACTCTATTACTGTTGTAATATTATTGTACTTGATATCGATCTTTTTGGCTTGAGAACACACTTTTTGCTATTGAAGTTGCTCAAGCACAGTATCATCATCTATTGCTGAGGAGATGAAAATGCCAGCATACTGTATGTGTGTGCATGTGTGAGTGTTTTGGAAGGGTTGGGGTTTTTGGAAATGCCAGTGGCTCAAGATAATTTAGCTTCAAAACAGAGCCAGAAATCTCTGTACCTGACAAAGTAATGTTTGGGTCACCAGCACTGATCAGCAACAAAGGTCTGTTTCTGCTGTAGGGCTGTGAACCTATTGGTTTTAAAGTTCAGTAGATTCTGATCTAATCTAATGTTGGCATATTGATAGCATAAAAAAGAAGATTCATCTACCTATGAACCTGTGTAAATGATTTATTCTTGTTTCTGCAGCACTGAGAAGCCAAGACACCAGAACAACGGATGCTGAACGAGATGATGAGGATGAAGGAGAGGAAGTCTCCAGCACGGCGGGGCCTCAGCTGGCCGGCGGCGTCACTGAGAGAGCCAACAGCACCTCCAACGGACGTTCCTCCCAGATCCTTTACGTGATCACGTCCAGCCCCGGTAAACCGGAGCACAACATGCCAGGTCAGTGGGCTGGACGCGGCGAGACCACCGGCCACAGCGCTAGTATGTCAACACCCGTGATACACTGCACCTACTGCACCTCTCTCTACCTCTGCTGGGACGTTGTGTGATGTTTCTTGACTAAAGCTCCCACTTAGCATGACCTGGTTTCTCTGAAAGTATTAAAATCATCTTAGTCTGTTGAGATGCTTCTGGAAGCTCTGGCTCGCAGTGACTTCCTATGATCATACATAGAAGTAATGCTATGTGACGCTCTTGTTTTTTCCTGTCGGTGACTCATAAGTGAACTTACTTTGGGTCTCCCTGCTGATCACAATCAGGCCCCTTGTCAAAGCTATGCAGGGTTGACTGACGTGTTGTGTTCTTTTTTACTTCCTTCAAACATTATTCTTTCCAAACTCGCTCTGTCTCAAAGGGCTATCTGATGTATTTCCCAACCAGAAGAGAACAGATGTGAATTGATAATGCATCACCATTTCTTGACAATTTGCTGGCTGAACACAGTTAACAGGTGTGCCAGCAGTGCTTGAATAATTCTTTGCTTACTAATCCTTTCAGTCTGCTTCAGTTTGTTTTCATTACCGCAATACAATTTCTGATGTCTTGTTACTGTATTGCTCCCTCTCTGCAGTGTGGACCATCTACGCTCTGGCTGCTCTCCTCATACTGACTGTCATAGCCATGGTAGCGAAGCTGCTGCTGCATATCACAGTCAAGTAAGTATGAGAATGTTCGAGGTGTGCATGATCAACCAAGCGTCAAATGTTGAGGCGTTCGTCTGCAGTGTTATGTTTTGTTCATGTCATACTGGGAAAAGATGAAAGAACAACATGACATTCACATTCTGTTTAAAGTCCCTCTGTGAAGAATTTTTATGTGATTGTTGCATCTTACAAATTCTTCTGACGCCAGAGCTTTTTGTTTATGGAAAAAGGAGACAATGGCAGTGCAAGTTAGTGCGGTCTATGTGCTTTCAGCTCTTTAAAGATTAACTGCACCCATTTTGATAGTCCTGTTTGTACTGCCAACTAGTGGTCACAACATGCTCCATAGCTTTGTTTTTCATCTTTACAAAATGTAATCAGGAGTTCCTCCTTAATAATTGGCGTGCACTCCTGTCAGCCACAGTTTCTGATTTGATACAACTGAATTTAATTAAATTGCGAAGCCAGATATTTTCCAATTCTACACAGATGGGAAATTCAGACATCCCCGCACAGCAGTATAATTGATTTGGGTGCTGGTTAGGCAAAGTGAGAGAATCACAATAAAAGAAAGGGCTAGCCACACACCAAACTTTGTCAATTTGTTTAAACATTTTAAAGATTGCAAACAGACCATTTCTTTCTTTTCTGCAAGTGGAAATGGAAAGCTTCCACTTGCACAAAATGTTGTATTAAAGACGTTATAAGTTGGTCCAAAGCCAAGTTTTTGGTGCAGTGGTAGCTCTTTCTATATATTTGATTCCTAAACATTCTGTAGGCACACTTTTTACCTTTTTGCCAAATGGTGCAATATCAAATGAAACCAAGGTGTGATAAATGTCAAATCAAGTACAAGATAATGAAGCCTGTAAAAGCATCATATACATCCACTGCCATTAGTTTGTGTTTATAATAAGCTAGGCATGGTATGAGTGCAACATTAGGAATACACATTTAGAGAGGAATGTGACATCCCTTCTAAATTACCTTCTTTCTTTAACCCCTTGCCGTTATTCTTTATCTTATCCCTCCCTCTATATCTTCTCTGTTTCTTCTCCCCTCCTCTTAATTTCCCCTCACAGGTCCCCCAACCTCCCAACAGTCAGCGGTTCAGACAGCTGCAGCCAGAGCACAGCGTCCTCCGAGCCCTGGATCATCCTGTACCGGCCCTCCACCATCTCACTCTTCAAGAAGAAGCTAAAGAACCACCACGGCGACCTCAGCCCCCTGGTGGGCAACTAGTTCCACTGCTACGCTCCAACCGTTCACCAAACGCTACCGCCACTCACAACTATTCTGTACAAGGGCCATCAGATGCCAGGCCCTCAGACAATGAAACTCTATGAGGCGCTACGCTAACAAGCCAACAACTGCGTGGCTAATGACAACTGACTGAGTGACTGCTACTAAATGGCCCGTGGGCTGAAGTGGCTGGGCCCTCCCATCCTGCTCAGCACCAAAGAGGAGGGGGACAGGCAGGGCTGTCAGTGACCGCAGTGTGGGAGAGGAGGGCAGAGGACTGGATGGAGGAAAATCTGCAGCTCTGACAAAGATACAAGGACGCATTTAACATGCGGGAGGCTTCTCCAGTTCAGCGAGGCTCCATTTCAATCACCCACGGATGTCCCTAACAATCAACATACCTCCAAAAACCCTTCCCGACTGCAGGCTCACCAGTGAAAACACAGCACAGCCGGGTGCAGAACAACAGCTAACTTCACTGTCTGTGTTCAGTGTAGGAAACAGGAAGGTTTACCTCTTCCTGCTGCTTCAGAGTCACAGTGGCAATCGAATCTTCATCAGTATCAAGGAGAGGATGAAGAAATGGAGTCTTTGGTACACATACACACATGCTGTAACACTTAACAGCTTAACTGTTTTATATAACTCTTCTAACTGCCTCATACAGACGATGAACACTTGCAGCCAAAAACCAGAATCCACCCATACAAAGAGTTGTGTATTTATTTGTCTTCTTGATTCTGTATGCAAAGTGCTAATGTTTCTTTTTGATGTGTTGTACGTGAAAACTAGCTTTCTGAGGAGAGGGAATCGGGACATGGAAACGTCACACGGAAGGTAGATATCACAGCACTTTGGGGATGAATCACTCGCCGTAAAATGAAAAGATCAGAGAGAAAGAGAGCGCGCTCGCCCACTCGTTCTCTCGGCGCTCGTGTGGATTTGGGTGGAGAGAAGAAGTGGGGTGGGGGGAGCAGGGTGGTGAGGCAGTTTGCAGACAAACTGCCATTTAGGGAGGCTTGGGAAGATCTGAGGGCTTTTTCTGCTCGGTTGTGGGTGGGAGTCTTTCCGGTTTGATGGTGTTCAAGTGCCTTAAGGATCTCCTCTTCCCTTGTCTCAGATTCCTCACATCTGTTTCTTTCACAAAGCAGACTGGGGCCCTTCACAAGAGTCTGCACTTCTTCAAAATCAGCGCGGACGTGAAGAGTTTCATTCCAAAATAGGATCTTCACCACTTAAATGTAAAGTAAAAAAAATGATGCCACATCTTGTACAGTGATTGAAAGCGTTAAATCTTAGTCTTTTTAACCATAGTACACTCAACTGAACACCTCTCCAGACTGGATCTTTTATGTTTTTGATGATTGATGACGATTTGTTTTTTTGTTGTTGGTTTTGTTTTTCCAAAATGAACATTTAGTCTTTTGGAATAGAACTCTTCATGTAGTGACAGACAAGGCTTTAAAAGAAAGTGTTTGTTTCTAATTTCTGTCTATGCTCTTACGTGTAGTCTTGGACATTTACTGAACATATTGTTCACATTAAGTTGTCTTTTGATTACAGGGGGGGTGAATATTGTTGTACATTACATTATGTAATTCAGTGTGGGAATGATGATATTTATGTCCGCTCTTTCATTTTGTGTCTAGGCAAAGCATTTGAGAGACCCGTCAAAGTACTTTTTGTACTCGCTCAGCAACTTAGCTCAAAAGTGGAATGCATTTCTTCTCTCCTTAGACGGCAGTAAATTGCTAAAATCACAAGACGCGGTAGATCCCAAAGCTTTTACTTGTCACCTTGATTTCAGGCCAAAAGGTTGAGCGCAAATAATACATCTAGACAGAAATATAACCAAAAGCACTCCTTGGTACTTTGCACAAACTGGCAGCAGGTTTGCAGCTGTGACGGTTTCTGTGCATTGTGACATTTAAACTACTTGTGAAAGGTCAAAGTCTACTAGTCTGCCACTGGCATAGCAATTGACCTTTCCTGCTGTGGGACTGGATGTTAGCGTTGGCTTCTGCAGATGGTCACCCCAAAAATCTTCTAATTGCTGTCAGAATAAACACAAAAGAGGTCTGAACGTCAATGCACTTAAATTTGCTTCTGCTTACAGAGGAAACAATACTTATTCACTTTTGCATTTGGTTTGAGCAGCAACCTGAGCACTTGAGAGAAAAGGTTATATTTCACACACAGTACAGCATCATAGTGACATTCAAGTCAAAAGATTTATAACAGTCGAGAATCAGACAGGATTTGAAGCCCCATAAAAAGATGAAGAACCTTTATTTCCTAGTCAGAAGTTTGTAGAAATGGGACCATGCTATATTCTGCCTGTCTGCTCAACTGTAACTCATGTTAATTATTGCAAGGCAAGAGCACATGCCCCTGGGTCTGTGATGTTCAGAGCAGACCATGCGTAGATAGAGCGAGAAAAGAGAGCATAGATGTGAGAGCGATGGGAAATTAATGTGCGTTCAAATCAAACACAAGCTAACGAAATCTGACAGTTAAAATCTAACAAGGGCATATTTGTTTGGATAGCCTGGTGAATTATGCAAACTCCCATTTTCTGTCCCATCCTCCAGTCAATTGGAAAATTCCACGCTATCTTCTGAGTGGTGGAAATGGTCTTTTCCCAAACTGTAGTCGACGTGAATGTCCTGTAGTGCTCGATGACGTGAAAACATTCACAAGAAGCCCCGTGGGAAATGATCTGGAAGGGCCAAAACATTGTTTTCATGAAATTGTAAATAGCAAAATAGTGAAATTTTTAATTTATACAGTAAATTATTGTTATTTTGTATGTGAATGGGATATAATCTATCTTTTGTATAAGTGAAGTACCTTTGTAGTTTTATTTAATGTGTCCTGGTTGCAAAATAAACACTGTATGCATGTTTCTTAAGCCTGTGTTGTGCTCATACTTTTGTTTTGCTCCTTTTAGTAAAACACGACTTAATTCGGCATCGAACAAAATATTAAATACCCGAGTTGCTGAGAGGCATATTGGCCACAAATACTGGATCAAGCTAATCCCGTTCACTCTTTCCAGTTGAAACCCTTTTGTGCTTTGTGTGTGAAAATCAAAAGGTGCAATGTGATTTTCTAAAATCTGTTTGGCTTAAAGAGATTCAGGCTTCAGTGTTTGCACGGTGGGACATCTGCACCCCTCCATTTTTTTTTTTTTTTTTTTTTTTTTTGGGAGGCCAAATACTTATCAGATATGTGAAATGACTCCCAGACTGTTTGGAGATGCACACACACGGAGGGAGGATTTGGAGTGCCATGTGTAACCCATTGGCTCCCCTCCGGGATGAGGTCAAGCATGCAACCTGCACATTTTAGAGGGAACAGCAGGAGTCCAGCTTTACAACTGGAACACCATGAAAAAAACAAACATGGAAGGACGTGTAATAAGCTGGAACGCTCGGGATCTTTGCAGTGATGATTTCTTAATTCATGAAAGGTGTTTCTTTCATCAAGTTCTCACTCTGAAACTCTTTAAGGGCTGGTTTTGTTTTTCGGCTGCAGCCTGTGCTCACTATTTGTTGGCAAGACAGCTGCATCTCCATGGAGAAGCAAAAATAATTCACTAAAACGTTTCCAAACAGGCTCCTATGGAAATACACTGAGAATATATATATAATGAGGACCCAGAAACACTAACCTGAAACTGTCTAGGTTTCCTGAAAAATGTCTTGACTGTTAGGCTTCCACAAATCCCAGATCAAGTTACCTGTGAACCTCAGATGCTTTCTGACTAAACAACGTTTTAAAACAAAACTTTAATGCAGAAGTTGTTTGATAATACAGTAATTCTACTGATGCTCATCCAGTCATCCAGAAATCAGTGGAAACACAAAGCTATAGGTCATTCATGGATAATTTTGGTTCATTTCTTATCTGAAGACAGACTTGAAACCAAACAGCAAATTGTAAATGATCCTTTTACTCCCTCTACTGGTGATATGATGTTTAAATACATTTTCTCCAAAGAAGCCCAATATGGTTAATGATTCAGATTGCATCTGTTTTTTTATTAGCTATGGTAATAAAATTATTTTTATTAGCCACAAACAACCACAAATGTTACTTAAAATGTTAATTAAATTAAAGTCAAAATGCTTAAAATCAAAATACTGTTGATTATAAATTCTCTGATTTCTTAGCTGAGGTATTATAAGCTCTCCAGTATAAATTCAGTAAGATATCAAATCTTTGAGGCCTTCCACACATCCTCCCATTGACCCCAAAATGTTTTTCTCTCAATAGCAATTGTTCAGCTGTAACACTAATCCTTAACTAGACTTGGAGACTTATCACCACTCCTCTGGGTCCCTGTGAAAAAGCCTTGGTTCTGCAGAACCCCCCCGCTGTCAACCTTCCCATAGCCCAGGAAAAGAAAGTGATGTAAGCGGATCCCTCTGAACCCAAGTCGACCAGTAATTAAGACAACAATGGGACAATACATGGCAGTATCTGGTTACTGTAAGAACGAGAAAGTGAGAAGAATGGAAGACAATACCTGCCACTTTCTGCACTCAGGGTACTGAAGTCAGTTAGATTAGGAGAGAGTAATGTTAGATTTAAAAACGGTCTTCCATAATGGACATGAAAAAGAACTGTGTGAAAGAGGTTTACTAGCCATGCAGGAACTTGTCTGTTTGGATCTGCCTTGCTCTGTGATATCGTCTATGACCCTGGTGCAATTAAGGCAGTCTTATGCCCTTCAGTGTTTTTGAGTACATGCATTGGCGTGTTTAAGACTTTCTCTCTATTATTGTAGCTGTATGATGCTGAAAGCTGTTTATTTACACTACTTTTTCACCTCTGCCTTCAGGGGAGTCGATTAGTGCTGAAAATAGTCAAGAGCCATTTAGATGATTGTATTATTTAAATCATTAACAATGCAAAAATGTTACAGTTTCCAGCTTTTTAAATGTGAGTATTCTGCTTTTCTCTGTTTTATATTGTTGTAAATTAAGCACAGGCGTGGCTGAAGCTCAGATTGGACAGCTGGTTGATATTAATTGTACAGTTTAGGGGGGTTCAGCCCCCACCTCCTACTGTCCACATGCCAAAGTGTCATTAAGCAACACACTAAACCCCAAATGACGTATGATGTATTTTTCAATAATAAAATGTCTGCCAAATGAATGTAATTGTATGAAGTCTTTGGGTTTGGGACTGTTAAGCAGACAATCAACCACTTGACGTTATCAGTGTTGAAAACTTCTCAGGGGTGGGACAACACTTCTTGTTTGTGATTGGATAGAATACAAGTCAACCCAAGCTTGTTTGCGTCTGACATCAGCAAAATGCAGCTGTAGGACAGGAAGTGAGTCTCCACCATACATCCGTGCCTCGTTTGTCATAGGTCACATGGTTCTCTGCCTCATTTTCAAACTCATCATTATTTATTATGTTATACACTTAATAAGTAGAGACTAGCAGATCACAACCCTCAGTTACCCGCTTTTGACACCCCTCTGACGCCACTCTGTGTCAGTATGACAGACGATTACTGAAGTTGCTGTGATAACATGGGATTATAGGTAAACAAGAAAATTCATGTCCAACTAAATCAGCAATACGTGTCAATTTCAGGGTAGTCATCTGGGTGCTGGGATTGTACCTGTTTCCTGTGACTACTGTGCATGGATGTATTATAAGAAAAAATATTCTAATAATACATCCATGATCCAGACCTTATCGGTATCCTACCTTCCCTATGATGTATGATAAGACCAATCAGAAGCGGTTGCTAGGCGGAACAGAATCAGAAGGCCAATTGGCGATTTTTCTGTCGTTGTTGGCTTGCGTGTGTTGTCATTGGCCGTGACCACTTGGGAGGAGTGCCGAGAGGCGGAGAAACGAAGTCGGGGGAAACAGATTAAAACCAACGTCTGAACCTTTGCTACGGTTTGTCAGTACCGGGAGAAAACGTGTTTTTACCGAAGAAGCCTGGATGCTGAAACAAGCTTTGGAGTTGCTTTTTTGTCGAACACGCGTGAGGCTGGACGCTGAATAAACCTGCAGCACGAAGGTAAGGCTAAAGAGCGAACTAGCTAGCGGCTAGCGTTAGCATTTGCCTTAGCGGTGAGTTTAGCATTAGCATTCTCTTTTAAAGCCTTTTATTTCAATCTTCAGTCGTTTTTATCGCCTGGGTAGAAGTGTATTTGTGTTTCCATGACGGAGGCGTGGACCCCCAATGTGAACAGGTGAAAACACAACGAGCTCGTGATAGTCTTTTTAAATCCCTTTTGTAATTGTTTGTAGTCACTTTACAACATTTTGCACCTCTATGTAACTTTGTGTTCCATCCTGGCCATTTAAACTCAATGTATAGCGATCTATCACGTCGATGTCGTCGTTTTGTGTTTGTTTGTGGTCATTTTGTATATTGCCTCTGTACCTGGCTGCTTTACAGCTGAATGTCAGCGTTAGCATTAGCGACGAGCGTTAGCATTAGCTTCTTCTTTAAGTGATGCCTTTGGTAGTGATGGCGAGATGAAGCTTCATGAAGCATTGAAACTTTCCATCTAATTGGTTCACTCACAGGCCGAAGCTCCATGATGCTTCATTTGCTTTACTGTGCCATCAAGTGGACAATAAATGTCTAAATAAAGGTCTAAAGGGACAAATGGAAACAAATTGGGTAGAGGGTTTTGATGTTAATGTGCCTGTATTACTTGATTTGTGCTTATGTTCCCAGGGACAACATGTAACACGTAGAATAGGGGCAACATTTTATTCATTATTTAAATTTAAGAATAACAACTTTACAAAGTTTTTTTTAATTTTAAATGATTTTGTCTGCTTCAGGAAATACCCACAGGGCACAGTTGAAGCTGGGATACAGAGAAAAGCAACAGCTAGTTTATACAAGTTAGGATATACATTTTTCTGTCCTTCCCAATACTCTAGAGGGTTCTCCAATCTTCCAATGTTTGGTTCACCCAGGTACGTTTTGACCTCCACCATTGCTCACAGTAACATTTTGGGTCCTTGTCTGTAGGAGTCCAAATTTTGGTGTCCAAACAATGCCACAGTTAACTACCTAGACAGAAAAACAGGCTGTAAGTGACTTAATACAATAATACAATTGTGTTATGTATCCATCACCTTGAGTCACAGGCTGAGAAGCTACTGATATATGCGGTTGTGATAACGACGATGATGATTAGGAGGAGGAGGAGGAAGACACGCTGTTTTGTAGCAGTACGTTCAGATGCTGTTCCAGCGTGTATCCACCTCTTAAATTAGCTTCAGTGCTGGCCGGCCCATTTGCTCCTGCACCTGTGCCAGCCTCTCCTATAAAATTAGCCAACAAAGAGTGATTAATTCTAGTGCCACTGCAGCAGCAACTTTGTTTAAAAACAAAACAGCGTCATTTAGATATTGCAATGAAATAAAGAAACTCACCTTTGCAGTGCTGCTGCTCTTGAAATAGCCCACTATCTTCCTAGAGTTTGCTTGAATGTCAGACAACGCAGTGTTTTAGTCAAGAGCCTTTTTTATGAGTACATTTTTAAGTGTCATAGTAAATTAAGGTGTCAAAAACTTTCAAAAAATGACATAGCATAGGAAGGGGACAAAAATGGTTTAAAAAAATATCACCGTATAAAAAGGCATCAAAAAATGTCATAGTAATGAGTCAAAAATGGACAAAAAATGTCTTAGTATAGTATGTTATGTAAAACCATCAAATGTTGTGGTTTAGCTGTAATGTTGAATATTTATCTGTGTTTTCATGGTTAAACTGTTGATGAGCAATAAGTAGTAGTGTATTGATCATTTTCCTTTGTGTGTTTCTCTTTGATTTCCTCCAGGTGTCACCACTTTGTCCATGACATCGTCTATGATCACAGAGACATGGTCCATGATCGGAGACATTGTTGGATGAAATGAAATCCACAGTCAGAGACATTGTCCATGAGCACTTGAACCTTGTCAAAGATGGAAGAGAGACGTTGTCCATGATCAAGACATTGTCCATAGCCATTAGAGCTCTGCATAAGAATCGGTAGAGACACTGTAGTTCCTCGATTGACGGCATGACGCGATCATGGAGACATTGTTGATGGTCACAGAGACCGTCTATGATCTCAGAGACATATTACGATCATAAAGACATTGTCCATGATCACAGAGCTGTCCATAATCTCAGAGACATTGTCGCGATCACAAAGGCGTAGTCCGCGATCGCAGAGAACCATCGTACAGTGAGGAAGTTCTTTGAGACCAGGACAGAGGCCTCAGGTAATTCACAAACGCTTATATCAACTGTCAACACAGAGTATGACATTAACTGTTTATGTTCGGTATTCAGTATCTGAAAAGTATTTATAAATGAAACAATCTGCAATATAAAACAATGTGTAAAAATCTACATTAATAGAAGTAATGTCAAAGTAATTTGTCCGAATCTCAGAAGTAGTTGGAAAAAAATCACAGTAGTAAGACATCAAAAACTGTCACAAAAAGTCATAATGTAGTAAGACGTAAAAAATGTCATGGTATAGTATGGTGTCTAGACCGTACTCTTTTATGTCATTTGACAGAAAGAGACCCAACAATTCCCACCATGAGCAGCACTAGGTGACAGTGGCAAGAAAAAACTTCCTTTAGGAGGTAGAAACGCCAGACAGAAGCAGACTCGGGTGGGCCATCTGCCTCAACATGTTGGGTAGTATAGTGAAGTATCAAAATGTTGTGAAAATATTATATATAGTAAAGGCATGACAATGGCTTGAGTATAATATAGCATAAAATGTTTTATTAACTTCTCTGGTTCAGCCTGTAATGTTGAATATTTCTCCTGTGTTTCGTGGTTAAACTGTTGATGAGGAATAGGTAGTAATTAATGATCATTTTTCCTTTGTATGTTTCTCTTTGATTTCCTCCAGATGTCACCACTTCGTCCACGACGCCGTCTCTACGATTGCTGAGGCGTCGTCCCACGATCGGAGACGTGTTGAGGATGAGGAGACATAATCACAATCAGGGACATTGTCATGAGCGCCAGGCTGTCAAGATGAGAGGCGTTGTCCATGATCAGAGACATTGTCCATGTACGTGGGGAAGCTCTGCATAAGAATCGGTGGGGAACACTGTGGTTCCTCGATTCGGCGGCATGGCCCGCGATCATGGAACATTGTTGATGGTCACAGACACCGTCTATGATCTCAGAGACGCCGCCCACGATCATAAAAGACATTGTCCATGATCACAGAGACTTTGTCATAATCTCAGAGACATTGTCGCGATTACAGGCGTAGTCCACGATGTGAAACTTCATTGCAGTGAGGAAGTTCTTTGAGACAGGACAGAGAGGCTCAGTGAATTCACAAACCCGCTTTATATCAACTGCTCCAACTGGAGGCACTGACATTTAACTGTTTATGTTAAATTATTCAGTATCTGAAAGTGTTATAAATAGAAGTAATCTGCAATGCAAAAAACCTAATGCATAAGTAATCTACATTAATAGCGAAGTAATGTCAAGTAATTTGTAATCTCAGAAGTAGTTGAAAAATCCTGATGATAGGAACATCAAAAACTGTCACAAAAAGTCATAATGGTAAGGCGTAAAAATGTCATGGTATAGTATATGGTGTCTAGACGCTCTTTTATGTCATTTGACGAAAGAGACCCAACAATTCCCACCATGAGCAGCACTAGGCGACAGTGGCAAGAAAAAACTTCCTTTAAGAGGTAGAGACCTTGAACAGAAGCATACTCATGGTGGCGTATCTGCCTCAACATTGGAGTAATATCGTAAAGTATCAAAAGTGTTGTGAAATATTATACTATGTGAGCATGACAATGGCTTAGTATAATATGGCATAAAATGTTTATTAACTTCTCTGGTTCAGCTGTAATGTTGAATATTTCTCTGTGTTTTCGTGGTTAAACTGTTATTAGGGAATAGGTAGTAGGGTATTATTGATCATTTTCCTTTGTATGACTTTCTCTTTGATTTCCTCCAGGTGTCACCACTTCGTCCGTATCTATAGTGCTGGGCGTCGTCCACGATCGGAGAGACATTGTTGAGGATGAGAGACATCGTCCGATCAGAGACATTGTCCATGAGCATGAGACCTGAAATCAAAGATGAGAGAGAGCGTTGTCCATGGTCGAGACATTGTCCCATGCTTCGTGAGCTCTGCGCAGAATCGGTAGAGACACTGTGGTTCCTCGATTCGGCGGCGCGGCGCGATCATGGAGACATTGTTGATGGTCACAGAGACACCGTCTATGATCTCAGAGACGCCATACGATCCGCATAAGACATTGTCATGATCACGAGACTTTAGCCATAATCTCAGAGACATTATCCATGATCACAGAGCGTGATCCTGACCGCAGAAGGCACGATGTACAGTGAGGAAGTTCTTTGAGACCAGGACAGAGGCCTCAGGTAATTCCCTGGGCTTAAAGCTTCCCTTATCAACTGTCAGCACAGAGCACTGACGTTTAACTGTTTATGTTAGAATTATTCAGTATATCTGAAAAGTGTTATAAATAGAAGTAATCTGCAATATAAAAACAATGTGTAAGTAATCTACATTAATAAAGTAATGTCAAAGTAATTTGTAATCTCAGAAGTAGTTGGAAAAAATCACAGTAGTAAGACATCAAAAACTGTCACAAAAGTCATAACAATGTAGTAAGGCCGTAAAATGTCATGGTATAGTATGGTGTCTGAACCGTACTCTTTTTATGTCATTTGACAGAAAGAGACCCAACAATTCCTATGAGCAGCACGGTGACAGTGGCAAGAAAAAGCTTCCTTTAGGAGGTAGAAACCTTGAACAGAAGCAGACTCGGTGGGCGTGTCTGCCTCTTGTAAGTAAGCCATCCTGTTTTGTTAACTTCTCTGGTTCCTAGCAATGTTAGATTTTTCTCTGTCATTTTCGTGGTTAGGCTGTTGATGAGGAATGGGTAGTAGTGTATTGATCATTTTTCCTTTGTATGTTTCTCGTTGATTTCCTCCAGGTGTCACCACTTCGTCGTGATCTACGATTTATGAGGCGTCGTCACGATCGGAGGAGACATTATTGAGGATGGGGAGACATCGTCACAATCAGGGACATTGTCCATGATCGCAGAGAACCTTGTCAAAGATGGGAGAGGCGTTATCCCATGATCAGGTGTTGTCCCGGCATACATGGAGCTCTGCGCAAGAATCGGTGGGAGACACTGTGGTTCCTCGATTCGGCGGCGACCCCGCGATCATGGAGACATTGTCGATGGTCTGGGAACACCGTCTATGATCTCAAGACATATTTACGATCCCATAAAGACATTGTCCATGATGCAGAGACTTTGTCCATAATCTCGAGACATTGTCCGCGATCACAAAGGACGTAGTCCACGATGAGAACCATCGATACAGTGAGAGTTCTTTGAGACCAGGACAGAGCCTCCAGGTAATTCACAAACCGCTTTATATCAACACCTCCAACACAGAGCATGACATTTAACTGTTTATGTTTGGTATTCAGTATATCTACTGAAAATTGTTATAAATAGAAGTAATCTGCAATATAAAAAACAATGTGTAAATAATCTACATTAATAAAGTAATGTCAAAGTAATTTGTAATCTCAGAAGTAGTTCAAAAAAAATCACAGTAGTAAGACATCAAAAACTGTCACAAAAAGTCATAATGTAGTAAGACATAAAAAATGTCATGGTATAGTATGGTGTCTAGACCGTACTCTTTTATGTCATTTGACAGAAAGAGACCCAACAATTCCCACCATGAGCATCACTAGGCAGTGGCAGAAAAGAAGTTCCCTTTAAAGAGGTGAGGACCTTGAACAGAAAGCCAGACTCAGGGGTGGGGCGCCTCAACATGTTGGGTAGTATAGTGAAGTATCAAAAATGTTGTGAAAATATTATACTATAGTAAGGCATGACAATGTCTTAGTATAATATGGCATAAAATGTTTTATTAACTTCTCTGTTAGCTATAATGTTGAATTTTTTCTCTGTGTTTCGTGGTTAAACTGTTGATGAGGAATAGGTAGTAGGTATATTGATCATTTCCTTTGTATGTTTCTCTTTGATTTTCTCCAGGTGTCACCATACGCCCGACATTGTCTGCGATCGCGCCGAGACCTGAAATCCACGATCGCGGAGACATCAGTCCATGATTGGAGACATTGTTGAGGGATGAAGGAGACATCGTCCACGATCAGAGATATTGTCGATCGCAGAGCCCATGTCAAAGATGAGAGGCGTCGTCCATGATCAGAACATTTGTCCATGTACGTGAGCTCTGCTGGGGAGTCGGTGAGACATATGGTTCCTGGGTTAATGGCATGACCGCGATCATGGAGACATTGTTGTTGATCCTGAAGACACCGTCTATGATCTCAGAGACATCGCCCACGATCATAAAGACATTGTCCATGATCACAGAGACTTTGTCCATAATCTCAGAGACATTGTCGCGATCACAGAGCGTAGTCCGCGATTACAGAGAGAGTCTTCGTACAATGGAGGTTCTTTGAGACCAGGACAGAGGCCTCAGGTAATTCTAAACAGCTTTAGATCAGCTGTTCAACACAGAGCACTGACATTTAACTGTTATATTTCAGTATTTGATCTTCAGTCTAGATAGTTCATTATTTGTGAAAAATAGGCCCAACTCACTAATCAAGTTTATTTACATAGTGTTGTACTTGTTTCCAGGTCTACATGTTCAGCTGCTTCAGCTTGGACAGAAACACCAACATCAACCTACAGACCAACAGGTATGTGTTGTGTTCAAAGAAAAGGAGGAATGTATGGATAAAATGACTTACTGTAAAGTATTGGAAAGACAATGACCAGTTATGCCTTGTTAGTACTAGTTATTTTTAGTTATTTTTAATTTGTTTTTATCAATAATAGATAAAGAAAGATAAAGAAATGCACAACATAGAAGATATCATGTAACAAGGTCATAGTAAGGCGTCAAAAACCACCCAAAAAAATCATAGTATAGTAAGGCGTCAAAAATGGTCAAAAACGGTCAAAAAATGTCATCGTATAGTAAGAGGCGTGAAAAATAGTCTAGAAATATCATATATAGTAGAGGCGTCAAAATGAGTCAAAATGTCGCATAGTATAGTCAGGCGTCAAAACCACCAAAACTATCATAAAGTATATGGCAAGGTGTCAAAAATGTCATAGTATAATGGCGTCAAAAACCACCCAAAACTGTCATAGTATAGTAGGCGTCAATAACCCTCAAAAAATCATAGTATAGTCAAAGTCAAAACCATCACAAATGTCATGATATAGTAAGGTGTCAAAATGGTCAAAAAATGTCATAGTATAGTAAACCTTCAAAAGCGGTCAAAAATGTCATAGTATGGTCTCAAAAAAATGTCATAGTATAAGTAAGATGTCAAAAACCATCAAAAATGTCATAGTATAATTAAAATCAAAGATTCATCAAAAATATCATGGTATAATAAGTCAGGAATTCATCAAAAAATGTCGTAGTATAGTGGTAGCCAAAAAATGTACATAGTATAGTAAGTCTCAAAACCATCAAAAATGTCATGAGTATAGTAAACCTTCAAAACCATCAAAAAATGTCCTTAGTATATAGTAATGTGTCAAAAATGTCATAGTATAGTAAGGTGTCAAAACCATCACAAAATGTCATAGTATAGTAAAGTAAAATGGTCAAAAATGTCATAGTATAGTAAGAACTGAAAAATGAATCAAAAAATGTCATAGTATAAATGGGTGTCAAAAAATGTCCTTGAAGTATAGTAGGTGTCAAAACCATCAAAATGTCATAGTATAGTAAAGAGGCGTCAAAAATGGTCAAAAATGTCATAGTAGTAAGGTGTCAAAAAATGTCATGAGCCACTAGTAAAGGCGTCAAAATATCAAAAATGTCATAGTATAATAAAACCTTCAAAAACCATCAAAAAATGTCATAGTATAGCAAGGTGTCAAAAAATGTCATAAGTATAGTAAGGTGTCAAAAACCATCACAAAATGTCATAGTAAGGCATGAAAAATGGTCAAAAAATGTCATAGTATAGTAAAGCGTCAAAATTCATCAAAAAATATCATGAAAAAGGTATAATAAGCGTCAAATTCATCAAAAAATATAAGTAGTATAGTAAGGCGCCAAAAAAATGTCATAGTATAGTAAGGCATGAAAAATGGCCAAAAAATATCATAGTATTGTATGGCGTCAAAAACCATCAAAAAATGTCATAGTATAGTAAACCTTCAAAAATGGTCAAAAAATGTCATAGTATAGTAAGGTGTCAAAAAATGTCATAGTATAGTAAGGCTTCAAAAATGGTCAAAAAATGTCATAGTATAGTAAGGCGTCAAAAATGGTCAAAAAATGTCATAGTATAGTAAGGTGTCAAAAACCATCACAAAATGTCATAGTATAACAAGGTGTCAAAAATCATCACAAAAATGTCATAGTATAGTGAGGTGCTCAAAAACCATCACAAAATGTCATAGTATAGTAAGGTGTCAAAAACCATCACAAAATGTCATAGTATATTAAGGTGTCACAAATGGTCAAAAAATGTCATAGTATAGTAAGGTGTCAAAAACCATCACAAAATGTCATAGTATAGTAAGGCGTCAAAAATATCAAAAAATGTCATAGTATAGTAAGGCATGAAAAATGGTCAAATGTCCATAGTATATGAGCTTCAAAAACGGTCAAAAAATGTCACAGTATACTAAGGGACATGAAAAATGGTCAAAAAATGTCAGCGTATAGTAAGGCATGAAAAATGGTCAAAAAATGTCATAGTATAGTAAGGTGTCAAAAAATGTCATAGTATAGTGAGGTGTCAAAAACCATCACAAAATGTCATAGTATAGTAAGGCATGAAAAATGGTCAAAAAATGTCATAGTATAGCAAGGCTTCAAAAATGGTCAAAAAATGTCATAGTATAGTAGGCGTCAAAATATCAAAAATGTCTTGCCAGTATAGTAAGGCGCATGAAAATGGTCAAAAATGTCATAGTATAGCAGGTGTCAAAATGTCACTTAGTATAGTAAGGTGTCAAAAAATGTCATAGTATAGTAAGGTGTCAAAAACAAGCATCACAAAATGTCATAGTATAGTAAGGCTTCAAAAATGGTCAAAAAATGTCATAGTATAGCAAGGTGTCAAAAACCATCAAAAAATGTCATAGTATAGTAAGGTGTCAAAAACCATCACAAAATGTCATAGTATAGTAAGGTGTCAAAAACCATCACAAAATGTCACAGTATAGTAAGCCGTCAAAAATGGTCAAAAAAATGTCATAGTATAGCAAGGTGTCAAAACCATCAAAAATGTACATAGTATAATAAGGTGTCAAAAACCATCAAAAAATGTCATAGTATAGTAAGGTGTCAAAAACCATCACAAAATGTCATAGTATAGTAAGGCATCAAAAATATCAAAAAATGTCATAGTATACTAAGGCTTCAAAACCATCAAAAAATGTCATAGTATAGTAAAGAGGCGTCAAGAAATGGTCAAAAAAAATGTCATAGTATATAGGAAGCTTCAAAATGGTCCAAAAAATGTCATAGTAGTAAAGGCGTCAAAAATATCAAAAATGTCATAAGTATAGTAAGGCATGAAAAATGGTCAAAAATGTCATATAGTAAGCAAGGTGTCAAAAATATCATAGTATAGTAAGGTGTCAAAAATGTCATAGTATAGTAGGGTGTCAAAAACCATCACAAAATGTCATAGTATAGTAAGGCGTCAAAAATGGTCAAAAAATGTCATAGTATAGCAAGGCTTCAAAAATGGTCAAAAAATGTCATAGTATAGCAAGGCTTCAAAAATGGTCAAAAAAAATGTCGCAAACAGCAAAAGGTGTCAAAAACCATCAAAATGTCACTTAGTATAATAAGGTGTCAAAAACCATCAAAAAATGTCTTAGTATAGTAAGGATTTAAAAAACCATCACAAAATGTCATAGTATAGTAAGGCATCAAAAATATCAAAAAATGTCATAGTATACTAAGGCTTCAAAAACCATCAAAAAATGTCATAGTATAGTAAGGCGTCAAAAATGGTCAAAAAATGTCATAGTATAGTAAGGCATGAAAAAATGGTCAAAAAATGTCATAGTATAGCAAGGTGTCAAAAATGTGTAGTATAGTAAGGTGTCAAAACCATCACAAAATGTCATAGTATAGTAAGGTGTCAAAAATGTCATAGTATAGTAAGGCGTCAAATTCATCAAAAAATATGTATAATAAGTCAGAATTCATCAAAATGTAGTAGTATAGTAAAGCCCCAAAATGTCACTTGAAACAAGTAAGGCATGAAAAATGGCCAAAAAATATCATAGTATTGTAAGGCGTCAAAAACCATCACAAAATGTCATAGTATAGTAAGGCATCAAAAATATCAAAAAATGTCATAGTATACTAAGGCTTCAAAAACCATCAAAAAATGTCATAGTATAGTAAGGTGTCAAAAACCATCACAAAATGTCATAGTATAGTAAGGCGTCAAAAATGGTCAAAAAATGTCATAGTATAGTAAGGTGTCAAAAAATGTCATATGTATAGTAAGGCGTCAAAAATATCAAAAAATGTCATAGTATAGTAAACCTTCAAAAACCATCAAAAAATGTCATAGTACAGCAAAGATGTCAAAAAATGTCATAGTGGTAAGGTGTCAAAAACCATCACAAAATGTCATAGTATACTAAGGCGTCAAAAATGGTCAAAAAATGTCATAGTATAGCAAGGCTTCAAAAATGGTCAAAAAATGTCATAGTATAGCAAGGTGTCAAAAAATGTCATAGTATAGTAAGGTGTCAAAAACCATCACAAAATGTCATAGTATACTGAGGCTTCAAAAACCATCAAAAAATGTCATAGTATAGTAAGGTGTCAAAAACCATCAATCAAAATGTCATAGTATAGTAAGGCATGAAAAATGGTCAAAAATGTCATAGTATAGTAAAGGCGTCAAAATATCAAAAAAAATGTCATAGTATAGTAAGATGTCAAAACCATCCTACAAAATGTCATAATGAGCATGAAAAATGGTCAAAAAATGTCATAGCATAATGCGCGTCAAATTCATCAAAAATATCATGGTATAATAAAGGCGTCAGAATTCATCAAAAAATGTCATTAGTATAGTAAAGAGGCGCCAAAAATGTCATAATTATAGTAAGGCATGAAAAATGGCTTAAAAAATATCATAGTATTGTATGGCGTCAAAAACCATCAAAATGTGGTATAGTAGGCAACTAAAAGCAGGTCAAAAAATGTCATAGTGGTAGGGTGTCAAAACCATCAAAAAATGTCATGAGTAGTAAGGCGCGAAAAATGGTCAAAAATGTCATAGTATAGTGGGTGTCAAAACCATCACAAAATGTCACTTAGTATATTAAAGGCGTCAAAAATGAATCAAAAAATGTCCTTAGTATAGCAAAGGCTTCAAAAATGAATTAAAAAATATCATAGTATAGCAAGGTGTCAAAAATGTCATAGTATAGTAAAAGATTAATCAAAAACCATCACAAAATGTCTTAGTATAGTGAGAAGCTTCAAAATAATTCAAAATGTCATAAGTATAAATGGGTGTCAAAAAATGTCATAGTATAGTAAGGTGTCAAAGCCATCACAAAATGTCATAGTATAGTAAAGGCGTCAAATGAATTAAAAAATGTCATAGTATAGTATTGTGAATCAAAAACCATCACAAAATGTCATAGTATAGTAAGGCGTCAAAAATGGTCAAAAAATGTCATAGTATAGCAAGGTGTCAAAAAATGTCATAGTATAGTAAGGTGTCAAAAACCATCACAAAATGTCATAGTATAGTAAGGCTTCAAAAATGGTCAAAAAATGTCATAGTATAGTAAGGTGTCAAAAAATGTCATAGTATAGTAAGGTGTCAAAAACCATCACAAAATGTCATAGTATAGTAAGGCGTCAAAAATGGTCAAAAAATGTCATAGTATAGTAAGGCTTCAAAATGGTCAAAAAATGTCACAGTATACTAAGGCATGAAAAATGGTCAAAAAATGTCATAGTATAGCAAGGTGTCAAAAAATGTCATAGTATAGTAAGGTGTCAAAAACCATCACAAAATGTCATAGTAAGGCATGAAAAATGGTCAAAAAATGTCATAGTATAGTAAAGCGTCAAAATTCATCAAAAAATATCATGGTATAATAAGGCGTCAGAATTCATCAAAAAATGTCATAGTATAGTAAGGTGTCAAAAACCATCACAAAATGTCATAGTATAGTAAGACGTCAAAAATGGTCAAAAAATGTCATAGTGTTGTATGGCGTCAAAAACCATCAAAAAATGTCATAGTATAGTAAACCTATCAAAAACGGTCAAAAAATGTCATAGTATAGTAAGGTGTCAAAACCATCACAAAAATGTCATAGTATAGCAAAGGTGTCAAAAAAATGTCATAGTATAGTAAGGTGTCAAAACCATCACAAAATGTCATAGTATAGTAAGGCTTCAAAAATGGTCAAAAAATGTCATAGTATAGTAAGGTGTCAAAAAATGTCATAGTATAGTAAGGTGTCAAAAACCATCGGAAAAATGTCATAGTATAGTAAGGCGTCAAAAATGGTCAAAAAATGTCATAGTATAGTAAGGCTTCAAAAATGGTCAAAAAATGTCACAGTATAGCAAGGCTTCAAAAATGGTCAAAAAATGTCATAGTATAGCAAGGTGCTCAAAACCATCAAAAATGTCATGAAATATAGTAAAGAGAAACGTCAAAAATGGTCAAAAAATGTCACAGTATACTAAGGCATAAAAATGAATCAAAAAATGTCAGCGTATAAAGGCTTCAAAAATGGTCAAAAATGTCATATGAGTATAGCAAGGTGTCAAGGAAAAACCATCAAAAAAGTAATAAGCGAGTATAGTAAAGGTGTCAAAACCATCACAAAATGTCATAGTATAGTAAGGGCATCAAAATATCAAAAATGTAAAAAGCAAGTACTAAAACTGAAAACCATCAAAAAATGTCATAGTATAGTAAAGAGCGTCAAAAATGGTCAAAAAATGTCATAGTATAGTAAGGCATGAAAAATGGTCAAAAAATGTCATAGTATAGTAAGGTGTCAAAAACCATCACAAAATGTCATAGTATAGTAAGGTGTCAAAAAATGTCATAGTATAGTAAGGCGTCAAAATTCATCAAAAAATATCATGGTATAATAAAGTGGAGATTGTCAAAAATGTCGTAGTATAGTAAGGCGCCAAAAAATGTCATAGTATAGTAAGGCATGAAAAATGGCCAAAAAATATCATAGTATTGTATGGCGTCAAAAACCATCACAAAATGTCATAGTATAGTAAGGCATCAAAAATATCAAAAAATGTCATAGTATACTAAGGCTTAAAAACCATCAAAAAATGTCATAGTATAGTAAGGTGTCAAAAACCATCACAAAATGTCATAGTATAGTAAGGCGTCAAAAATGGTCAAAAAATGTCATAGTATAGTAAGGTGTCAAAAAATGTCATAGTATACTAAGGCGTCAAAAATATCAAAAAATGTCATAGTATAGTAAACCTTCAAAAACCATCAAAAAATGTCATAGTACAGCAAGGTGTCAAAAAATGTCATAGTATAGTGAGGTGTCAAAAACCATCACAAAATGTCATAGTATACTAAGGCGTCAAAAATGGTCAAAAAATGTCATAGTATAGCAAGGCTTCAAAAATGGTCAAAAAATGTGATAGTATAGCAAGGTGTCAAAAAATGTCATAGTATAGTAAGGTGTCAAAAACCATCACAAAATGTCATAGTATACTAAGGCTTCAAAAACCATCAAAAAATGTCATAGTATAGTAAGGTGTCAAAAACCATCACAAAATGTCATAGTAAGAGCATGAAAATGGTCAAAAAATGTCATAGTATAGTAAAGTGTCAAAAAATGTCATAGTATAGTAAGGTGTCAAAAACCATCACAAAATGTCATAGTATACTAAGGCACAAAGCCATCAAAAAATGTCATAGTATGTGAGTGTCAAAAAGCCATCTAAAATGTCAAGTATTAAGGCATGAAAAATGGTCAAAAAATGTCATAGTATAGTAAGGCGTCAAAAATGGTCAAAAAATGTCATGCAGTATAGTAAGGTGTCAAAAAATGTCATAGTATAGTAAGGCGTCAAAAATATCAAAAAATGTCATAGTATAGTAAGGTGTCAAAAACCATCACAAAATGTCATAGTAAGGCATGAAAAATGGTCAAAAAATGTCATAGTATAGTAAAGCGTCAAAATTCATCAAAAAATATCATGGTATAATAAGGCGTCAGAATTCATCAAAAAATGTAAGTAGTAGTAGTGACAAAAATATCATAAGCATTATATTAGGGCATGAAAAATGGCCAAAAATATCATAGTATTATATAAGTCAAAACCATCAAAAATGTCATAGTATAGTAAACTATTAAAAGCAGTCAAAAATGTCCTTAGTACAGTAAGGTGTCAAAACCATCAAAAATTGCATCATAGTATAATGAGAGGCATGAAAAATGGTCAAAAAATGTCATAGTATAGTAAGGTGTCAAAAACCATCACAAAATGTCATAGTATAGTAAGGCGTCAAAAATGGTCAAAAAATGTCATAGTATAGCAAGGCTTCAAAAATGGTCAAAAATGTCATAAGGTAGCAAGGTGTCAAAATCATAGTATTGAGATGCTCAAAAC
The DNA here is from genome assembly GCA_033238685.1 of Lates japonicus. Classification (NCBI taxonomy): domain Eukaryota; kingdom Metazoa; phylum Chordata; class Actinopteri; family Centropomidae; genus Lates; species Lates japonicus. The sequence goes on along the minus strand of BRZM01000019.1, from coordinate 9,637,812 downwards.
CATCACAAGTATCGCGTATAGTAAAGGCTAAAATGGTCAAAATGTCATAGTGTAATAAGGTGTCAAAACCATCACAAATGTCATAACTGGTATAGTAGTCAAAAATGGTCAAAAATGTCATGGTGATAATGGTCAAAACCATCAAAAATATCTTTTAGTATAGTAAACTAAAAGCAGGGTCAAAAAAGGTATCATAGTATAGTAGTTAATAAAAACCATCACAAAATGTCATAGTATAGTAAGGCGTCAAAAATAGTCAAAAAATGTCATAGTATAGTAAGGTCTCAAAAAATGTCATAGTATAGTCAGGCGTCAAAAACCACCCAAAACTATCATAGTATAGCAAGGTGTCAAAAAATGTCATAGTATAGTAAGGCGTCAAAAACCACCCAAAACTGTCATAGTATAGTAAGGCGTCAATAACCACTCAAAAAAATCATAGTATAGTCAGGCGTCAAAAACCATCACAAAATGTCATAGTATAGTAAGGTGTCAAAAATGGTCAAAAAATGTCATAGTATAGTAAACCTTCAAAAACGGTCAAAAAATGTCATAGTATAGCAAGGTGTCAAAAAATGTCATAGTATAGTAAGGTGTCAAAAACCATCAAAAAATGTCATAGTATAGTAAAGCGTCAAAATTCATCAAAAAATATCATGGTATAATAAGGCGTCAGAATTCATCAAAAAATGTCGTAGTATAGTAAGGCGCCAAAAAATGCCATAGTATAGTAAGGTGTCAAAAACCATCAAAAAATGTCATAGTATAGTAAACCTTCAAAAACCATCAAAAAATGTCATAGTATAGTAATGTGTCAAAAAATGTCATAGTATAGTAAGGTGTCAAAAACCATCACAAAATGTCATAGTATAGTAAGGCGTCAAAAATGGTCAAAAAATGTCATAGTATAGTAAGGCGTCAAAAATGGTCAAAAAATGTCACAGTATACTAAGGCATAAAAAATGGTCAAAAAATGTCATAGTATAGTAAGGTGTCAAAAATGGTCAAAAAATGTCATCGTATAGTAAGGCGTGAAAAATAGTCAAGAAATGTCATCGTATAGTAAGGCGTGAAAATTAGTCAAGAAATGTCATATATAATAAGGCTTCAAAAACCGTCAAAAAATGTCATAGTATGTGTGGTCAATGTTAGAAAATGTCATACTGTCTCTCAAATGTAAGAGGTAATTTGTAATATGTCAAGCAACAAGAATCGGGAACAGTTGATGCATTTGAGGGATAGTTAAAGGTGCCTTTTCTTCTTTAATTATAGTTGTAATAAAATTTCAGGACATAAAGCTGTGGAGTTTCTGTAATTAATATGTTCTGTCTCTGCAGGAGGAGAAGACTGCATCGCCTGAAGAGGACAACAAAAGTAGCTAAATGTTCTTAAAGATGTTTGGAGATGTATAAGTTTTGTTTAAGTTTATCCTCGTGTGCTGATCACTACATTAAATGTTGGGTGAGAGAATAAAAAAAGTGTCAAGTGCTCAAATGTTTATCATTTGCTGTGGTTTGTTAAATATTGTGTAGAACTGAACCAATAAAGTTTTGTAACAACTTTTGAGTTGAGTATGTCTATTTTCAAATAAATATGAAATAAATTATTTTGTAATGCAGGAAATGCTAAGGATTCTCTACTTGTAGCTTGCAATTAAAACATAAAATTGAAAAAAAACTCGTATCTCTGGCTAAGAGCTGTAACCCTAACCCTAGCCTCAGGTGAGAAGCCGTAACCCAAACCCCAATCCTAGCCTCTGGCAAAAAAGCCATAACCCTAACCCTAGCCTCTGGCAAAAAAAAAAAAAAAAATCCGTAACCCTAACCCTAGCCTCTGGCAAAAAAAAAAAAAAAGCCGTAAACCTAACCCTAGCCTCTGGCAAAAAAAAAGCCATAACCCTAACCCTAGCCTCTGGCAAAAAAAAAAGCCATAACCCTAGCCTCTGGCAAGAAGCCGTAACCCTAACCCTAGCCTCTGGCAAAAAGCCGTAACCCTAACCCTAGCCTCTGGCAAAAAGCTGTAACCCTAACCCCAGCTCTGGCAAAAAAAAAAAAGTCAGAATTCCTAACCCTAGCTCTCTGGCAAGAAGTCAGAACCAGAACTTAACTGCCTCTGCAACAAACTCAACTCAACAAGCTATAACTTAAACCTACGTAAGTGGTCTCAAGGCAAATACTTAATATCTGCAATATTCGAAGGACTGAAAATATTCAGTATTAAGAAATATTTATTTTAGTAAAATAATCCGTTTTAGTCCCACAGCAGGGAAATACAGTATTGCAGCAGCAAAAATAGAAAAAGGCAAGTCATTAACAAGTCAAGATACAAAATAAGTACACAATATGTACAGTATAAACAGAACTACGTACAGTAATACATTGGATTTGAGTACTGATATTGCACTGTTAGAAATAGTTAAAGAACAAAATGAAATGACAAACACAAAATCTAACCTTACCCACAAGAGGAGTGAGGTGAGGTATGTAGAGGTGTCAGCACGTTATTATGTCTGTGGAAAACAAAGATAAGATGGCTGCTCTACGACAGTTTTGTTGTCTTAAGCTGCATGTCATAGTATAGAAAGGTGTCAAAAATGGTCAAAAAATGTCATAGTGTAGTAAGGCATCAAAAAAAAAAAAAAAAAAGAAAATGTCATTGTATAAGGCATTAAAAAATGTCATAGTATTCCAAGGTGTCAAAAACTGTCAAAAAATCTCATAACACAGTAAGGCGTTAAACATAGTTATAGCACAGTAAGGTGTCCAAAACTGACAAAAATTGTCTAGCATATTAATAGTATAGCAAGGTGTGTATAGCAAATTTGTAAAAATGTCAATCTAGTGAGGCGTCAAAAATTGTCGTAGTACAGTAAGGCCTAGAAAAAATTGTGAAAAAAAGTCATAATAGTAAGACATCAAAAATGGTCAAAAAATGTCATTGTATAATAAGGTGTAAGTAAACATGCAAAGACACTGTTATGGTTGTTTATGGTTACCTTGACTGTCATCAAGTTGTCAAATTCAACATTAACTGAAATAGCAGAGGGGATGATGTTGCTGTGTTGCAGACTACCTCCTCTTCCACGTCCTGTTGGGTGACAGTGGTCCTGCACAGTGAGCAGCTCTCAGATCTTTAGCTGAAGACTCTTCTCTGAGCACGATCAGTGCTGACTGGTCTGGATTTGTGTTATCTGGGACTAGAGGCAGGACTGAGAGGGACAAGCAACATTTGAGTAAGTATGTTAAGTAATTAAATGAAAATATTCTGTCTCGATGAAACCATTTACTGTCTCAAATGTTATATAACAGGCTAAGTGCATGCTACTAAAAGTGCTTCTTCTTCTTCATGTCATTCACAGACATTCCTGTCTGCACTATTGCTGCAAGTGTTGGCCAGTCCTGCCACAAATCCCTTGGTGCTACCATTTCATTGGGCCCACTCGTCTGAATGCAATCAGTCAAGTTCCTGGTATATAAGCAGAGGCTTCCCTTTAGCGTCAGCCTGCATTAACTCTGCAAGTGGATACTGACGAGAGTGAAGACCTGCAACTTGACCTGTGCAACTCAACCAAAGCAAGAAAGCCCAAATAAGACCAGAAATCTAACATCCTGGAACTGTATTTTTGGCCATCAGCAAACTCAAAATAGACACCAACTTGCATTCAAGAATTATATCTTGAGGTAAAAACCATGCACCTCTATCTTTGTGAGGACTTTGGTGACTGAAGATGTGAATCTGTAAGATCTTTAACCAGTCAATTAGAGCCGCAGTCCTTTACATCTAAACAAGCCAAGTTAACACAATTACTTGTAAGCACAAAGGAAACACTACATTACACTGTACTACAGATGAGAGAATACAACAAAGCACCTCCTAGTGGCCAAACTCCTGTCATTACCTTAGGTGTCTGAAACAAAATCATATATTCTTGACTTTTCCACAAGGAATTATTCAATTCCTCTATTTTCACATTCACAAGTATAATTTTAAAAATTGAAGAAATAAACCAACACTGACCTTCTGTAAATCTTCATGTCTGCCTCCTCTCTCTTTCTCATGATTTGCTGGTTGAAGTTAGAGTACTGTGGAGAAAAATCACAAACAAGGATTAATATAAGGCTACAACTGTTTAACCCCTCAAAATAAAAGCACACAGGCTTTCTGGGTATTGAAGTTCAAACTGTCAAAAGGTAGAGGAGTAAAAGACACTACACCCACAAAGAAAGCAGTGTGAAGACTAATTGGTACTGGACTAATCAGACAGGACTGACCTAGTTCAAGAATTCAATTTGATTTGTACACAAATATCTGACTAGAGACTCCACCAAATCCTCCTATTCACAGAGCAGCAGTGGATGGAAATGTGCATTTATTTGCATTTCTTTTTGAAAATCAGTTAACATTTGAGCTACATTTGGTTGTAAAAAGCCTAAATTAACATAAATGATGATGTTTCTACCTTTATGACTCACTATAATAAAGAGAAGGGAAAGTTAGTCCTGCACATGTATCCATTGTTTTCAAATCATAAAATACACATTTATAAACAATCACTGATCATACTGTCCACTTATTTATCATTTGTTTCATTCCTGCAAATCTTGGATTGTGTTATGTCACACTGAGAAGCCTTTTCCACATTTTAATGTGAAAAACACTAAGGCAGTTTACGGTCACTGGCTTGAGTTCTGCACCCAAGTCTTACAATGGTACGTAAAACCCTGCATACAGTTGAACATTAACTCTCTAAAACAGTTTCAACAATACAGTGCTGCAGGGATGACATATATATGTAGGCCGGCCCAGAAGTTGGCATCACCCCAGCTACCTTGACAAAAAATTGAAGGGATTATCTTAGATTACTGGATTATAAACTTTAAGATGATCTTCTCAAGCGAGCAACATTTTTATGATATTTGATGCCTGAATACAATCACCAGAATAAAAAAGCCAATGTAAAAGATATAAACAAACTACACCACTGTCACATCACTATAATGTCGCCACCACTAAGCTTCCAACTTGTAATTTGATTTAAAGCATTGACCTCTTCTACAAGTCTTTCCTCTTTGGAAGTCAGTAATAATTTGCAAGAGCACAGTTATACCTGTGCTCTTGCAAACTAGGAATAGGCCGATTATCAGCTGGGCCGACGCATATCAGCATCTGCCTTTTTTTAAAATCTGACGGCCGATAGATCAATTTAAAACTGGGTTATTTTGGCTCTGATGCAGCCGCGCCTCTCTGTCTGCAGTCACTACTCTGTCTCCAGCATTGTCCCACCCACAGCACCATCTGATTGGTTACACGCAGAGCCACGGCACAGCCAATCAGCAGTGAAAGCTGTGCATGCACCCAAGTTGCACCCAAGTTGTTTACATTTCAGCAGCCAGGTACACCGTTCTTGCTAAATACATATCCGATTCCAAACATTTTTGTCCCTATCAATGATTTACGCCCATAAAAATAAGGCTCAGGTTAAGAAATACCAGAGTTTTGCCTCGTCTGTTTCGACAATGACAGACTCACTGATTGTTTGGTCATGTGACAAAGCGTAGCAAGGGACTGGGTGTTTGGTCATGTGACTAGCATTTAACACTAGCATCAACTAACTTCAATTTTTGCATTTAGTGAGTCAAACATATTTGCTTTTCACATTCACTTTTCAGGTGTATAAAATACATCAACTGCACAAGACACAAGGACACGTGTTATGCAGAAAATAATGTAACACTACGGTGAAACCCGGTGCTAAATAAACTGATAACTCACTAGGTTAGCGGTTAGCACGGTGGAGAAAGTTCGCTGATGAAAGTCCACACTGCCGCGTGCCACAACGTCTTTCACTTCACGTCTTCACGGGCAATCCCACGGCCAACTTCAGACAGGAAAAGTATCTCCTTTCCTGCTATTATTTCAAAATACAACCAAGTTGTTAACAGGCAGCAAACTTTTCTCCACGTAACTCATCTGAAGCGAGCGGAAGAAAGATGGCGAACTTCCTCCTCTTCTTCTTCGGAGTTTCCGGCAGACTGCATGCCTCGCGGCACATTACTGCCTCTCACAGGTTGGGATCAGATTGCAATTCGGAGTGACTATTTACATTGCTGTAACCCGGTTGCGGTGATGAACTCACGGACTGTTTTCACAACCCTTGACTGATTTTCGGTGGGATTCAGCAGACTCTTCGCTGTAATAGTCTTTATGCCCAGGCAGCGTCTGTCGTTTTTTCCAATCATGGAAAAACACCGGAAATCTTCATATGGGAAAACTACAACGTCGCCTGTGAATGACGACGGACTGACGCAGAATTGTATAATCAGCCAACATGGCCGCGTCCATGAGACTTCTGGTGAAGAGGGTGATCCGTCTTTCTCATGGAAATTTTAACGCTACCGCCGCTGGAGTTTCGGGTCGATCAGGCTGCTGCTGGGGAACGACGTCTTGTTGTTGCTTTAGCGATGACAGAAGTACGCATTTTGGCTTCGAAACGGTGCCAGAGGCAGAGAAGGCGAAGAGGGGTGAGTAACGGTCAAGACACTCTCGAGCAAGTCCTGTTGTGGGATAACAAAACTCCATTCACAAGTCCTGCTATTTAACATGTCTATGCTTCTCGGTAAATGTACGCACCTTGAGAGACGGGATTTGCGATGTTTCGGGGGTTGTGGGGATTTGCTGGACAATTCGGCATACAGTTGATCCGTGAAGTGACACTTCTGTTCAAGGAGACCCATAAACGTTACAAAAGCAGTTACTTTAGCGGCGTGGTGTCCATTTAACTGAAAATTGTACCAAAATTAGTGGTGTTTGGTGTGTTCTATGTATGCCGAATGTAAAGGTGGTAGGTAATAAGGGGGGAGAATTTGCCAATGTTTTGTGTGGAGTCTATAGGAACAGAAAACTGGCCGTGTTGGGACAAAAAAATTATGCATATTCTGTGTATACTTAACAGACTAATGCTTTCTGTAATTTGAAATAGCCTAAATAGTCTACTTACGTGAGATGGATATAACTAATTACTGAATGTGCTAAAATAAATTTCTATATAACAAATACATAATCCTTCTGTAAACCATGTACCAGTTAAAGTTTTATTTTATTTGTCCAGCAAGATTTAACATTTAGAAATCATGCATTAAAAACATGAACATAAACGTTAACAGAACTGGAGATTTTTTTGGTCAGCGAGCTGCACAGGGATGGTCTCTGAGATAAGGGTGAATGGGAGATGTGTTTAACTCCAGTTAGGACTCTGCAAAATCTTGTGAGGTGTGAACCTTGCATTATATATATAAAACACACAAAACATTAAGGAAGCAAGACAAAATCATAAAACATCACATCACAACTGCTTAAAAAGAAAAAACACACCCTCAACCACTTCCAGTGAGACACCTGCTCTTTCTCTGCTTTTTCAGTGTACAAGGTGTTTGAGAATGTGGCCCAGAAGTATGACATCATGAATGATGCGATGAGTCTTGGGATTCACAGACTGTGGAAGGACTCGCTGCTGCATGTCATGAACCCACAGCCTGGTGCACAGCTCCTGGATGTGGCGGGTGGAACAGGTTAAAGCAGTTTCTGTGCACCTCTGAAACACATCAGACTGAAACCTGTCTCCAGTGTCACACTTCCATTTTCCCTTGCAGGTGACATCGCCTTCCGTTTCCTGGAGTATGTTCGTTCTCAGCAGGAGAGACAGAGGCGTCGGTCGGCACGGTCCATGCAGACGCCGTCCTGGCAGGACATTTCCAACAACTACTCCACAGAGGACGAGGAAAGGCCCCAGGAGTCCAGGGCTGTGGTCTGTGACATAAACAAGGAAATGCTGAAAGTGGGGAAACAGAAAGGAGACAGCATGGGCATCAGTGCTGGTAAGTTCATCTACAGGAGCCCTCCAGGAATGCATCTGATGGCAGGTTCTTTTCCCTCAACTGGAAGATTTTAGTGAGCATGTTTACATGTGCACAGATCTGATTTTTGCTGAACTCCATTGACATTAACTGTGCATGTGAAGATCTTATGGTCACAGGAGGCTGGAAACAGGGACTGAGTACAAAGCAAAGGCTGAAATGAAAGTACCAGCAGATGTTTTTGACTTGAGTATCTGTGCTTGTGTGTCTCAGGTCTGTCGTGGGTGGTGGGGGATGCAGAGGAACTGCCCTTTGATGATGACCAGTTCGATATTTACACCATCGCCTTTGGCATTCGCAACGTCACTCATATAGATCAGGTAACTGACCAGATCGTTACGCACCAATGATCCCAACAGTGTCAGGATGATACTGCAGCTCTGTGTTTGATATCAGCCTATGAGTGCTACTTTTGTCAAAGTGCCTTTCCTTTAGACCAGACTTTACATTAGCTGTCATATGCCCTTTTTTTGGTTTGGTAGAAAATATGCCAAATAACTAACTAGTCTAATACTGCAGAGGTGCTTCTTTTAAACAGTGGCGCAGCAGCAGGAGGAGCTTACGTGTGGCACAGTTTTAGGTAACACACTTTGTAGAAGAGTCACAAAGGACTGAAAACAGGGTTGATCTGCACAAGCTGGCACTGATCATAACATCTCAAAATGTCACAAAGCACATCTTAGTTTCAGGTCTGTTAACACACTGTGGCAGTTTAAAACTGTATTGTGCTGGCTTAAAGCAATTTTACTATTTAAGCCAATAGTCATGTACTGGAGGTTTTATATTTTCTTCTTCAGAATAACAATCTGAAACTAAAAGCAACTGGCTGACAAGTACAAAGAGGCTTCATTCAGTAAGCAGAACAATATGAAAGACCAGTGACTCTGGCAATGGATTTCACACATGTATGAATGAACATACACCAGCAGCTTCTCAATGTAACTTGCTGATGAACCCTTGTGCTTACAATTTGAAAGAAGTACCTTAATTTAGTCAACATGTAAAGTCTAGTACTTAAATAACTCAGTTTTGGAGATCACTTCATGGGAGCTGGGCTATATACCCTGCTGGTATACACTGAATTGTCACAGCATCTTTGTACTTATCTCACCGGAACATAATTGGCATTCATCTTTTTATCTGACTCTCAGTAAGATATCAGCAAACACAAAAAAATTTCCCCACAAATCAGTGTTGTCCTTTAACTTACAAAGCAGGTGTTGTAGAGGTTACTGGGGTCATCACCACGTAGAGCCGGGAGATGTCACATCCAGTCTCTACAAACAGATAAGGAAGATTATGTGACATTCATAAGTTACAATACAAACATGTTTGTCTAAGTGTATATGAAACAAGTGTCACCACCCTGTTTGTTTGACAGTGCAGGGAACAGTTACTGACTGGAGAAGTGATTTTTAAGATACAATCCACAACTTTAGTGTCATCAACAGCAATGGACTACTACTCTTTTGACTGAGTACTACAAGTTCCCAGCACTACTTTAAAATACCGAAAACAATTATTCCAGATGATTCCAGGTGAAGTTGAGTATTACAATGACAAGACAACCCTCAGAGAGAAGTCAAGCACATGCAGACACAGTGACAAGTCAGCAAAACAAAGAAGCTGATTCTGGACTTTAAGCAACAGAACCACATCATCCTTGACACCACTGGATCTAGTGGAAAGTCAGCAGCTTTAATTTCCTTTCCCCATGTGTCTTACAAAGAGGTCTTGCAACATCATTTATCTTGTGTATACTTTGGTATATATTTGTCTTTTTCATTTTTCGATTGAGAACTTCTGGATAGCCATGTTCTTTCACAGTGTTACACAAAAGCACAAGATGAATAAAGTGAAGAGCTGATCAATATTTGGAGTCAAGTTTAGCAAATACCAAATATACGTTATAGTTTGTGTTATTTTCTTGAATGTTGCCAGTGGATTAGCCACTTAAAAATCATCTACATGTGGCCCAAGGGCAATCCTAAATTCTTCCACATTCAAAAGAACATATTCTTTGAAATGAGAGCCATCTCTGAGTGAGTGGTATCCTTAGTCCTTAGTATGCAGCAGTGAGCATTAGACACTGACCTGTCACTTGTTTGCAACAGTTCTTTTGCACTGAAAATTATTTGTTGTATATTTTTTATGTTAGAAAACTGCTTTGAGTAGAAAAATGCCAAAGCTGAAAAATAAAACTCAAAAAAGTATCCGGTATCCAAGTCAAGGTATTGGTATCAATAGTATCGAAAATGTTTGAACGATACCCAGCCCTATCCAAAATATCCTTGCTGTTTAATTAAACCTGTTGCTTTTTTTTCTTCCTTCTCCCACGCTCTGTGTGAAAGATAAAAATATGTAGCGATACAACTATCACTTTAACTTACTGTTGCTGCAGCTTCTTGCCAACCTTCAGCACAGTTCTCCAAGGAAGTTTTTTGAAGTGTTTGACAACAGAGAACAAACACTGCAGTCAAATATACCACTTAACTGTGCAACCAACGTGACGGAAAGCAGTGGATTACAAGCTTCATTTAGAAGCGCTGCAGCAAACACACTTCACTGCCTTCAGTAGAGACTCGGGATTTCCGTGTAATACATTTCCAACCTGCGATCAAAATACGCTCATGTCAATTTGGGGAAAACAGAGGACTAGCCTCAACATTTCAAATTTGGGACCTCACAGTTTTATCATGGAGATGGTGGGAATTAAAAGCTAGTCTTTGCCGCCAAAATATGCCTGAGCTAGTTCTGCATGCAGAATATTATGCAGTGCCTGTTAGCTAAGTCAGCTAACGTTAGCTAGCTAATGTTTAGTAAACGCTAGCATTTCGTAAACGTTAGCTAACGCTTGCTAACAACAGCAGCAGTAAGAAACATAAATACTGAAACACTTGCTTGGTAACTTACCGTATTATCCAAAAGACAACACGAACCTTCACGAAATGGTCAAAATCCAAAGTATGTCCCCTTCCCGCTGCTTCCTACACTGACGGCGCCAATTTACCTGAACCATAACACCTGAGCACACCGAGCTGGATACTGCGCATGCTCAGACCCAAGCTTCTTTTCCTCCGACAGACTAGTCACAGTTTAGTGCATTGCTGCCTCCCACCGGTGTAGTGACGTCATTGCATTGTTTGTTGCTACTTCATTATTTTCTGTAACTTCTTAAAGACTAGTGAGAGGTATCTGTTGCAAACAACGGTGTAAAGTTAACTAAATTATGTGAGTAAGCTTTTAGAGTTTACAGTGAAGTTTTGCAAATCTAAGCTGATATCTATATTGTCAGTTATTTAAGTATCAATTCTTTTTTCAGGCACTCCAAGAGGCTCTGCGAATCCTGAAGCCTGGTGGCAGGTTCCTGTGTTTAGAGTTCAGCAAAGTGACAAATCCTGTATTGGCAAGGTGAGGAGGGGTGGGTGTCTGAGTTTAAATATCTGTCAACACCATAACTCTGAAAAGAAAAGAGAAAAGATGTATTGCTGCCATCACCTGAATCCAGAAACTCATCATGACAGTTGCAACTTGTTTTTGCTCCTGGATGTTGTTGTGCACTTAGAGACAAGCTGTTGTAGAAATCTGTGGGAGAATCAATACATACAAGAACAAATTTGAGTTTCATCATAAGTTACATTGTGCTCTGAAAGTACTAATTATTATTTTGTTTTGATAACTTATGGTACATGTTGATTTACGTCCTGATGTGGTTACTTAATTTTCCTGCGTAGAGTTCCTACATATTGAGATGTTTCCAGCTATGTGTACCTAATAAACTGGCACCTGAGTATGTTTTTATATACTGGCTTTTCTCCTTCTACAACCTGCAAATGTGAGAAACTCAACAACCTTTTGCTTATTTGCTATTTAGTACTTTGCTATTGTGGTTTGGATGAAGTATGGATGTAGTAAATCAGTAGATTGCCTGTTGTATCCTGCCTAGAACTATAAAAAAGGGGGTTAACAACCATTTGGCTGTGTTGGTAAATTTAGTCTTGTTCCATTTTTCAGACTCTATGACGCATACAGTTTCCAGATGATCCCAGTTCTGGGAGAGGTGATTGCTGGAGACTGGAAGTCCTACCAGTATCTGGTGGAGAGTATTCACAAGTTCCCTGACCAGGTGAGAAAAATGTGCTCCCCATTTCTGTCTTAATTATTTGATGTCAAATAGTAGTTTGTGTGCAGCAGTGTCATTTCATACACTGTTTTTTCTCCTGCAGGAGGCGTTCAAGCATATGATTGAGGATGCAGGATTCTACTGTGTGCAGTACTACAACTTCACTGGTGGAGTTGTGGCTATTCACTCCGGGTTCAAGCTGTGAGATGCACTCCGAGCACGAACTATAACATACAAATAAACAAAAAGACTGGTTCTGTGTTTCAGGCTTTTTCTGCCTGTGTGACACACTGTCTGCAGACTTCTCAGACATAAAGTACAGGGCATGAGGCCCCAGAGATCCTCTCTGCAGAAGCCACTGCACAGTGACAGAAAATCAGAGGTCAGTGGATGTATTTATTTCAGTACTTCTTTTCTGTTTGTGAAAACTGCACTTAATGCTGCTATTGGTTCTGGCAGAGTAAAAACTAGGTTTTCTCTGTATCTGCAGTTTCAGTGTTAAGACACCTGGTGAGCGAGTTTGAGTACAGTTAGTTTTGAATATTTTTTGTAACATCTACATTTTGGTGATGGATAATAAAAACTGCAAATGTTGATCACAGTATTCAAATGAATTATTCCCAAACCTGTGAAAGGCAAACTAATTATTACTAGGGCTGTCACAATCATTACAGTTGACGATTTAATTGTGGTTTTCTTACATTTTATGCCACAATTACAATACGAGCCTGATCATAGTTTAATAATACACATACACCGTATGAATATGAGTATTAGAAGTTAAGCACCTTCAGGTAGTTTACAGTTGGTGGTGCTAATTATTATATGACAGTTCTGTAAGTTTCATATACAGATGAATTAAAACCATTTTAACAGTTACACAAAATGATTGCAGTCAAATAATTGTGATCAGGCGATTACGTAATAATTGTGACAGGACTAACTACAACTAGTAATAACTACAAACCTTTAGAAAAAAATAAGTGAACGCCTCATTTTGAAATGTAAATAATGGAAAGTAGGACATCACAACATGAGTTACTTGAATAAAACTGTATATTTTACAGATCTTTGTACACTTTAATTACAAAACTGTATGGTACTAAAGTTTTAAAATCAGTTTTTTGGTCAGAGAAGATTTAATCGTCTTGTGTGCAATTACCATGTATATACAAAGTCTCATGTTAGTGATTTTTCTCAAAATAAAAAGCAACCAAATAACTCAAACGTTCATACACTCTGAACATAAGACATGGCTTAAAGATAAATATATTAGTAAATAAATATTCAGAGAACATATTTCCATTTATGAAATGTGTTTGCTATACAGGTACAGAAATATACACAGATTGATTTCTAGCCTCTTTTAAACATTTGTAATGGTAATGACAGAAAATAATTATATTCTTAAAAAATTAAAAAATATTAATTTTTGTACACATTTTAATCTTCTTAAGTGCTAGAAACAATAACAAAAAAACAAACAAAAAAAAACAAAACAAAAAAAATTAAATAGTGACTCAAGTACCCCAAAATGTTATATTTGCAGTAGGTACATATCTCTATGCAAAAGGCAAGATTAGACTCTCACTTGATTACAGCACTGGGTTAACTTATAAATAGGGTTATTTCAGAAGGTTTTCCTCTGTGTAGAGAATGTGTATATTTCATAGAAACAGTATAAAAACAGTCTGCAGGACAAACAGAAAGGCATGAATGACAAGCATTGATATCGCAAGTATGTATTATGCACAGCACGATATGATTCAAACGGATACATTGTGGTATGTATAACTGCATCGTTTAAAAAAAAAAAAAAGTCACAGTACAATAAGGAACCCTTATGAAATATGAGTCTTTTCCAGCTACTTTCCTTTGGCCTTTTGATACATGCTAGAACCGTGTATAGATATTTATTAGCCTCATTGAGGAAATTGGGTAAGTGACAGCAAAAAATAAACTTTTAAGGGCTTCCAAACAAGAGGTAGAGTGCTGCACTCTACTTTTGAAGAAATCTGTTTACCCCGAGACACCGTTGCTTCGGTCTGGAGTTCGACCAATAGCAATGCAGTGTCTTTAGATATTGCTACAAATAGCTTACCAGCGTAAGGCTTTCATGTTGCTCCGGCACATCTCATACAGGTAGGCCACTACTGGACAGAAATGCAATGCATATAACAAATTCTGTATTATATTGAATAGAGACCAGTGTCAGCCTTGCATTCACATTTCTATGCATTTTTCTGTAATATATAGCTTCTTCTCCTCAGAGAAATGTGTGGGTCACAGACACTTAGAAAGACCCATTTCCCTGCTCTTGAAAAAAGTAAAAAAACAAAAACAAAAAACAAAAACAAAAAAACAACAACAACAATCATGTCTTTCTGTTTTGGTATAGCTATGTCCATACAACCTATTTGAGTTGGTGGTTGAAGCTTTATAGGCAGTCAGTGTTCATGTGCGCACATATACGAGATGTATACATGTAGAAGCAGATGTTTGTGAATTAAGAGTGTACTTTTTTTGTAGAGAAAAATCTCAGATTCTTAGATCTTGCACAAAAGATGGAGTCTAGATAGCTTGTTCTTGACAAAATCTGAAGAAATCTCACAAGAAATGGGCCCAAATTACTTAGTGCTGAAGGGGCCTAACCCTTGATGGCAGCAGACAGTCTCCAAATAGATGCCAACGCCAACCTACTTCTAGTTTCAGTTAACAACCTCCATCCTCATTTGTAGTATCACTTTGTCTCAGTGCTATTGGTAGCAGAATTTTGTGCTGAGACGTTTGTGGCCACAGGAATGAACTTGATGCACTGTATATCTAGAAATTACAGGCCATTTCAGTAGAAATCCACACAATCTAAGATGATAACATTCAGTGCTCAGAGAGCAGGTTAGAACAAGGCAACTGAGGGTTTCAATGATTGACTGACTGATACGGTACCAAATACATACTTTAGACTGAGTCCCTTCTCTCTGGGCTCAAGTTCATATACCCAGACCTCCCTCATTGGTTGAAGAACTGCTTCCCAATCCAGTGGGGCTCGCAGAGAGCTGAGGGTGGAACAAAACCCTGGTCTCCTCCTCCTGAGGGTATGGCTGACCTCTAAACTGTCCTGAGGTAAAGTACCCCTCCCTGGGCTCGAGTTGCTCCCCTGTCCGCACCTCTGCCTCCACTGTGACACTGATGGGCAGTAAACTGCTCTGGGTCTCTGCCCCTGTGCCCAATTCACAATCTGTGTCCTCAGGAATTATGGGTATTCTCTGGTTGAGTTCACAGCAGCCCTGTCCAGTGCAGGCCTCCGAGTCCGCATGCGCATACTGCACATTAACAGCGTAGTCCTCGGTGTAGCGCCCTGCTGCGGCCCTGTGGACCTTCATCTCTTTGTAGAAGCAGCAAGGTAGCCCTTCGTAGCTCACCTGCTCTGAAGAAGGGCACATGTGCTCAGGAGTAAAGTAGTTCTTGGAGGTGGAGCTCTGAAACTCCACCCCCCTGTGACATCGTCCTGAGCCCAGAGGCCCAGCTTGGTCCGAGTCCTGCCCTTTGCACTCCACACTGGGAGGAAGCACCTCAAAGCAGCAGCTACAGGCTGCAGCCCCAAGCTCCCCTGACTCCTCCTGCGCCCCTTTTCCCCTGTCTGCTCCGGTAGCCTCTGGAGCCCCGGCTGAGGTAGTGCTAGTGTTGCTGTTCTCCCTGGGTTCCAGTGATGAGCGACTGCTGTAGTTGGGCTCCAAACTGCAGTTGGAGAGGTGGTCCCCCGAGTTATATCCCGAAGCTCCAGGAGGGAGCTGGAGGCAGTCATGTCCCAAGGGAACAGGGGGTGATGAGTCCTCAGCAGGAACTGTGGTGCAAGCCGCAGACCCCGCTTCCCCTGCAGAGCCTCTACACGGACTCTTACTCCGGTACACATAAGGATCGTAGTCACTGCTCAGCGAGCTGCGAAAGGTAGAGCAGCTGCCGTACACCCCCTGGTTGCTGACCTCAGTACAGTCCAACATGGAGTCGCTGGAGGAACAGTGGCACTGGCCTGAGCTGCTGCTGCTACTGTCACTACCAGGGCAATCAGCAAGGTAACCACTGCACACCGAGCGGTGGCCATGGTAACAGCTCAGGCCAGAAGTGCTGCCGGTATCGCCTATCCTTGAAGAAGAGGCAGGTGCCATGTGTACCACTGTGGGGTATAACAGTCCCTGCTGAAAGGCCCTGCTGTGGTGGCCCTTGTGGGCCCCTCCTCCACCGAGCTGCCCTGCCACCGCAGGCCCCTGGCTACCCTCGGGCTGTTGAGGGAAAGTCAACCCCTGAAAATAGTAGTGCTGGTACATAGTCTCGTACTGCGAGAAGCAGGCTGCGCGGGAAAAATTGCGACCGTGGAACTTGGGTCGTTTAAAAGCAGCATGATGTGGCTGTGCTGGGTAGGCGGGGGGTCCGCGATGCTCTAATCCACAGTGGTGGGGGTTGAGCGAGTGGTCCAGATGGAGTGTGGGGTGGTAGCTCCGGAGAAAGGCAGATGTTGACTGGGGTGGGTACAGACCTTGAGGATCTGGGTGCTGGTCCACAGTGAGCACGGTGATGGGGTTACCGTGGGGGTCCATGCTGGTTCTGGTTGGGTAGGCGGTCACCTGGCCAGCTCGGTGCACCCTGCCAGGATAATGGACTGGCAGCACCACCCGCTGCCGGCCGTGGACTGGGTTGCCGGGGTCCATGCATGCTGCTCCTGGATTTCCCTTCTTTTGCTCTGTGAAAAGAAATATAGAACATTTAAAATCTCGAAACGAAAAATAACATTATGAGTATCTCTTACAACCAGGGAGCATTTCTTTCCTTCAGTCAGAGGGTTCCATGTCAATGTTTGGCCACTAATATCTAATAGCAAAAGTTTTATTTCTATCCTCATCAAACGTTGTAAGATGGAAGAAGAGCATGTTTTTGAGAGCATAAAAATTAAAAAACATCAAGGGCACAAAACATATTAAAACATTAGAATTAAACAAAAATATTTTACAAGCCTTAGTTTTTGGGAGCCAAAATCTGAGACAGTGTTGCAGCGTTTTTCTGGATTCTGTCTGATTTTTGACATGGAATGACTCCAGAGGTTGTCGACCAACTCACCGATGATGTTGTGTCTGCAGTGGGGACAGGTGTGATGCTGGAGCAGCCAGGGGTCGACACACTTCTTATGAAATCTGTGAGCACAGGGGATAACCCGCAGCTCCTGTAGGGAAAACACAACAAGATTTATGAGTCAGATTTTACCTGTAATGTTGTGTGGTAAACACAGCAACGACAAACAGAATAAGATGATTAGGGCTACAAATCAAATTATTGTGCCTTATCTTTTCATTACATTTATTGTCATATTATGCATTTTTAATGTCAAATATTAAAATATTTCCAATCAATATTTGTAATTTTGTGCTAAATAACATTTTAAAAAGCCCACAATGAAAGGCAACAAAAGACAACTCCCAAAATCACAAAGATCCTGCTTAAATCATGTATAAGACAAACTGCAACAGAGGGTGAATAAATGTGTGTTTGAGAGGAAGTGAACATCCAGAAGGTGGCAGCAAAGCAATACAGAAATGTCAATTATGGTGACGGTTGTGTGTCTAATAAAGTTTTGAACTCTGAGGAGCCAACTTTACATCATGCCACAAACAAAACTCTTCTCTCCTCAGTACAAATACAACTCTGATGCTCAATGTCACCGCTTTCTGGAACAAAACAAACAACAGGCGTACACTCGAGGATTGATATGAAAAGAATGCAACACTTTGCATTCAGATGGAGAAACTGGCATGGAGGAATTCCAAGACACAAAAGCAGGAGCACTATGAATATGAATTATAATATTCTTTTCCAGTGAGAGCTCTTTCTCTGCAATAAATACTTTACTCTGTGGCTTAATGTGACTCATCTTTGGGCTCTTTTCCACCCAAGCTTTTGTTGAGTGGTTCACTGCTCAAAAAGCTTTGATGCCATTCAGCCTTTTATATCGCCACTTCCTCTGTGCAATCCTGGCGCCATGCTTTGTTGTGTTTTCTTCTCCTCCTTACAGAAGAGACACGTAACCACAAAAAAAAACAACACATACACCGACTACGTCCCCCTGGGCACCAGGGTTTGTCCCTGCAGCGTCCATAAATGAGGATGAGCAACACTGTTACAGTAAACCCTCAAAGTCCAAGACTAGGATACATATTTTGACGATGACTCCTTTAAAAATTAAAGAAGGCCACACTGGGAAAACAGGAAGCATAATCACAGTCCAGTGCACTCTGGGTACCGTTATCTCTCCAGGTGCTCTGAAAGACTGAACTAAACATCTAAAAGGCGCCGGAAAGAACGTCACCGAAGATCGCGGAGCTGCGGTCCCCGAGCACATCAGGGGAACTTCCATTCTATTGTTCATGCGACTGCATTATGTTTCATGTCTGCAGAATATGGAATGAAAAAACAAGCTCAGTGGGTAGATGACTACACTAACACTGCCAGAGTTAAGAGGTTTGGCTCCCACATGGTCAACTTATGCATGCACAATACTGTTTGATCAGATGCTGATGGTTTATGTTACATGTGTGTGTGAATTGTTACACGTATACATCATTTTTTGACTGGGTTTTTGCACATTTTCATTAAATACAGAATTTAAAAAGGAACAGCCCCATTTAAACCATTCTGATTGGATCTTATGTCTCCACACATCCAAAAATTGTGCTAAATACACTTTCTTTTTGCATTAGTTACAATACATATGCACTGACATAAGTTGATTTCAAACTAGTATACATATTGTTTGAGTCATATCGTCTTAATCTGAAGGTGCCTATAATATAAAGCAAGGAAGGGGAAGTGATAAATTCAATCAGACGTAGGTGTCTTTTCTTACCTCCCCATCAATGTACTTCTCCAGACAGATGGCGCAGTCAGAGGTGGAGCTGCTGCTCAGTGAATCAGAGGCTCCACAGCTGCTCTCGCGCTGGCCCTTTCCTTTGGCCTTGAACTTGCGAGTCTCCATCTTTTCCAGAGCCTGGATGGCCATTCTGTTCATTGAGCTCTGTGACGGGGAGGGAGGTGGGACAGGGTCAGAGGGAATATCTGCACGTTTGATGAGCAACATTTAACTTTTAAAAAGACTCTTGTAAAATCTCTGCAGAATTTGACACGTGAGCCAACAAACATTAGAGCCAAAATAAGACATTAAAAACAAAACTGACTGTCAGGAGGCTTAAATCAACTCAGTGATGATGTTTTAAAGCAAACATCACATTAAGAGTCTGTACGTCAGTGTTGGCAAGTGTTAACTTTTGAACTGTGTTCCTCTTTGCTGATGTTAACGTGACAGGGTTGATGTTGTCATGATTTGAGACTTTTCCCTTTGACACAGAACATCATTTTGCAATGTTTGACTGATGCATGAGCAACCCTCTCTGGCTCTGATTCTCTGACCTCTTTTCATGTTTAATTTGCTTCGTGTGTCCTTAAAAATCGTACTTATTAAAAAATGTTGACTGATAAGTTAACACACACAGAACTGCTTATTGGGATTAAACTTAATGACGCACATGTGTAGCAGCCTTAGTGATTTATGGTAGTCATCCGTGTACAAGGCAGAGTTATTTATGCTCAGGCTTAACTAAACCAGGGTCTCCAGGGTGTTTCTTCCTCTTTATGTTGCCTCACGACTAGATAATTGTAGACTTTTTAAGGACATGTGGATATCCTGGTCAGCAAGAGAGCAATGAACTTTGGCATGAAAGTCATTCTCATCACAGGGTTGACAAACATGAAACACGAGGACTTTAAAACCAGTATTTTCAGTATGTAATTAACTGTAGTCTTGTGTGAGCAGACGCTTGAGGAACTCTTCGCTAAACCCAAAAGTTGTACGATCAACTTCTCTGAGATGATGTTGGGAACTTTTGTCCACTGTTTCCACTTAAATTGGATAAAAAAATGTTAATACTGTATAAACAATATTTACTCCACAAGCAGTTCATTAATTTTTCCACATTTCAGGAAGGAAAAGGTTGTCTCTGGTGTGAGCTGTTCTCTTAATTAACCGCCAAAGGAAGTCACGACCAAGTCATCCTCTGCTGTGACACACACACACACCCATTATACGCCCACACGAACTGCACAAAATGTGTACAGTAAATGCGCACACACACACACACACACACACACACACACACACACACACACACACACACACACACACACACACACACACACATTTACTGGCAGGATTACACCTGTCTTAACGGATGCCGCTCCAGGTTTTCTGCTCTGTCATGACATCTCTGTGCGTTTTGGCTCCGGCAGCCAACCTCTCATCAGCGTTAATTAAATGCTAATCCTGATTCAGGCGCCCGACGTAAGCCTCCACTGAGAGCTTTTTGTCAACACACGAAAGGAATCAATCAGCGGCAGAGCTACTGTCGCCTGACTCAACGCCTGCAACTCCCAGTGAAGTCGTGTCGACTGGAAAAACAAGACACGGCGCTGTGTATTTGGGTGTGTTTTCTGTAAGTGGCACGCACAACTTTGGTCCTATGTGACTCTCTGACACTGGGGTAATAAATAAAGTTTCTCAAGTTGCTGGTTCTCCGCTCTTCTGTCTATACAGTAAATGACAAGTATATATTTAGACACTGACCTGGCTTCTCCTCTGCTTGAGTTTGATCTTGATGAGCAGAATGAGGCAAACCAGCGACACAACCACGAAGAAAGCCAGGAAGATGCCCATGTCAAAATATTCTGTGGGCTGCTGTGGGAAAAGGAGGGAAAAAGAAACACAAATTTGTCAAATAATCTTCACATGCAGGTGGTTAAAAGGGTCATTAAAAGGGTTATTTTGAATGAAAAACTGTTGCATTTTTCCATGTCCAGGATATTAGATTAGAATTTTGCTCTGCAGACCTTCGCCCTCACTGGTGTTACTCATTTCCTCTACATTATGCAGGAAATATGACCTTCACACATAATTTGATTCCTAGAATAGATACACGGCTCATTATTCATGCAAGTCAATTCATTTCCATCTCAGAATCATTTTCTTTTTACTGTGTCAATTTAATGACTGTCAGTCATTTATTCAGGTAAGTGCTACATATCTAATGAAAATGAAAATTCTGTGAGTAGAGCTGAAAGCAATTTGTCTATCAATAAATCAAGAGATGCAATTTTGATTGTTTTATTCACTTTTCAAGCAAATGTGCGGATCTGGTTTCTCAGATATGAGGAACTACTGTTTTTCTCAGTTTTACGTCGCTGTGAATTCAATATCTTTGGGTTTGGACTTAAACTGTGATTTTGACATTTCACATGCTAAATAATTAATTGATAAAGAAAATAATCATTGGCTGCAGCCATACAGCACATTTCAAGACAAGATTGGAACATCTCTTTTTCACGAGCTGCAGAAAAATGAATTCAACTTATTTTCAATCAAATCCAGCGCTTATGTCTCAAACTGCTGAAAACACACAGAGAAAGGTCAGGTTGTTTAATTCGCTGTCAGAAACTTTTCTCTTATCAGTCGGTCCTTTCTCTCGGGCTTTCATTATGTCAAGTTATTTGACCTCAAAGTGTGTTTGTCTCTTATCAAATATTCCAAGCAAACAAACAGCTCATTGAGTGGCTGATATTAATCTCTCACAGTGCTGCGAAAAAGTCCTCGGCCTCGGGGCAGTGGAGAGCAGAGAAGAAAGGAAAAGGGTCAGATTTCACAGCTGGAATTTTCGTTTTGTCTTCACATCTAAAACTCCTCAGCGTTGTTTGGTGCATGGGTTTCACAAACGTGTTCACCTCTTCCTCGTGTTCCTTACATGTACCATCAACTCTCTCACACACACACACACGTCATGTACTCTGGTTTTGGTGTGAGCTCTTACCCTCGGTGGTCTATGTTGTATCCGAGCACGAGCCACTTTCTGCTTGTTGACGATGTTCATCAACTTAACAGCATCGTTGCCCTTCACGTAAACCACCGGCCGCTTCAGAGGATCCTCAGCAACCTGGTTGAGCTGAGGAGAGATGAGAGAAATGTACATCAAACACAGATGAACAAAAAGATGACAGAAGTAAACTCATTCACCTGGGCAGTAATGGCCCTTTTTTGTAAAGGATCACTCCGCAGATTTTACACATTAAGTTCAATTTACTCGTTATGAGGAGTCAGCCTGTAAAAGCAGTTGTATAATGCCATCTGTGGCATTATGGGAAATGTACCAAATCACTGGAGTTTAGACAAAGCCATATGATCTGTAAAGACCATTTACTTTTTATTACGTTTATAATAAATGTTGCACAATTCTTCATTTAATGTGATGATGAATTGCAAGGTTTTTTCATTTGAACAGGTTTGTGTGTGTGTCGTTTGTCTCTGTAGTATAAAAAATTTGTACATGTTGAATCCAAATATCCAAATATGTTATGGTCAAAACTCACAAAATAAATCTGAGCACCCGTGAGATGATTGGAAGGATATGACACAAGGAAAAACAGAGTTCTGCAACACAAAAGTATGTTATTTATTCTGATTTCTGTATTTTTTTTAGCCTTTTCGAGGTAACTTAAAGTTTTCATATGTTCCAGAAATGGAAAAAAGTGCTAAACAAAAGCTGGAGTGAATATTCCATCTATAAACAAAAGGTAAAAAATGTGTTTTTTTCAGTCACATTCAAAGAATAAATGTTCTCTTTGGAGTCAAGGGCCACAACAAATGCAAACTAGAATGAAAAATCCAAAGCACTCCTACATCTGGCTGTAATTATAAAAAATGTAATATTGCATGGCCGACACAAACACGTTTCAAGCCGTCATCAGGGTGTCAAAGACTGACGAAGGCCTTTAGCTGAAATGCATTTGTGTCAGTCATGCAACATTACAGGGTTTTTACTATACACAGGACTGACTGTGTGGTGAGGGATCACATGTAGACGTTGCTTAACGTTTAGGGGACATAAGGCAGAAAGTTTAGGAACTACTGACCTAATGGATGTGAACTGTCTGAATGTAAAAAAGCCAAAAGCATAAACTCTTCTTTTACCAACTGAGGAAAATGACCTATAGGCTCAAGACATGGAAACTGTGGTCACAGTTTGCCAGAGGGAGCAGGAGGAAATAGTCAATGAATAGTATGTTCTGGCTTTCGACTCAGTTGACATACTCCTTTACTCCTCCTCTCCCTCTCTGTTCTCCCCTCTCGTCTGCTGGTTGGAATCTGTAATTTGAAAAGCCCAAGGGAAATACCGGGGATATTCGCATTTCTATTTCTTCTGCTGTCGTCATGTTCCCCAGTGAAATACTGTACGTTCTGGTTTAAAAGTATAGACGCTGAAACCTTTGATCTCCTGCTTGATTCTCTGGTGTGCTGCTCCTGCTTTGAGAAATGACTCCACAGAGACTCTAGCTTGGCCTTTGACAAACAATACACTGATAAAAAGCATACCTAAAAATGCAAGCATAAACTAGAAAGAGAAAAAAAGATGAATGTCACAATTTAAACAAAATCAATCACAAACTTAACTTTTTCCTTAACAAAACCCCAAAATGTCTGAGCCACTTTCTGTACTTGGCCCCACATTAAAAGAAGGTCAAGTACATTAACTTTATAAAGCTTCTCTCCTAATTTTGGCTCTGGGACCTTAATTCTCCCTAAGCTCCTCCTCCCTGCCCCTCGGCCTTGTGGGTCCTGTCTCTGCTGATCGGGCTGCTCTGACTGGAAAAGCCTCTCCGGGGAATTTAACACAGCCGCCCAGCGCTGCCTTTCATGTGGTCTCTGCGCAATCCCTTTTATCTCTCAGCTACGCGCTTTACGACCCAGCGGCAGAGAAGAAGAGGCGAAGAGGGAGGGAAAAAAAACCAAAAAAAAAACAAAAAAACCTGCAAGTCCAGGCCTGGCATGGCGAGGATGAATACCGCAGGAGAATTCTTGCGACAAAGGCGCTCAGAGGAGCAACTCGTGTATTATACCTTTTAACAGCGAAGACGCAGGAGTCAGAAAGACTGGAAGGAGGAGGAATGCGAGTGTCTGGGGTGTGTGCGCGTGATGAGGAATACACTTTGTTCTTACTGTAGTCTATGTGTGCTCCCTCAAATGTGCACTCAAAGGCAGATCCATAGTCTCAGGGGATGAGGTAATGTGTGCTACCTGTGCAATTATGAGCTCAACAGAGTTTGGTCATGGTCTAGTGAAAGCTGAACCTGGATATCCATTTACAGTCCTCTCAGAGAGCAATGCACTCCTCCAAACACAAGTTAGAGAGCTTAAAGGCCCAGAATGGCTGAATGAGCGAGGCTGATCCACATGCTTTTGAACAGAACTAAAGATAGAAAGATCATTGTCTGTACAAACAGCACACACACACACACACACACTGCCAGTCAGAAGGGCAGGGCATGCCGCTGAGCTTTATTCAGAAGTGAAAAGCAAAGTGTCTTTCACAGACCAGGCGAGACAGATTAGACCATCTCAGTGTTGTTGAGCGCGTGAATGCCTGGGTAATTTTAGGTGTGTACAAACCTGGTCGATGGCATCTGGATTCTCCGACACATCAAAGATGACGGCCGTGGCTCCTCGCTGCACTGCTCTCTTTGCCTGCAAACACAGAGCAAAAGAAATCGTCAGATACGTTCAACAACAGAGAAAACGAAGAGCCCACAGAGAAAGTATGATTGCACTGTCAACTGCACTCTCAAGTTTTCACATTCAAATTCAGGCCACTAGAGGGAGTTCTCTGCCTGAGTGTAACCCCGCGCAGATCATATGGAATGTGCAAATGAGAAAGAAAACAGACAACAGGCGAGAAGTGAACAAGTCATTGATAACATTTGTTTGGATGCACATGTGGTCTGCTCTCCATTTCTCTGAAGTCTTCATGATGTCATTCTGAGTAAATCTGCTCCACATTAAGCTAATATAGTCTGACAGACACTAACAGTCCTGTTATCTGAAACTAACGCATGCACAGCTCCATGTGATGCAACTGTGCCTGGCACAGAACCCAATCTGAATTGAATTCTGCCGTGTACGCTCCGGAAAGTTGAATAAAGTTATCAAGGATTTCCAACTGCTAAAAATGTGAGCTTCTTTCATCTGAGAGTGGAGAAAGTCATAGCACAGAGGTCTTTTGAAGACTTCTGCTAAAGGCAAAAGATAAAGGAAACGCTTGGATCTGCAGAACCCCAAGTATCTCTTCGCAGAATCCAAATTGGCTTCCCCCCGTCAAAAAAAAAGAAAAAAAAAAGAAGAGAAGTTCCTTTATCTTAACTCCTGCCTTCCCCTACAACCCGCTCTCACCCCACTTGATTCACGGTGCCCTATTTAGACAACGTTTTGATGTCTGCACTACATGATCTAAAAGAGCGCGGCTGGGATCATATCCTGGTATTATCAAGTGCCCTTGGGTTCTTGCCAGCGCTCTTCATTACTGGAGGGAAGGGGTGGGAGGGGTGAAGATCAAAGTGACAGTGTACAGTGCTGTGACTCTGCTGCCGAGTGGCTGGAGAGTGTCACCGCTCCAGTCTGCAGGCACTTCCAGGGGACGGAGAGCGGAGATGGGGGAGAAGTGGAATGCGAGGGGGAGGCGCGATTGCTCTTTTCACAACACATCATGTTGATATCTGAGGTAACGACACTCAAACAATGGGATGTTGAGCAAGTTTCTGCTTCTTTTGTCTGAAGATGAAGGAATTTTTAAGTGCAAACACTTGTTAACACACTGTGTAGTACGGCACATACACCAGGTGAGGAACTGCTGGGCCACAACGAGCCTTAAAGACAGCCTCAGTAAAGACAGCCTCAGTCCTCCTTGTAACTCTACTGAAAGGACAGAAAACTATTCTTTGAAAAGACATTCCTTCACTTGGTGTTTTGATGATGGTATTGTAGAGTGATGTCTGACATATTGTTCAAAAAACACCATACAGGTTTAGATGGGCTGGGATCTGGTGACTGAAAAAGCTCACGCTTCACGTCATCTTTCATTATTTTCAAACCCTTCACTGACTCCTTGTGCTCTGTACAGAAGAATCTGCATCACTGCTGTTTCTCTACTTCTTATCCAAGATTTGTCACCCGTCTGTGTCTGCCATAAGGAGGAGGCTATGAGGTGAAAAATGGCCACCACCAGTCCCATCTGTGAGCCCAAAGTGACGTCTTCATATTGCTTGTTTTGACTGACCAACACTCACAAAACACAAAACCCAAACCTGTTCAATTTATAATGATCTAAACTTGTCAATTACTTTTCTGTTGTATAATCATTTCAGACCATTATTCCTCCTCATTTTGTGTGATTTGTTGTAAGATCTAATGCAAGTTTTATTTTGAAATTTTTTAATGAGGATTTCCAAAAAAATATTCTAACACTTTGCAGCTCTGTTAATTTGCTTTCCTGCTGCTTTACACCTCACGTCAAAGTGTTGATTTCCGAAACTCGCGTGTGGCTGCATTGATCAGCGCTTGCATTATTTCCCCTACTTCCTGTGTGTGCTTAGATTCTTAGAAAGAGGTTAATGATTAAATATGAAGAAGCAGCATGTGCAGGCAAAGCAACATTTCTACTCAATAAACATAACAGCCCTCAGTTGTTGAGAGACATCCACCTCTTTCTCTTTCTCCAGAGTCAATAACTGTCAATAACAGAATCAATAATGGCACTAAATATAGAATATACTTGATTTTTAGAACAAACAACACACATGCAGTGAGCCAGGCTGGGTCTTCTTCACTGCAGGTACCTATGGTGGGACTACTGCAGCACAGACAAGTTACAGCAGGAGGAAAATAGAACTAAAGTAACAAAAGGCCTTTGATATAAGAGGTGGCATATGTACTACATACGAGTGTAAATCAGCTTCTGGAAAATGTAAACACATCATGACTCTGAAGTGTACGAGCTACATCTCAATTAGATTTCCCCTGGGTTTAATCCACAGACAAGATGTTTATGAATCTGCCTTTCATAGCTCATTAAAGACTAATTAACCCTGCAAACTGATTCGATCTTTCCCAGCAGTGAACGAAAAGCCCCAATCAAACACCCGAACGTTAAAAGCAGCACCACCACCATAAATACAAGCTCTTCCAACTTTCTCTTTCGTCCTGCCTCCTTTACATAAACTAACATCGCTCTTTTCTTTCTTTTTTCACTTTTGTACTTGGAAAGTTCAAAAGCGAGCAGAGTGAAATCTCGCTCGGCTTTTCCCTCTCACCCAGTTTTCTCTCAGCTCCACGCTGCCAGGCTCCAGCTCCCATTTAATTCAGCACAAGTCTGCTCCTTTGATGTTAGCTCTCACAGTTAATAATTAATAGCTCTTGGTAAGACGCTTTGAGAAGAAAGAGATCTTCCTCCTAAAGAATCTCCACTCGGGCAGGCCTGTGCTGCAGTGCAGGGACTTGCCTGACGACAAACAAAAATGCACCCACAGGCAAACAGGCTCTCTTAAAAAACATGACACATCTCCTTCCCAGCCCTATAAAAAAAAACTACAACCTCGGACACCAAAGGAAGGATAAATATTTCTCGCTTTATGACAATTTTTTCCTTCTCAGGACTTTGTCATGTCGCTAAAAACTAAACACTTCTGTGAGGAAATACTTCACTGAGTCAAACTGGTTACAGAATTTCAAGTGGCAGAGCTCCTGTGTAAGGAGATACTGTGAGAGAAATTTGAGACAGCATTCAGTCCTCTGCTGCAAACTTTTCAGAAAAATGTAAGCTTTCATTCAAACACATTTCATTGAGACTCACCGGGAATTTCAAGGTCTGTTCATTAAGCTTATCGGGGTGAAGTCGATGCGAGATGACATTTTGATCTTCTCGCTCATGATTACAGATGAGATCAAGACGCGCAGATGTTATCGTTCTAAGAATCCAATATTTCAAGGACCAGTGCTGTGTGCTGCGATAAGGCAGCGACTCAGAGAAACTGTTACCATCAGAGTGCAAAGACAAGTTTGAGAAGTGGCAGTTTATAAGATGTGAGCTTCACATAATAAACCAGTGACTTTAAATAAAGGCAGTCATTGAGAAAAAGTGGAGATAAACCGTGGTGTAAAGTAAATAAGTACATTTACTTACTATTGCATTTAATGCTCTTAATACTTTTAACAGCAGTGTCAGTGTTGAGGGCCCATTGTCATGTTTCAGATCAGCAGCTCCACTAAGGAGACATCTCCCCTCTACACTTTTCAGATGGTTTCATTTAAATAACATTTTTAGAACCCAGAGGTCAACACGATCAATTTCACTAATAAGCAAAGATTTAACTTGTGACCCTTTGAAGGGAACTGACTGACTGAGCTACTAAACTGAACAGTGAGTAGTTAAAACTACAACTGACTTATAATGTCATTTATAATAAGGAGTATTTTTGCAGTGTAATGGATCAGAGTACTCTCTGACTACACTGCTGCAGATAAATAGAAACAGGACAAATAGTCAAGAAGACAGAAGGGTCTGGCAAGCAGCACTTTGTAAGATCTGAACTTTACACAACATTTACCTGACAATAAATCAAGGTTCAGTCTTTGAGGAAAAGTAAACGTAAGAGACAAATTGGAAGAGGGGAAGTAACCAACAACTGTTTCCCTTTGAAATCCTACCAAAAGAGCTCTGCTAATATTTTTCTCAAAGCTGAAACATGATCTCCGGTCCCCGACACGAGTGCTTGATCAGTCATCCATGCTCAAAAAACAGCTAAACTCTCGACCTGAGCTGCAGCGCGGGGGGAGTTTCACAGGTACTTCACAATAACTGCTGGCTAAACAAACTTCCCGCTGGCTTGGAGGCATGAGAATTAGGGTACAATCTTCCCCAAGTGAGCAAAAACCGCAGCAGAAAGTACTGAGAACCAAGTCTAGACACAGAGGAAAATGAAAGCTATGTTTAGCATCCCTAAGTAAGCCTGCCAGCTTGTAAGATCTGAGGGAGAGAAATTTTCACTCGTCTGGAAAGAGATTTTTCTCAGCGAAGCGCTCACTCCATCATTCACATACTGTACGCTGAGGATTCTCATATTATCACACCAGCACACACAGTTACACAACAATGTGAGTGTAAACACGTGCAGACATTTATGAATACATATGTAAAACAGAAGGCCATGAGCTCACATGCAACCAGACACACACCTGAATTACACCTGCAACATCTGGCTCATGCACTGGTTCCTCTATCACATCATTCCCTCTTTCTCTCCTACTTTCTTCTCCTCTGCTTCCCTCCTTTCTCCTTCCTCCTCCTCCTCTTCATGCTTTCCTTTCCCTCTCTCTCTCTCTCTCTCTCTCTCTTCCGCACTGCTATAATTAAGGCAATTAAGTCTTCAGAAGACTCTCCTCTGCTATTATGCTGTAATTTCATGTTGCCTCCTGGCTTTACGGTTTATTAAAAGATAAAGGCATAGTTTTCTCCCATTGATTTTCTTATATGTGGTCGCCCCTTCTTTTTTTTCTCTCCCTCCTCGTGCTCTCTCAGTGGAATCACGTGTTCCAAAACATTATTTACATTCAGCTAAAATAAAATCAAAGTCTTCAACGTGGCTATGCGTCATATGATTGGAAGCCCGGAGAAAGAAATTAAAACTATGTCTGCAGCACCTCTTCCTCATTTACTCTACTGTACATAATGTTCTTTTGCACATGTAGTCATCTGTGTTATCTTGGCGTTTTCATTACGACAGGATTTAGTCATTTCCCCTGTTCATCAAGCACATTACTCACCATCTTTCTGATCTCCTACTGTTTGATGTCAACACTTCGCTGACAGACTATTAATCTGTCATAACATGTTATTCTGTTTACAGATACCTGACATAATCATATTGGCTGTTTGACATATAATCAACTGGTTTGACACTCTCGTCATGCTGGATTTGCTATCTGCTGTGTCACGACAACTGCAGAATACCAACTTTCCTGTTCCCACAGGCACATAAATACTATCCTGAAGCCATTTACAAGGGCACAATGTGAACTCAAATAACCTTGTTGAGCTTACTCCTGCCAATAACTTCTTTTCATGAATCCCCTTCCACTCATATTTAAGGTTTTGACTCGTGGCCATTAAATTTCACTCCTAAATTACAGATTAAAGAGAGGTAAAAACAAGTCAAACATTCTCCAGTGACTGTGTGTTCCTTGGAATTTTAAACAAGTCATTGTTCAATCTCTCCCCTCCACCTTCACAAACTTTTGAACTTTCCCATATTCCTGTTTAATATTAATTTGAATGCTGTTAAGCTCCCGGCTGGAGCATTTAACAGGAGTCCCGGGATGTCTGAGGCACCATTTCTCGAACTGCATAAAAAAAAATGTTTATGAAGCACATAAAAATCCACTTGTGTGTCACACCGAGGACAACCCTCATCGAGCTCCTCTTCATTTGACTGCCTTGGTATAAACGTGCAGTTTAATCAACGTAAACACACAGGGGAAAGAGTCACTTGAAGCACTCAATGAGCTCAGTGACTGCCATTAATATCAAACTGCAGATAAGAGGTAAGGTCAGGAAGTGAACACAGACCTGTTTATTGAGTCTCTCCAAGTGTCTGTGCTGATCTCAGATCAAGAGATATAATTTGTCACTTGAGATGGGCATCTTCTTAGGGAGATCTGAGTTCAATTTCGACTCTCTTTTCACTCCAGCCACTGTAAATTTTTAGTCGCTAACTTTGTCTGTCTGCCGTTACATCACGGCAGGTAGTGTACCGTAGGTTTATAAGATCAGCGTATAAAGGTTGATACAGTAAGAACAGCTGAGACTGAAACATACAGTCAGTGTGTGGGCTGTAAGACCAAAAACAATGAATGTAAATAAGGCTAAAAAGTGAGAAAGCTGCTACAACCTGACAAGATTTGATTTCAAGCAACAAAAACTGTACTTACAACATGTTGTAAATGAAAATGGTACATAAAAGTGTGAACTTTTAGAGAAGAAGAAACACATATGTATGTGTGCAGGTATACAAATAAACAGCTTTATGGCTCGGGTCTCAAACTGCTATTTTTTATTTATTTTTTTAAACTACAAACTGTCAGGCACTGTTGACTTGGCAGAAGTTGAATGTCTAGATAGATTCTTAATCTTGTTTACTTATTATCTGATCAGACAGATCCTGACTTCAAAGTTTTGCCTTTTTTTCTTTTAATTTAGGCTTCTTTCATTGCTGCTTGTTTCAGACAACAGTCAACATTTGACAAGTCAGACTTCTTTTGTTGAAGTCTTCTGAAAAAGGACGTGTTTATCTTTCTCAAAACTCAGCTATCGTTGTGATTATTGTACTGAAAAAGTGTAGAGTTAGTGGTGTGTTCACAGACAGGCCTACAGGTTAGGTTATGGCACAGTGTCTCAATATGAAGACTGCACACCAGTACATAGAGAGAGAGATTTGGGGTGGATGTAATGAACTCATTATCAGACAAAGACAAGATCCGCCCCAGGTACACCGATCCCTGACCCTGCCTCTGTGCTGTACATCATATACATGACCAGCCAGCACACACATACACTGACACAGTACGTAATGTAATCTGTCCCTCTGTGTCGCCACCCCTGAGGGAATATCAGTTCCCATGGGTGAAGTCTCTTCTTTCCACTGGTTTAAATCCCCAAATGGGAGACAGAGTGGTGAAGCAAACCTGACGCAACAGACAAGAAGGGCCTGTGTCGATCCCCTTTGAATCTGTTTCCTTTAGTTAGGAGATGTGTTTCGCCAAGAGGCCATCTTCTGGATTGGTGTGAAAAGCCTCTTTTAAAGGTGGTAATGTCAGCTGTAGAGAAAAACCAGAGCCCTCCAGGGGACAAGAACTACACATCAGAGCAGAGGCCTGAGGTTTTCCACAATACTGCTCCGACCATTAAGTTCTGTGAGTCAACTTCTCTTCAAAGCTAAAATCTCTCCATCTGTTCCAGTGTTTCTGACAAATCTGCCTCCTTCATTTCCCCTCACTGATTGTTCTTTTCCTCCTCTTCACCTCATCTTTCCCAACCAGTAACCCCCAACCCCCTCCATTTCTGTCTCTGCCTCAGTGCACATTGTGGGGTGGCCATTCACCCACCATTGCATAACCAGAATTATACAAGTGAATTGTGCTATCAAAATGTGTGTGTGTGTGCATGTGTGTGTGAGCGTGTGTGTGTGTGTGAGGGGGCTCCTCTAAGGAGGCCTGCCAGTGGAACTTGGCAAAGAGCCGGCCCCATTAAAGAGTCGAGAGAAACAGAGAGTGAGGTGTACTGTGCTCGCTCTCTCCCTCCATTGTAAGAACCTTACATAGTGTCTCCTTCTCACACACACATTTACCTACGTCTCGTACTGTACTAAATCCTCACTCTGATATTTACTTAAATAACAATATCTGCTTTGTTTAAACTGCAAACTCAAGGCATACACATCATCTATCAGTGCTCACATGTAACCGTGGGTATCAAACATCAAATATTTTTAGTACCACTTCTTCAGCAATAAGAATCAATCAGCAGAGTAAGTCCTGCACAAGACCTTGGGAGAACTTTGGCTCCTTTTGTTATAGTATCAAAGAAAAGGCCCTGCACACTGAACTGATTTTCTCAAAACAGATTTACGGAGTACAGCTACAATGTTTCGACATCAGCTCTTCATCGGGCAGTACTCAGCCTGTGATTAACAGCCTGCATGGACACAACAAATTATTGACAATATTTAAAGTACAAAAAAGTTGAGATCAATTTATAGGATGCAATCAAACACTTCAATCGCTAGAGACACAATAAGCGAAACATACTGATATGACAAGTCTAATAAATCATCTTTTTTTGGGAGTATCAATTTCAATCTTAATATCTTATAGGTACAATAAATGATATATTACTTCAAAAAGTTGACTAGTAACTGACAAAAAGACTCATACTTGTACAAATGTGAGGCCAAATCACCTACTCTTGGAGGATAATGAACAGATATAAAAAATTATGGTTAAAAAAAACAACATGTTTTGGTAGAAAGCCTTGATCAGGTAACACAACAAAGAAATAATTGTTCTGAAACATTTAAATGCATGCCATCATGTGGCCACGGAGAATGATTTCTGAGGAAATGCTGTGACACACTTTATGAACTAAGACCGTTTTAAAACTTTGATCAAGCACTGAGTTGAACGTTCTTCATTTTAACCTTCCTTCCCTTTATCAGTGCATGTATTTTGGTGGGAATAGTGAAGCGGCATGACATTGGTTTTTCGCATGTGTGTTGTGAAGATATGATAAGTGATAAATGATGGATGAGGCTCACTCACTGGACTCAGAGTTTTTGTGAAATACTGAGCATTTTAACTTCTTTCTTCTCAAATATACATGTTTGTCTTACTTGTCGTGCACCACAGGCAGCATTTCCTGTCCCTTTCCACGTTTTGATGTCTTGTGGCGTCAGGCGTGCGCGTTTACACAAACACAAACACAGATGTAAATGTATTGACTCAGACCGCTGCTAATCAAGAAGCCTTTTTAGTCTCCTCTCCTCCTGCTGCCCACTGCTCTGCCCTGCCGAGACCAAACGCTGGGGCCGGAGGAATGGACAACCGCTAATTAAATTTCCTCCACTTTTCCTCTCTGTCCCTCCCATGTTGTTTTCTTACCGGTTTTGGGCTCAGGCCCTTTTTGATTCACAGGAAAATAAACAAGCTTTCCGGCTAGGGACAAGAATACTACTTTTTAAGTGCTTCTTCTCCATCTAGTGTCTCAACAGGAGTTGTTTGGATGAAAGTGACGGGAAGTGTTGGTTAGATATGATTAGTGATAAAACTGTTGTTTTTTTAACTATCCGTGGAAAACTCTGAAGGAGCAAAATACTAATATTAATTAATCAGATTATCTGTAGTGATTAGACTTCCTGCCAGTCAAAAAGCCCTTGATGTTTTCTCTGTGAATATTTAAGTTTTAAATCAGCTTCAGAGAAAAGCAGAAAGTTAAGAAATACTAATGCATGCATGTCTCATTACTTTTTGATACAGGAGGTAAGAAATAACTTAAAATCTGAAATTTTGATATTTGTTTTTTTTCTTCTAGGATCTCAGGAGAAACTTTTCTTGGTACTGAAATTTCTGAATTTTTCCATATTTTTCACAAGATAAGAGCTGTCAGATGAAAGGAGGGAAGACGATAAAGTTGGGAGCAAGTTAAGACAAGTGAAACACTAGATTTGCGCTTGCTCGCTGCAAGTCTCTTGGCACATAATAGATCAAATGTTAAATGTTTTTCTTCGACTTTTGAGCATATATAGCGCTCCTGCTAACAGTCTTGGATTTGAAAGCAGCAGCCTGTCTTGTTTTGAATCCTACAGTGTGCTTTATTTTTAATACTTCACAGGGAGTTTCTATTTTTCCCTCTGTGGCTTTAATGTCAGGTACTATTTTAATGTGTCAGTAATGTAAGTAAGTGTATTTACCAGCATTTTTTGGGACAAATATTTGGAAGGAACTTGTCAAACTTTTGCAGTTGACTGATTTACTCCAATCCAGCGTTGCAAAATTCAGAGATTCCACTGGCACACAGGCTTTCATCTCCAACTTGGTAGAGCCACCCAACATCTACACAGGCATGTGTAGTGAAAGCAACACATTGGAGAAGCAGCAGCAGCTTCAGTCTTTGTCCGTATCTACACGGGATGCATTCAGATACAGTATAGAGTGTAAAAAATATGCTTCAAGTTGCAATTATGTGCGTATAGCATGAATGAAATGCAACCTTTGTAGACAGCTGGATTGATCTTAAATCTCCTGTGTAGAAACCCGCTGAGTCTTTTCAGCCCAAAACAAAGAAAAAACTAGTTCC
This sequence comes from Lates japonicus, assembly GCA_033238685.1. Taxonomy (NCBI): domain Eukaryota; kingdom Metazoa; phylum Chordata; class Actinopteri; family Centropomidae; genus Lates; species Lates japonicus. The sequence goes on along the minus strand of BRZM01000019.1, from coordinate 9,602,959 downwards.
ACCACCAACCACAAGACTCACACATACCTGCTGCACCTGCCATTAACAGCTGACATGACAAATCTGACAATAACTGCTACAAAACAAAACAGCAACACAGCAGCATATGTGTGCTTCCCTTAACCCAGGATGTTCCAGCGCTATAATCCAGATGTAGTGACTCGAGTTAAGCTGAGGCGTCTCACTAAACGGCCACTTCTCTCCTTCCCTTAATTCGTCTGTAGTCATATGGTTTTTCTCTAATCTCTCTCTGCCTTGAAGCTGCTTTAGCAGACCATGTCCCTGCTTGCATGAAAGAGAAGTTGCTGTTGTTGCCTCTCTCTCTCTCTCTCTCTCTCTCTCAATACTCTATCCTTCTGGGTGTTGCTGATGCCTGCTGTCTTCTGGGCAAACACAGCAGAGCAGGTCAGGACTCGGTCCTATAACCCCCATAATGCCTCTTTTCTTACCGTACCTCTCGTCTCCCGCTGTGCAACCTTCCTAGCCTAACCTTTGGTTGTTTACTTCATTTCAGTAGATAAACCTGTAGAGGAAAAGTGCAGGAGAGGAAACTGACTGTGTCTGTAATGTCTTTGAAAGGAGGAGGAACTTTTATCAGACTCACTGTCACTCCTTAGTTGATATCCAATAAGGTCAAAGTTGAAAGACAGACAGCGAATGCTCTGCCTTCCAATGAGAGAATGAAAATGGAGCAAAAGCAGACGTCTGACAGGTATGCACTGCATTAAAAAGTACTGATTTAGCATTGCACTCTCATGATATTATTGGATTCATGATGGACAGAAGGATCAAAATTGATGCAGCAGAATGAGAGATATTCACGTTTTCATTCCACACATTCCTCGTCTTTGTCAAAATGCAGCTCAGTTCTGACAGACAGTTCTGTTGAGCTCTGTCTGTAGGTATTCTATATTAGTAGTAGTTAATGCAGCCTGGAGCTACTTGAGCTGCTAGCCTCAAGTAGAGGTGAGGAGCAGGCTACAGAGCTCTGTGAAGCTCACTTCTCTCTCACTTAACACCCCCAGATTTTTGTCAATCGATGGTGCCTCAAGTGATATTACTTGAGGTCATCAGACTTCACACCCCTCCCTCAGGAGCCACAAAAAGCTTTATAGAATAACATGTTCACATTTGTAGTGGTACGTTAGTAGATGGCTGACAGGACAGGCAAGCAGAAAAAAAACATGCTGCAGTTTTTCTTTGGAAAATCATGCTTATTTTTCCAGAATTCGTTCTAATCTTCGCTCTTTTCTCATGACTAAACATTACCTCTGCAGGTCCCATAAAGTATTCAAATGAAACAGTCGAGAAAAGGAATCATTTTTTGGGCTGAACTTCACATAAGTCACAAAAAAGCAAAACTGGCCTAAAAGGCAGAGAAAGGCAAAGAAAATGCTGAATTATGAAATGGTGAACTGCTTTTCACCCAACATAACACACACCTTTTCCTTTTGTTGCGTCCCAATAAAGATAACATCAAAGAAGGAAATGTCTGTGGCTGTAAATAGGATTTGAACAAAGCATGGCAGCAAGATGGTGCAATATCCAGGTATGTTTACTCATTCAGCTTCAACTCCAATATAACACCTCACTGTTGTCTTATCTCAGCAAGTCATCTGTGTTCAGTATCTCTGGTCATCAGACTAGTCAACAATTATACACCTACCACCACATCATACCCAGGGGTAACAAAGTAATATGCTTTTGAGGCACTTTAATACATATAGGAGTACTTATACCCCCATAAATGTATCTGGCAGTATCTAACGGATGAAAAAAGGATAAAAACATCTTTTTAAGTACCATTTAGGGTAGAGGACAACTGCCTTCCAGATGTCTCATCTAAATTTTATTGTTATATTGGTCTCCATAAACAATGCTAATGTCTCTGCCAGTGTCTGCCAGGTGCATTCCCATTCTTCACCCCCTTCCTATCTCCATGTTTCTCTTCTTCCATTACCTCATTGTCACAGCTCCAGTGTCTCACACACACACACACACACACACACACACCGCTTCTTCTCCATCTCCTCGTGCTGGGCCTAACCTTGCCTCCCTGGCGGAGCATAAAAGAAAGTTTGAACCACAAGAGCAGGATGCCATTTTCACCCTCGCTAACCCTCCAGCAGAGGAATCATCTGCAGCAGGGAGAGGCATCAGATTAGCCGTGTGGGGACCAGGGGGCTTCAGTTTCCAGCTTCCGTGCCAGACCGTGGGCCCGAGCCTTTAAGACAACATGGCCCTGACATACACAGCAGGGCGCAGGACACAAGGATTCTCACGCACACAAGCACATTCCCCTACAAAGCAACCGGCTTAGATGGAGATGAAGAGAGAAAAGACAGGGCTTTGGTTGACGTGGGTGGATGTCTGCTCCTATCTTTTCTAAGATTTACTTTTTCCACGGCTCATCTTTTGATCCAGCGCCGCCCCATCTTTTCTGGATGCTGTTTGACAGACAGGAGAGCTTTAGCTGCGGCTGGTGTTTGACTTTCAAATAACAATTGTGATTAGGAACAAAAATCAATGTAAGGGTGGGGAAAAATAAAAAGAAACAACTCCTCAGTGGTGCTAACTGCACTTTCTTCTCTTTCCTCTCATTTCCCCTCCTTTCTTCCTCTCCCTCTCTCTCTGTTTTCTCCCCTCGCCTTCACTCTCTCCCTCATCTTAGTTCCCCAGGGCTCCTTTCTTCTCTCTTTAAATAGGGGCCTGAGCTGTGAAGTCTAATAATGGTCATTTGGCCCCCCATTGAAAGCTGGGTAATTCGGCCCAGGGACGGCTCACTTTGAGCCACATGACACAAGGAGCTTCCCAGTGACCATGGAAACCAGCACAGTGGGATCCTGGGCGCCTCCAAGCGCCGTGAAACGTGGTGAAGCGGTGATTTAGGAGAGGGACTTTGGGGGTGGGGGGTGGGGGGGTTAGGAAGGTGGTTGAGGGTTCCAACACAGCCTCAGAGAGGGGGGAAGAGAGAGGGAGAGAGACATACAGAAACAGAGTGAGAGAGAGGCCCCTGCCTGGTCAGAGTGGAAACCTCTCCCGACACCCTGCCAGGAAGAGCGGCCAAGATAATATCAGCAAGTCGAGGCGTACACAAACATGAAAGGAGAGCCCAAAAGGCAGGCCCCTGAGTGCCCCGCACTTCACAAGCTTTTCTCTCCCTTTTTTCTTCTCTCCTTGCTGCTCCTCCTCCTCTCTTTTTCCAATTTCTCTTTCTATCCCTCCCTCCACGCTGAGGTGTTTGAAAGTGTTTGTGCAAAGTGTTTGGGGCAAGGGGCAGGTGGAAAGGAAGCTAAAGCTTGTGCATTTCACCCTGTCACTCACACTGCAATGCTAGCTAGACAGCTCTTTGGCCAAGTTTGTTTGAGTCCTGTAACTTTTTTTCAGTTGTTGACTTAATTTGATTCCAAAGGCTAATATGGCACCATAAAAGTTGCAGATGCAGTTGATATTCAATAATTAATGGGTGTTTTCTGATTGATTTTGTGGATACAATTCAAATCATGTAAAATCTCAGTCAGAACTGAGACCTTTTTTCAACTTTTCTGTGTTTTTGTGGTAAAAAAAAAAATGTGTGAGACATATTTCATTTTACAAGCTCTTAAAATACAGTGTTTTCTAGAACCCTTAATTTTGACAAAACCTTCCCTCAAGTTCCTCCCTAGAGGAGTGGAACTTGAAATCTCCCTCACCTTGCTCTATCTGACAAAGCAGAGAAGTTTATGAAGCTGCCACAGCATTAGCCTCCTTTATACTTCTGCTACAGCTGCCAGTGTTAGCTGCCTTGATTTAACCAACCATTAAGTGACTTTCAACTTACCGCACTCAACTCAAAAGGATGTAAGCCCTATCATTTTTAGTACAACCATAGGAGAAAATTGTCTTATCAATACCCTACATCTTTATAGCTCTGCTATGAAAAGATTTCTTTTAAAAACTTTGAGGGAGAAAAAACAAGCTTCATCTGTATCGAACAAAAGCCGCTGTTGTGAATCAATCACCATTGTGGCTTTACTGCAATTTAACAAAACAATCTGGAGACTGCAGAGTGTAAAACTACAGCAATTTTCTTTCTTTCTATTATCAAGGCTCTGTGCTTCACTGGCGTCTTTGCAGAAAGAGGAGGAAAAAGCACAGAAAAGGAAAAGGCGTGAGAAGAGAGTGATGAGAGCGACACAGTGAGTCATTCAGCTGTCTGCATAAAAACACAAGTTCATCTGCCAGCCTTCTAGTTCTTCTTATCCAGACTGATAAACAGTGGATGAGCTAATGTACGCGCATCAACAAATACACCCACTGATCAGACAGTATTCCTATCCATGAAGGCCAACATGCTGTCTTAGAAGTGGTCTGAAAACGCAGCCAGTTCAATCCAGCATTGAAGCTTCTTTACAACAAGCTCTGCCACATGACACCTTACTGGCACTGCCGTGGCCTCAGGACGAACTCTAGCACACACCTGAGTGTGTAGGACAGCTAACCTGGCCGCAGGCTTGGAGCCAGTCGCCCGCAGTATCACACTCATCTGTCTGTTGCCATTTCTTTCTTTTTAAAGCTTCTCTTCTTCAGACGTGCTCACACACAGCATCCTTGTAGCCTTTGTGTATTTCATATATCCCCATCATTCCTCTGACACACACACACACACTCCTCCCTCTCTGGAGCTCTGGCTGAGATGCCAGACACGGTTAGAGTCCAAAAGCCACTTAGCACTAAGACGGAGCAGCTGTTTGCTCTGGCCTGCTGTCCCATAGTGCCAACTTGATGGCCACAGTAGAAAAAGACACAGAGGCACACTCCTCTGCCCGCTCACATTGTTCCATGGCAACTGTGGTTTTAGGATTGTGTTTGTATGTGTGTCAAAGACAGAGCTTCCCACACAGGATACACTTTTTATGGTTGTGTGCCTCTGGCAAAAACTTTAAAGCAGCTAGCTTTATTTCTGGGAGGATATGTCAATAACGATCTTGAAACTTTTCTTGTTGCTCTAGTTATTTTTAAGTGCTTTGTAGCAGCCGGTCTCGGGCCAGTTGCGCTCCGCTGCGATGAAATGTTGTCTTTGGCCGGTGTCTAAGGTGGAACTGATCGTGGTTCAGAGACGAGCTGGTCAAGGGCAGCGCCAGGCCACACACAACAAGCACATACCAGGGAGTTTTACATGCTATGCCAGCCAAGAAGCTTGCTTTACACAAGCTGCAGGGCTGTGTGGGAGGATGGGTCGCATTTTTCTGCTTATGTGCGTACAAAAAAAAAAAAAAAGTTGTACCAAGTGAGACACAAATCCCAGCCACCCACTTACCAAACCAGACATATTCGCCTTCGTCATCTCCTTGAAAAGCCAAGCCCCCCAACCTCTCTCCCTTCCCTTCAACTTCCATTCCTCTCGCTTTCCCCTACCACCACCACCACCACTCCGCTCCCCCGCCGTTCCTCCCCCTTGGTTGCCCCGGGCTGGGGGCTGATGTCATGAGAGCCAGGGCAGGATGAAAGGGGAAAAGCCGGCGCGCTAAGGCCCCGTGCGACCATTGGACTGACACTGCGGTACTTGAAAGAAGAGATATCTCACTGGCACGGCGACAAAGACCCTGACCAGCCTGAGAGCCAGTGGCATGATTTCATGTTCCAGAGAAGCTGCCAAAAATCGCAGCGTATGTATGTGAAAGACAGTGTGGAGAAGAGGGGAGGGGGAGGCCTGTTCTGAGAAAGTCACACGGCAGGGAGGAAGTGACAACCAAGAATATGTTATTGACTGCAATAAATAGTTTAATTTGGGAACAGATAAATGCACGCAGAGGTGTGAGCATGATTTACAACATTTACGAACACCTCAGAGGAAGCAGAGACTTGATAAGTTGTAACTAAAGAGAAGCAACTACTTGCAAATGTGTTCTGCTAGCACCAGGGCACCTTGCAGTGTCATCCTCATATGACACCACAACTCAGACGACCAAGCCACTTCAAAGAATGTCTCAAACACAGTTGGCCACAGTAGGAACGATTTGCTCTGGGTTTTCCTGTTGCTGGGGTGGGGGAATGGGGGGCTACTGCCATGGCACACAAAGGTCGGAGGCTTAACAGTCCTGCAGCTCTCACAGGAACCGGACAGGAAGTGCAGGAAAAAACTGTGTACATATATATGACACGCCAGCACTTTGGTGAGGTTTGCACGTGGACTTCAGAGGCCGGCGTGACCGACCTCTTTTCCTCCTCTTCCTCTACTGCTAATATTTGCTGATGTTAGAGCATCTTTCTGCGACAGTGAGAGCAGCCTCATATGCTTGAGTCGCTCAGCTGTAATTAATTTTAGCACAAATTAAAAATCACACCAATGACAAAAACAGCACATAGGCACAACGTCCTGTGTAGAGTTTCCTCAAAGGTCAAAAAAGCTCTAAATCAAGTAAAGAAATATTCAAACAAGAAATATGAAAACCAGAAGAGTCTGTATTAGCAGCTGGGAGCTCAGTGTAGCTCAAGAATGATCAGTGGGTGAAACTATGGTACAAGATGCAGAAACCAGGACAGAGAATCTATACCATCTCCCAACTGTGGAGAGTAAACCTCTTGTGAGATGATAGATCATCTCTTTTCGACCAGAAATGCTTTCTTAATCATTTTTTGCTTTAAAAACTATCTGCATGACCATTATGCATCAGCCAATTTCGATTTGACACTTAATTAAAGGCAAGCCAACTCTAGATAGAGGAAGGAATGCCCATTGCTACGTGTTGATCAGCTCCTAAGCACAGCTGGGGGCCTTGTGTTCCCAGACACTTTATATTTAGATGTGGATTAGAGTAAACAGCATTTTTGCCTCCTACAATTCCGTTTTGTGCGTTCACTGAGATTCTGTAATTGAATGGAATCTAAATTGACCAGACAAGACCCCAACACTGTTGGTGGCAAAGTGGCAGCAAAGTGGAGTGGGCTCTTGGGTTCAGTCAGGGGCCAGTCGGGTAGGGCGGGAGAGGGGGGAGGGCAGGGGCGGGGGTTTGCCGAGCATGAGGCCAGACCAGGCGGGGTGAGTGTGTAAGAGTGGGCATAGTATCCGGACAAGGGCTGGGCATGGTGACCTGGCTGGCTGGGCAGAGTAAGCAGACTAGCAGGGGGTAAACACTGCACTGTCTGGCCTGGCAAAAAGCGGTAGTGCCAACGCAAAAGCACCCAGCTGTGTTTCGGGCCCCGGGCGAGGGTCTGTCAAGATGCAACAATGGGCTTTCCCTCCTCTAATTATAGTCCTGGCTGTATAAACACAGAGGAAGCAGAGTGGTGTAGAGGTTAGGGAGGCTGGCTGGAGGCCAAAAGGTTACAGGCCAAGGTTCCTGCCATCCTCACTACAGTGTCCCTTAGCAAAACACCAAATCCAGAATGAATAAAAAATGGCCGGCTCATTAGCGCCCTGCTTTGACTAGTTCCACTGAGCGGAAGGTGTGGGTTTCTGGTACTCGGAGGGGTGTCCTCGTGGCTCAGTTGGCTAAGGCACATGTCATGGAGCCACAACATTCTGGATCTGAATGTGGCCCGATCACATATCACATGTCTATCCCATCTGTCTCAGTAATCCCATAACAACAACTGACCTGGCATCCTAACAAAGGTATAAGCTGATTTAAGATGCCTGACAGGTTCACAGGTCATAATGGTTCTTAAAGAGCATGGCATGGCACTGCCACAACACTGTCCAACTCACTCAGTTGCTTTGAGCCCTCATCCTCAAGCAGAGTTGAGGAGCGGGCTCCAGAGGTCTAGAAACCTCACTTCTTTCTAACCCCACATCCTCAGATTGTTTTCATTGTCAAACTTGTAGCACTTTAGCTCCAAGCAATAATGTGCCATCACGTGCAGGAATTTCATACAGCTCCCTCTATAAAGGCTTTACGCAACTTTTTCTCATATGCAGTTGTACTCAAACTTTGATGTGTAAAATTGGTGGAGTCCTCCTTTAAATGTTCATTATCTACCATTAAAACTCATGCAATTCTTCTTCTTCCCTCTGGGACTGGGACGCGTCACCTCAGTGAAGACCATCTACTTAATGAGTGAAGCCACCCATGACTGTGATATATTCTTAGCTACAGTAGAGGAGGAGTTTGAGTGCTGGACATTAGGCCGGTTTTCAGGTCTCAGTGTAAGTATGCATCGGCTAGGTAGCAGCAACCATGACCAAAGAAAGTGCACCATTAGCATGTCTATACGACACAAGGGCTCCTTAAATTATGAATGGCTGCTCTCTTTCTGTCAGCAGGCATGCACAGGATAAATGAGACTATAGCCAGGGCCCCCCTCCCTCCCCCATCCTCCGGGGAATGTTGGTACATTCTATTAAGAGGAACACTTAATTAAAGCATGATAAAATACCACTCGGAGACTCCAAAGGGGTCTGGGCACTGGAGGAGGGAGGAAGGATGGAGACAAGGGGGTGGTGAGAGACAAGGGAGGGCTTCAGTTCACCCAGCAATGGGAAGAAAGGAAGAAAATAAAACAAAATCATCCTTCCGTGAATTGTCTCTGCGACTACAAAAGATCAAAGATACATTTTTAAAAAAGGGTTTAATTAAGTAAAGGAAAGATTTTTCTTTACTTGGTATAGCAGAGAGGACTGTCTATACACAACACGTTCCGTCTGCACATTTCTGCTTGTCGCTCATGGCGCCAAAATATCAACCCCAACATTCAATACACATGATAGCGTTGTCTATTTTGATCCGTACCCTTAAGACTTTAAAAAGATTGTGTTTACAGGTAAACAGTAATCCTATTACTTTTCTTTGAGTGTATTCATGTCCCAAGGTGTGAAATTTGGCTGTAGACAGATGTAAAATTAAAACCCTGTGTGTTCTGGCTCTTGAAAACTAGATACAGCAGAATTTCTTCTAATGAGCAATTAATGAAACAGAACTCTACATCTATATGGTTTAATACCACAAATATCTGCGCTCAACTTTGGCAATTCATCAAATTAAGATGTCAAAATGCAGTATGTTGATATTGAGAACAAATCTAAGATAGTTTTATATTTCACTGCATGACATGACTCACCTACAGTGGCAACTAATGCACGTCATGCTGCCTTTACCTGAGTAGTTTTTATTTATAACTCAAAGTGATAGTCTGGGCGTGATGCATGTTTTCCTGACCTCTCATGAAGAGTTTAAGCTGTTGTCTAATCTGTACAGAGCTGCAGTGTTCTTTTCTCAAGATTAACTCATGTGCAGCAGTGGTAAATAAAATGACCCATAAGTTACATGAGAAAAGTATTATTGATCAAATACTTCACAGTGAAATTCAAAAGTAAACAACTGCGTGTTTTTTTTACCTTTCCCAGCACAGTCCTTCAGACAACTGGGGAATTCCAGCTCTGGTGCTCAGCTTCACCACTCCCACCCAGCCATACCATTGCCAGGTCCTCTCATCATTATTATTACATAGTCCCAAAGGGATGCATCTGAAAGAGAAGAAAAGAAATGATCAGTTTAATGTCAAAGATACTAGTTATTATTTATCTCAGTGGTGACCATAGATAACCTTTTCAACTCCAAACATGCAGTGTTTCGAAAATCTGAAAAGCACTTACCACGATGCATCAAGTGTGAGGGTCCTGGCCTCACTGGCTTACAGATTTGCTCAGGCGTGATATGAACACTGGCTTTGAATTGAATTTGTCTGATCACCACCACCACCACCACCACTTCACCAACCGGGGGAGTAAGACAATTTATAATCACTTGTCACCCATTTTTCATAATGAAACATAAGAGCTTAAGAGCATTAGACGTCTGTGAGGTATTCGCTGTGTGTGGCAAAATCGTTACGGGATCTAAACACACAGTGCAGCATCACCTGACTTCTCACAGAACAGCAGCAGATAAGCAAAACTGGGACACGTGTACTCGTAAGATCTGCAGGCCAGGGCAGATTTTTTGAAATTCTGCTTAAATAAAGGAGCACTGAATTACTTCATTATTTCAGCTGAGAATGATTAATTTCGCTACCGTTTCGGTTGTATTTGTTCAGATATATACCAGGCCTGATTTACATTTTATCTACTTCTTAAATTAACAAGTGGATGCTGATGTTTCACACCAAGCGCACACAGTCTGATTAGGGTCTATCAGATTATCTTGGTTGTCCTCTCGTACATAGGCTACTAAATTGGCCCCAGTTCTCTGTGCAAAAAGCTCTGACAGAGCCAGCGGCTAGAGCGATGCCTTTAGAAGATTAAAAGCTAAAGGATGGCGAACATCACAAACAGTGACTCACTTTACTGTTGAAAAGCGTGGCAGTCTCCTTGTTGCAACCTAACACAAACATTTATCTCAAAACATTCCTTTACTTTAACTGTCTTGACTGTGAGGAGATGGTGAGCGTCTGAAGAACAACTAAGTGTAAGACAAGTTGTCCTGAGCAAAATTTAAAATCTCAAATCTGTATTCCACATTTTGACGTAGAACTTCTACAGACTGTTATCCTTAATCAGCTTGTATGCATACCGTGCACTCCAAAGCAGGGTCTATCATGAGGAAGTGAACAGATAACGCTAATGGCAGAACAATCGCTTGAACTGAACACTGCAAAGGCGATGATACAAACACAAACCCAAAAACAAAATGAAAGCAAAAGGTGGAAGAGCTGCAGCTGTCCAGCCATTCACCAGGATGAAATAATGACCTGCTCAAACAAGGCTGGATTAAAACTGTAACAAGTGGAGTTCAAAATCCTGGATCCACACCCACCCTGGCAACAGTGCAAAGACAAGCTCCTGTAGTAGCATTAGAACTGGGTAAACTGACCTGCAGGCCACTTATCCTATTAACCCAGCCAGCCACAACACCCCAATCAGCCAGAACTGTGGCGCAGGCCATAGCCCTCTGGCCCCTGGGCTGCACCGCTGATGACCGAGATACCCTTCTCCTCTGGTGACCCTGACCTTTGAACCCCACTTCCATCACATTGGAAAAGGTTAGTCGTGCAGCAGAGCCAGTGAAGGATATTTGAAGCGCCTGGTCACTTCAATTGCCACAAGGCCGGTCAAGCCCCAACCTGAAGGGGTTTTGGGAGACTTAGCTAGAGTAGGGTCAAATGCAAATCAGGTGGACTATGGAAGAATCATAGGGAAGGAATCGGTGATCTGTGCGTTCTGCAACTTTGCTCCGCCTGGAGGATGAAATCTGATATGGCAGGCTGGCACCAGTGTTAATAGTGGAGGCATGAGCACAGACAGTAGATGCTGGTGGAGAAATCATAAGCCTTTAGGGATCTAAGATGGAAGAATATTTAGATCGAGGCCTTTTTACTTTTACACACGTACACACACACACACTTACGCATACATTTTCACATACATTTCTCTTGATTCTGGTGCGCTTTTTAGAAAGGAAGCATCATGAATCCCCTCATCCTCAGGCCTCCCACACACACACACACAGATAAAAGTGAGTTTGGCGACAGGAGAGATTAAGCTCTGATTTTCAATCACAACCCTCGTCCTTGAAACAAAATGGATCATTCTCACAACAGAGTAGGGAAAACCAATGAGAGGTCATCAGGAAGCTTAAAATTATTCAAACTCAAAACACCTTTTCACAAGACTGCAGAATGCAGTCACCTTTAATCTACCATTTCACATCCACTCGCATGATTTCTTTCCTGTAAATGTGGGTGAGCGAGACTTCTGGGATGACTATTTGGAAGATAGATATTAGCCTGGGCTGACAGGAACAAGGAGGCAGCACAGGTATACGTACATACACATTTGGTGCATGATAATTTCAGGCCTCTCTCAGCCAAAATTGAAGAGAAAGACAAAGATAAAAAGAGAGCATAACCTAGTCGGGTTTCCTCAACCTGCATATCTTGACCTGCCCCTCCCACATATCATGATTCTATAAACTGTAACAACCTTCCAGTGCATACCAGCACATCCCAGTCAACTGAGGTGACATTTGGCATTTCATGTGAGATATTCTATGAGCGTGCTGAGAGGAGAGTGCAGAGAGAGTCAGTGTAGGAGGATCTAAAGAGAGGCTGAATCTGTCCCTGTGTTTCAGTCAATCTAAAGGAGGACCAGGAAGTGGAGCGCTGCTCGCTGTGTGATTATGACCTCTCTCTGCTGCTTGTCTAACAGCCCCTGGATGGCAGTGGGGAGCCCCGCCTGTGCCCCGGGTTCTGAACACTGGGCCATTGTGCGGGGGCTCTTGCACTGCAAATGGGGCAGTGTTGTTGTTGTGGACCATGTTGTTATTTTAGAGGCTGGCAATTGCACCATTATCTCCACCACAGGGATTTTTCTTTTTTGTCAGATGTTGTCGTAGGCGTTGATGGATGTGGGGATGGGGAGCAAAAGGAAAAGGAGTTTGGTATGGAGCAGAGACGGTGATCCAGTGAAGTGGGTCGCTACCTTACACACAAAATAATGAGGCACATATGCAGCGTGCCTACACACACAAAATGACAGAGACTGTCCCCTCTTGTGTTCCCAACTGCTAAGTTTCCCCGCTAGGCCCCAAATCACACAAGCTCAGCCCACTGGAAACACCCCGGTTGCTCCACTTTGCTCCACTTAGCTCCGCTCCTCCGTACCCAGGGTTTTGGGTGAAGGGCATCCGGCATCCCGAAGTGCCACAAGGGGGCGGCTCTCGTTCTGCCCTGCCTGTCTTGCCCCTGGGGGAGGCAGCCTTTCACATAGATATCCTTACACAGGCCACACTCTCTCCAATGAGAAATCCTGGCAGGGATTTAGACTCCTATATCCTCAGCTGGACCCCGCCAACCCCCAACCCTCTCTGCAAAACCACCTGTAGAGAGAAGCACTTGTTCACGTGGGATGCTTTTAATCTGACACCATCTTCCTAACACTCTGATATCCATTAAATACTATAAAACTAGTTCGCCTATGGTGTTTGTTTTAGCCATGAAATATGAGTGCCTTCTTCTGTTTCATTTGAAACTCAAAGTTAATCATATTTTCCTCCTCTATCAGGTTGGTATGGCACTTGATTATATTCTTGTCAATATATTTTATAAACTTTCCTATAAATACAAACTTAGTAAAATTACTTACTGAAATTAAGTTTTGGAAAAACTACCAAAGTACAAAACTCTCCCATTCCCTCATGGCTGTCTCCTCTACAAACAAGTGACCTGATAACAGTTGGTAATGGGATCAAAACAGAGGCCCTATACAAAACTCCCACCACCCCCACCCCATTCCACTCTGGGCTCTCAGGAAATCTGAAATGCAAGTCCACACCATCAACGCCATTCTTCTCCGTCTGTCTGACACAATTCGCTGACCTTTGATCATACAACAACCACTTCTTCTGCCCCTCCTCCCCTTTGCCACACACCCTTTTTCCTCTCTCCCTCTAAATTATTGGTGGGCCTGGTTACAGCCCCAATTGCCCTCAACCCTCAAAACAGTCACCCTCCCCTGCCCTCACCATGCTACCGCCCTTGCATGAAAGAGCATCTTTCCCCACACAGCTGTGTATATGCATTTTACAGGTTCTCTCCTCACTTTCACTTCAACATTTAAAGTAGTAACAGGTGCCACAAAAGTAATAATCCAGCAAGTTTGCTGTCTTGCTTTTATAACTTTTTAAAAATTCTGCATATACGCCTTTGAAATCTTATAACTTCTCCAAGGTCTGTATTTGCACATGAAACATCCCAAGGTTAAAAAAGAAAAAGCTTTCTTTGTGACAAAAGCAGAAATTTTAAAGGCGATGCTCCTCTCTTGCTTTTAGCACAACCGGCCAGGAAAGCCTTGAACTTGAGGGATAATGATCTGCTCATAGGGTAAAAAAAATCTAAAATTCTAAGAAAGTTGCTGAATTGCACATCTATTTAAAGTTATGCACTAGCATGAAATATAGCTGTTACTGTGCTGTGCACTGCAATAAAGACATCCTTATACAACACACAGGAGCTAAAACATCAAAGAAAGTAGGCGGACTGGAAGGAGAATGATCCCTGAGCTAAGCTGATCCATACCAGCAGCAGATACAGACGTGTGTATATATATATATATATATCCTTGAAACATCAACAGAAAAAAAAAAACCTTTAGAAATCTCCAAGCACAATACTTTTACCCCAGAACTGGGTTCCAACCGTCTTATGATAGCATTTGGGTCACGGAGGACAAGTTTCTGTCATAACAATCAAAGCTGCCTTGTTGTCTGAAGCAAGTACCAATAAAGACAATTTTACAAGCTGTTCTTTGTGAAGCAGCATAAATGATTAACGGACAGATCTGTTTATTTCATTGGGTTTCTTTTATATGAATTTTGGAAGAGCTGGCACCTATTTCACACACACAAAATCTAGAAGAAGAAAAACCTGGGCATGGCGCCAGTCCTCGCACCCATCTATTTCCCAAGCGGCGTCGTGTGTTTACGTATCTTGCTGTTTGAGCAAGGCGTTAGTGTGTGGAGGGTAGTCTGCAGTCTGAAAGCGCATCATGGGTGACGAGGGGCAACTTTCGGTGGCATCTCTCACTGACCGTCAGCTCACCGTGAACTCATTCACCCAAGTTGAAGAAGCATCCGCCCACGTACCCCGGAGACGCTAATTCAACCGACCCCTCCGACCTCCTCAGTGCCCCCTTCCCTCCCACCAACACCACTCTCCCCAGCACCATGCTTCAACCTCCCTCGCTATAGAAATTACTGTCGACTTCCTGGAATAACACCAGTCTTGCCAACAGAGGTGGGCAGCTGTGTCCAGGGCTGTGAGATGGGATGGCAGGGTGTGTGTCTGATCTGTGCAGACCATATGCTCCCCAAGTGGTATGTAACAGGATGTTCACACAGGATACCCACATCTCACAGACTCAAGCAACCTTGAGCATCATGTAGTACACTTGCAAATTGTTCCACCTTCTGACAGTACATATGTTAAAAATACACTGTATACACCACAGTAGCTGAAAAAATCCCAAGAATTTTCATTACTACATTGGTATATGCTAAGTAGTCAAACAGCAGCCTGTTGTGACGTTTGACATCTTAATCATTCCTTTCAATCAACACTAGCTCCTTCCCAGAGGTAATAACATGTTAATAACAGTTAATAACATGGCTGCAACTGTCCACATAAACAAATTACAGTCAAAGTATTAATTGGTCATATTCGTAGGTAAGAGAATTTGTCACTGCTTGATGTGCAAATAGAGACTGAACCTGTAGTTGAATCATTAAGTGATTCTCCACACTAGAGACCTTAAGTTTTATGATTCATCTTTAAGATTGTTCAGTCTGTAAAACTTCAAATCTATTAGAAAAGTACAAGGTCCAAAAACCCTTCAAACAACGCATTTTGAATACTCAATTTGGTGATAATAATAAACATAAAAGCGGAAAAAGTTGGGTGATTGCTTCATAAATGACTGAAACAATTCGATCTATTATCAAACTGTCATTCCACATCTACATTTTGTCAGTGGTGGCTGGTTGGTCTTTCTAGGAAAACAATATACTGCCCAGAAAAGTGATGCCCAAAACCACTTCTACAGAAACATCATTAGCACCAGGTTCACAAAACAATAAAACCACAAGGCGACTAAGCGAACACTGCCTGTAATTACTGCAGAGCATTTCATAAACCAACACATAACATGCTGGATGCTCCATTGTGTAACATCCAGCAAACAAGCATAAAACTGTTGGCCAAAACACACAAACTACCAAAATGTCAACAACATGTTAGCACTAGCTCCTCCACCAGCCAACCCGCTGCACCCTCCTTGACAACAAACTGTGGCGCGGTCAGGACGCAGTCGACTTCTACCCCCCTCCTCCCCACGTGCCCTGCAGGTGAGACATGGGGAGCATACTTTGTAATTACAACCCTGCTTTGGTACTTAACCCCTCAACCAGCTCTTCTGCAAATGTAGCATATACAAACACACAGTTCTTGGTAATAAGGGCCTTGTGACCTCCCTCTACCATACCACGCTCTTCAGACCTCCAGTAACATATAGAAGGTGCGAAACAGATGAGGTGAGAGTGTTTGCTGGGTGCTTACATGAGCTGCAGTTCTTGTGGGCGAAAAGTGGCATCCTATTTTAAAGTATGTGAGAAAAGCACTTTGACATAGACGCACACACATCTCACCAGCTGACACATACATACACTGATATCTCATCTAAAGATCTGGTAACTTGCTCCCAATAATATCATGGCTGTATCATCAGATTTACACACGACAAAAACAAGGAACTAAAACACACAACGTCTATAGAGGTGTACTTTCCATTTATAACTGCGTTTGCTATTGTGATTTGTGTATATGTTTTGTAAGACATATGTGGCAAGTCACAATTGATTGACAGTCAAGTCAAAGGTCAAATTTTCCCAAAGTCTTGCCACCATCTGTTCATGTGGAATTCCTCCTCTAGCTTTCATCCCTCCACATCTCTTCTTTTTCATTATCACACCTTCCCTACTGGCCCACAGACAACCTGTCTGAACCCAGCTGAGCTCAGACGCCACATTAGAAGGACAGGGGAAGGAAATCAAAGTCTGACGATCAGCCTTAATCCAAAAGATGGCCCCAGAAAACCCTGAGTGAAGCAGGTGAGGACATTTTAATTCAGGCTCTGTGAGGTTAAGCTTTGGGTGCAGATCGGGACATGCATGTTTAATACACACAGAGCACACCGGGAGGATTTACAGTGAGTGTCCTTGGCCAAAGATAGGTCAGGGTTAGACGTGACAAGTCTGGTCAGGCTTTTATTTTCTTGACAAAAATGAGACCAAGTAGGTTTTAAAGTGTCTACAGGCAAAGCTATTGTCCAAATACTGAACATGTCCTCACATTAAACTACAGAATACACCTAGTGTGGGTGTTTTTTTAGCCAATAAGCAACATATCTTCAGGGTTTATTGTGAGGTTGATTCATTATAAGTCAAGCAATGTCTAAACAAAACTATGAATTGTCTGGTTCAGTGTCTGCGTGGGGGGAAATGAGCACAAGAAATGAGCAAGAGTTTTGAATTGCACTCTTCTATATATAGCATGCACAAATACTCACAAACTTAAATGCACACACTAACACACTATACACACACACACACGCCTCCCCTCTCACTCTCTCAGTCACTCTTTGCCCCTCTTGGTCGCTCTCTGCCCCTCTTTCCCAGCACTAGAAATAACTTCAAAGAGGGCTGGTAGCCTTGAGGAGAGAGGGAACGGGATCCAGTTGCAGTGGAGCAGCTGGGAGGGCCCTACAGGTGGGGCCGACACTCCTCCTCCTGTAACATTATCACCGTAAAGGGATCCCTCTGCTTCTCCTCTCAAATAATGAAGACTTCCTCCCTTTTGTCTTCCCCACTGGGACTAAAGGAACAATTAGCCAGGCTAGCCCAGCATCCATCTTTTATAGTTTAGCGGTCTAAACCAACATAAAGGAAGAGTATGATAAAAACAGAATAAAAAACAAAAACAGATTTGTCAATGCTAGAACCTCAATTACATTTTTATGATGAGAACAATCTGACTGCACTCCACGCCTCTGAGGCAAGTGAGCTTATGAAGTGTACCATGTAACTGAGGAAAAGCTCAAGGAGTCAATTTTAGTCTTAATGTTAGTAAGACAACTTTTCAGTCAAGGGCGCACCCTAAACAAGCTTGCTTTGTTATTTGAGTCTCGGTACAATCATCATCTGTCTGTCTGCCTCACCCCCCACCCCACTACTCGTTGTCCCTCCTTAACCTCCCCTGAAAATCACCTCCACGCCACCTTCATAGCAACGGGCAAAGCAAACAAGTGTCATGGTTTCACTGTGTGCAGGCGACGCTGGCAGAAGACACCTAATATCATGTAAATGTCCTGATATGTAGCACAAGGCACAGGGGTTGACAGCTTTAACACTAAGCAGGACGCCGAGCTTGTGACTCTATTAACTCTGTGCAAGTGCATCCCGAAACTGTCAATGGTGTGTGTGTGTGTGTGTGTGTCTACGTACACTCAAAAGTCTCCCTGGTGTCACTTTCAGCTCTTCAGTTTTTAAAACCCAGAGTGACACGAACAAAGGACAGGCCGACAAAGTTCAGGGGTCAACATTGGGCTGGATGCCACCATTTTGGAAAGGGGGGGTGATAAAGTAGTAAAGATAAAGTAGCAACAGCGAGCAAATTGTCTCCGTGTGCAGGAGGCTGCAGTCCTTATGAGGACAAATACGAAAGTAGGTGAACACATGCATAAATTATTTGCTGTCAAGGTGCCACTGTGAATTAATTAACATGACTAACAATGTAACAAGCAAAGGGAAATGGGTCTCATTAATAAACAATTCCATATAGCACACTCTGCACACTGCAGAGTAAGTACAGGTGTTCTTTCTCTCCAACACCTTTCTCAACTAGAAAGAGACAACTCAACTTCACTCTCACGAGGACGAGGACGTCTTCAAGATTCTTGTTTTGTCTGAAACGCAGTAAAAAAAGTACTTTAAAGGTTTCATCATTTATCAAAACTGCTGTTCTCTGTCCACTGACTAATGTCTTAATTGACTAAGAATTTCAGCACAACACAATTTATCAAACAACAATTTTCTGTCGCTGTTCAACACCACAATCAGTGTTTGTGCAGCTAGATTACAACCAGTGCCAGCACCGCCCCAAATATCAGTGGCATCCCTCGCTCTGCCTCGCCCCGCTCCTCCTCAACCCTCACCATAAAACAAAAGTCAATGTCACTACTTAATGAGCCATGATTAATGCTGGTGCAGAACGGCTGGTGAGCCAAGGGAGGAAGGAGGGAGGCTGGAGGGTGCACATACCTGGCGCAGTCAGCTCGCTGTGTATATGTGCGTGTTAGAGGGCTGAGGGGTTGAGGTTGCTAAAAGTGGACTGAGGGGAGGATTGCAGTCATCAACACCTAGGCTCTGAGTGGCCTTTGATGTTGCGCGGCGTCTTTGATGGCCCCGGCCATGGAGGAATGCTGCTCACCCTCCCTCCGCGCCTAAAAAGCCCCCTGAGTTGTGGAATGCAGCACAAGCTGCTGCTGCTGCTGCTGCTCGGCCCGCTGGAATGGGATTAGAGCGTAGGCCCTTCCTCCCCTCCCTCATCTCGCCCCCACCCTGCCCTCTGGAGTGGACAACATGGCGGCAACCTTGTCCAGACCCCAAAGATTGGGGTGTTTCTTTACTAAGAATTTTGAGGGCACAACTAATGATTAATCAATTAATCATGTCTAAAATGTCCCTCACAATTTCCTAAGGTGAGGGTCTTCAAATGTCTCATTTTGTCCGACCAACTGACCATAACCCAAAGATACTGACTTTAATATGACATGAGACAAAAAAGTAGCTCATTTTCACAAGTGAGAAGCTTGAACCATTGAGTTAACAGGCAGATTAACTTTCTGTCAATCAATACAATCAATAGTGAACTGAAGAATTCAGTGCACTACAGCAGACAAAAGTCTTCACACATGTAAAAAGGAAGGAAAAAGGATCATGATCATGATATGATTTTGCTAAAAGTCAGCAAATGACAATTCTGAATAATTGTCCAGCTCTTTCTTCAGCACAATGACTTTTCACCTGGATCAAGAAATAATAATAATTCAATAAGGCCAGTCTCTGTGTGAAATTTTAGAATTTGGATTTACAGTGTGTGGGAGGGCGGCCTGTGGAGATCAAACATGTCCGAGGCGAGCAGCTGGCCTGTAATCAAAAGCCGCACCACCTAAGCCCTGATGCTCTGAGATATTAGATTAAGGGAATGGCAAACACTTCAGATGACCAAAGCCACTTGCCAAATATCCACAGTAGCTCTGGCATATCAAAGCAGAGGGCCGCAACATGAGCGTGACTGTGGACTCTCCTGCTGTGCACTCTCACACAGATATATGTATATGTGTGACCGTTCCAGTGGGAGATGAGTGTTGTAATCCAGCCGCTCCTCAGAGGAGAGACAGACCGGGCTTTCTGCAAAGGTCAGGTTCATTTTGTCCTCACACACACTTAATGTAGTGAATGACCTTCCACACAACAACTGCACAAACAAGCCATTTTGGCCGTGCATGCTGGTGTCTGTCAGGGCTTGGCCAGACTAGACAAGGCTAACCAGAGCGTTGGCTTATGCTGCACAGTGTGTTTGCTGAGGATTGGAGCTCCCCGCCAGTGAGAGTTGAGAGGAATGTGAACAGGACTTACAGTACATGCACATGTTCACACACTTAAATGAATGTGTGCACAGACGGTGGGCTTCGTACTCGAAGAGCTGCTCCCTCCCCTCCCTCCTTACCTCTACTTTCCCCTGTGACCACAGGGTTTAGGGAGGGAAGCAAGGTGGAGAGGCAGCCAGCATTAGCGCTGGTTTCAGATTTCGGCCGCCTCTGACTTGTTTTCTTTAGGAAACACTTACTGGTGCTCTAGCTACGCCAGGGGAAGTGCTCACCTACATCACTTCCGGGTCAGAAGGCTAAGGTCACGCTGCACTCAGGGGAAGGAGATGAAGACTGGGGGCACCATTAAACCACATGTGGAATGCATTTAGTGTCACCAGCAATTAACCTCATGATTTTGCCTCAAATGTACCGACCTTTAAAGAAAACATGGAGGCATTAAGTGGTGAGGGGGGATTTGAGAGATTGATTTTCCTTGTGAAAACTGGCGCACGTAGATTCAGCCTTTGACACTTTCCCAAGTCTCCTCTTGGCTCGCTTGCGTCTGCTTTTCTCCCTGCCCCTCTCTTTCTTTCGCTTGCTCTCTTGTTTCTGTGAATGGCTGTGCGATCACCTTTCATGACAACCTGGAGGGGGGAAACAGGAGGAAGGCTCAATGCAGGAGCTCAAGGCCCTCCGAGGAGCTAATGATATTCCAGAGGAAATGAGAATGTGAATAAACAAAGCCAGGGCCATTTCCAGGAATAATGCAATGGAGAAACGTGGATTGGGCTGGAATTTTGGGTGGTTAGATGGAGACAGGGGAGTCATGATTCGGCTTCCGACTTATATTCCCTACGGGAAGACCTCGGATGGCAAGAACAGGAGCACCGGAAGCTATTTGGATGCTCTCCAAGCCGCCAATTGCTTTTCTTTGTTGTATCTTAAAGGACATGACACATACAAAGTTTTTCACACCGACACAATGCATACACAGTAATGTGCTTACAGTTCAGTACATATCTTGGTTACAGTTGATCATGAACCAAATTTAATGGTTCTTTATGCTATGTGCTCATGTTAAAATTGAAAATTAAAATCAGTGAATGTAATGTTATGAAGTTTTTTGAACTCTCAAATATCAAGTAAGGTTCTACTATAGATATACACCATTTATGAAATGATTATTTGATTAGCGGGTTATTGTTTAAGTCCCATTCTGTGTGTCTGAATTGATTTTTCTGTCATTGGTCGCTGTTAATCAAATAGTATTGGACTGTTGGTTAAACAATGCAAGTGCTTTGAAGATATCACACTGGGCTTCTGGAACAACTACATGAATAGTTGAGGAACAGATCAATAGTTGCTGCCCTCACACAAAGACAATGCTGAATAATTGCCAAAAAAAAGCACAGAACAAACTTTGAAGGCTTTACGTCACCTGCAAAGTCAGTTAAACTTTGGGGTCGACACAAACCTTAAATGAAAACTTGAACATCATCAACAAAATGTGATATATTTTATGAAATACTGCTCATCTGAAGCTTCAATTTAAAGCACCTCTTCAAGGAATTCTTAAAAAAAACTGGGAGGTCTGAGACACGAGCTACGCTAAAGGCATCAGGATGGACCAGTGGGCAGGTTTATCCCAACCTCTGAACTTGAAAGCAGCAGTCATCTCTGCATGTGTTTTTGGAGCCTCTCCCTGCGCTTATTCTGACCAGTGATCAGGTTAGACAAGTCCCTCTATTCAGGGTTTCACAGTAATACCAATATCCCCAAAGAGAGGGAGGAGGTGGTAGAAGAAGAAGGGGGGAAAAAAAATTCTATCTGAGAGATTAACTCGCAGCACCCAACCGAGCCAGTGCTGGGTTCACTGGCTCACTCAGTCCTATCTTACCCACTAGTCTCTTGTTCTAAAGCAAAGCATGTCTTTGATACTCGACTAGAAGGAATCTGGAGGCGTTACAGGTTTCTTTTGTGCTTTGCACTGCACAGAGAGTCTGTGTGTGTGTGTGCCAAGGCTGGGATTTCTTTTCTTTAACCCCCCTCCCTCTCTCTTTCTTTCTCTCCCTCGTCCCTTTGCCTTCATCTCCTCCTCCCCTTCCCCCACCCCAAACACTAAATCCGTAAATCATAAACCTTTTCTCCCCATTTTTTTTTTTTGGTTACCATCACAAACTGTTATCTAAAAGCCCAAACTCTTCCTGCAGTTTCAGAGTTTCAAACCTGCTGCTCCTGGGGTGCAAAGTGACCATATTTGGGTGGTGACCACTTCAGAGGAGTCTGAAGGGTGGATAAGGGGTGGGATTTTGGACAGAGAGGGAGGGGAGGGAGGGAGGTAGCTGGGGGTGTGTGGGTGAGGTTTGACTCCCCTTGGAGATTTTCTTAAACCCATTACATCAGCTTTTTTCTGCTTCATGGGCTCCAAGTCCGGGGCTTTTGTGAGGGTAGAAAATGACCTAAATTGACATTCAGAGTGGTTGTGGTTGGTTAATTGTGGCCAGGCATTTTTGGCATAAATAAAACAAGATTCCAGAAGCCTTCCTCTTTAAGCCTTTTGCAAATTCTGCTTCTTTGTAAGCATGGCCTCCAATGAATGTAAAGTATACCCATACCCAAAACCCACGTCAGCTTTCTCAAGTGTGCTCAAACCCTGCAGATCAAAAGGAAAGGGGGGCTGCTATCAGCATGATTCTGAAGTGATAAGAAAAGTGGTGTAATTGCTCAACACCC
Source organism: Lates japonicus (assembly GCA_033238685.1). Lineage (NCBI taxonomy): Eukaryota > Metazoa > Chordata > Actinopteri > Centropomidae > Lates > Lates japonicus. Next base: position 9,580,107 of record BRZM01000019.1, on the reverse strand, counting down.
ACGCTGTGATTCAGCTTTAGAAGCAACTTCTACACTTCTCACCAACTGTCCAGTACTTGCATCTCTGCTTTTCGAGTGACCAAAAATATTGAGCTACCTCAGATCTGATCACCACAAAAGAGGCTGTCAAAGTGGCACATCCGCTTTGGTGCACCATAGGAAGCCTGGCCACCAGCAGCACAACCAAGCAGTGAGCACAAAACACCATGCTGTCTCTCAAGCTTTCTTCCAGTCCCACGGCGAGGGGGAAAAAAGAAGAAGAGTGGGCCGAGGAGGAAAGAGTGGCTGGGCAAACAGTGAGGGGTAAGGGCTCAAAGGGGCCTGGTTGCCCGGGTGAGGGGGACCCGCTGCTCCAACAATGTCCACATCAAGCGTCCGGCTATGGGCCAGGCCCCGCAGAGGTGCGCTCCCAGTGCGCTCGGAGGTCAGTGGCACGGACAAAAGGGAATGGAACGGCCCTGCTCTGGCAGAGCAGCTGGGCTCAGGGTATAGAAGCTTAGGACTAGAGAAGAGGTGTGTGTACAAGTGAATGTGTGTGTGTGTGTGTTGTGGGGACGATGAAGGGGGTAAATGAGAGAAAGCAAGCACAGGATGAAGTGCACTTTCAAATCTCTCAACACATCCAAAACCTCAGTTCTCTGAATTATCATAGAGTTGAAAAAATGGGAGGCGTCAGTAGCTCCAAAGGTAATTTTCCCCACTGTAAATTCCCATTTCAAGTTTTCTTTTAATGAAATTCTCAATGTTCCACAGCAAAGAAACACTGGAGTTTTCTGGATGTTTAAAAGATACAGTCGGTTTATGTTATGCGCATCAGTTTTTGCTGACTACAACCTGAGAATACTGAAAAATCTTGTTTGTTTTTTTTCAGTTTGGTAAGGCAGATGGCTCTAAACTGTACCTGACCCATGAGCTTCAGCCGCGGTTGCTATGGAGAGGAAGGTAGTCACAGGCATGAATCAAAGCTGTTCCAAATTTCCAGAACACCTCACTGCTGCATAAAACACCACAGTTGGTGAATTCATCCACAATTGATCCATAAGCCTCAGTAAACTGCTGACTGTTTTATCAGGTTTCTTCAGAGTGCTCTTTAACCTCTCATCACCTCTTACATGACAGGATTTTAGGCTCAGTGATGGATGTTTACAGAAGTGCACCTTGGGAGTTGTAGATTACTTTTTCTGTCCATTTCATACACAAAGCTTTGCCTGTTTAATTAAAGGCCAACATATTGTCCAACACAGTTACTCATCTTTTGTGCTGATGATTCAACCATAAGAGTTTATTTTCCATCAAAGGCTTGGGATTGGTCCAACTGCAAGTCATCTAACACTGTCTATGCAGACTTGTACTTCCACAATCTTGGATGCTCCACATAACTCCTCCCATTTTGCAGTTGTAAAGCAGATATCCAGCTCAGGAACCCTTTTTTTTTTTTGCTATTTAAGTTACCATAACGATCCAGCCACACCTCCTTCTGGCTGTTTGAAAAACAGTGCGTGCACACACACATAAACCTACACACACTCACTCACTCACTGTCCACCAACAAAAGGGGGGTGGGGCTGCAGTGGTGATCGGACAAACACTGTTCTTGGAACTCTGCCGAGTGAGGCCATTGTGCAGGCGCGCGGTAAAGAGACAGAGAGAAAGGTTAGGGAGGGGTGGGGGTGGCGTTGAGGTTGCTTCAATGGCTGGCTCCATCAGTGGGTGGAGATAAAAGACAGAAAGGTGCTGGGCCAAGTTGAGGCCCGGCCGATTTGGGGGAAAATGATGGACTCGCGGTGGCAGGTGTTAGCAGGTGAGGCGGGGTCAGAGAAAAGACGTATGTGAGTTCTGTGTAAGTTTGGGTCCAGATAAGACTTTTCTAGTTCCAGTTCCAAGGTGGTAAAATACCTAGATTTGATCAGTCTAACACCTTTTATCTTCTCCTTATATTTTATCTATATTAAGAGTAATGTCCAGAAAGTTTAAGAATATGAACTTGATGAATTTTTTTTTGTGTCATGTTAAAAGCTAAACCTGAATAGATTTCTTACGGGATTTAAAAGGATTCGGGTATAAGCAGATTTGATAAAATGCTATTGATCCCCAAAGCCTAAGGGAACAGGGTAAAATGTAGCAAAAGGGCTTTAAATGACCAAAACTACTTTCTACAGAAGTTGAGTCCCCTATAAAGGTAACAACTTTTTATGTGGATTGTCCAGAGTAAAAAAAACTGTTCACAAATACTTTTGTAATTTGGGTGAACCAACCCTTTAACTGTAACTCTATTCCTTAAAAACAGGACCATAATGCCCAGACTTATCTTGCATGCATGTATCCTTTTACTAGTCACCTCAGGGCCACATGGGCCGAAGGTCTGGGTGTGGATCCATGTCACCCAGCCATTCAATCCCCCTCATCTCCCAGCCCGTCAAGCCACACCACCGCCTGAGGACAGGGTCGGTGGATTTCATACATTCCACTGTGGGAGGGGATACGCTTTAGATTCTCCCACTTAAGTGGTTTTGATTTTCAGGATTCCATAAGATTTTGCAAAGTTGCCTCTCAGAAAACTGAAAAAAACGTGCGTTCCCCCAACAACCATGAAAACAAGTTATTTAGGGCAGGGGGCGTGTAAACCACCCTGTAAATATTACCACAACATCAGTAGCAATTACAGACAAAGTGGCATAAACTAGACAGTCAAGCCTTCGCCACTCCACCCCTTGCAAAGCCTACACCTACCCCAAAAATGCATGTTTGTGCCCCAGGTGACAGAACATTTCCCCTCCTGCCACAGGAGCTAAATAAATAGTCTACATGAGGGCAAGGGGAGAGAAAAGTAAACTTTAATTGGTGTGGAAATAATTCCATTACCATATAGCTCCCTATAAAGGGTGATTTGTTCTTTTGATCACCCCGGAGAGTGTTTATGAAGTCACTGTGGGATCAGCCTGGGCCCAGGGGCAAGGCCAGCCACCAGAATTCCTCCGAACATTTGTTTATCAGCAGGCCGAGCGCAGAGCGGTGCACAAACGCAGTATTGTTCCTCCGGTTCCTCACTGGTCACACTGCCAGAGGTAGGAGCTGACGGGGCCGGAGAGTGAAAAGGGTGGGGAGTTGCGGGGTTGAAGGCCGAGGGTTCGGGAATAAACCGCCCCTGAAGGAGTTAAACATCAAACCCACTTTACACACACAAGCACTTCCTGCCATCAGCGCTACCGGGACCGCTTTGAAAAGGTAATGGCCAACTTCTAAAGATCAGGTCATTTCACAGTCGAGAGAGCTGTTCCATCGCTGAGTGGTCAGAGCCTTTCCCCCCCTCCCCTCCTCTACTCTCTTCAGCACGTTGTGGCTTATAAATTATACAATCAAAGCCAACATGTTCCTCCCACATCCATGCCTTTGTATGGGGATATTTGGAAAAGATTTATCTGCCCAAGAGTTCATGACTTTAGTGTTATAAACCCCTAGGGATCCATGTTATTTGATTTGTTTTTTATTAGAAACAAGGAACCACTTAGCTGGCTCTAACCTCTGGGGCATTTGGCTCCACATCTAAGAGGATTGCAGGTTGCAAGGCCTCCACTGAAAAGGGACAGCCATGGTAAATACTGCCTCTGGAGACAAAAAAAAAAGAAAAGCTGGGAAAACGATGCAAAGTTACTGTAATTGAGACAGGATGTCACAAAAATGCCAACTACAGCTTTCTCCAAACGTCGGGTGCACAGGAATTTGCAGATTTGGCAAATTGTATGACAATAAATGTGAGTCATGCGATGTAGCAGAATTCACTATCTTTTTGAAAGCCCCATATTAAAAATGTGGCTTTGAGCTGATTTATACTGCAGTGTGATTATGTGATTTATTTTTAAAACCCAGTCGGCAGGGGCAGTCACCCTGGGCCTCCACCACCATGTTTGTATTGAACAGCGAGGCATTTGTGAGGCTAAACTTTGTCTCTTTGATAGGCTACACAGAGCCTTTTGAAACTCATAATCAGCGTGATGAAAATATTAAAAGGACAGAGGAAGACGAAGGGTCAGGGAAGGACTGTCTGTCGCTGCTTCAGACAAAATTAACATGTGCCTCACCATGACACCTTGAAGATGAATACCTAATTCTGAGGATCCAAGGATGATGAATGCTAAAAGAGGACAAGTGCATATTCAAATAGCCTGGCAAGTCTGGCCTATTTTTGCATATGAAATTCCATTGGAAGTAAGGGTCAGGACCTCTGGGTCCTTAAGGAAAGAATGTGTGACTTGAAATGGGAGACCAAAAAGGGCTGCTAGCATCCCCTGGCCTCCCAGCTGGGAGGACAGCATACGGATCAAAGAGGCTCTGTGAATCTTCAAGAGGGTCGATTGGGATAAACTTGGAGGGCATGTGAAGGGTCTGGGAGAGCTCCTGCTCTTCATGCATCGCGTGTGGAAGCCTCCATCTCGTCCTTGGACCGTTTACAGCTTCTCCCTGTTTCGTTAATAATTCAAAAAACATGAAAAGACCACAGCTAGCCTCTGCCTTTAGAGTCCCCAGGGCGTGCTGTGAGCATGCTACAGCGTGAGTCACACAGTCCAGTGAGCAGTGCGTTTACCTCACGTTTGTCTTGGCCAGCTGCGTGGTGCTGTATTAGAGCAGAATGACCAATGATGAAAGCTCTTGGGGACAGCCATGACAGCTCCTTCCCTTCTGAAATGCCCTCATGTGCTTCACCAGGTGAGCATGAGAAATGAAAGCAGCATGGGCGCACTACATCTCAGCTCCAAACCAGCAAACAGTGGCTTACAGTCAGGAGTCAAAGCCTTTTTGTCACTGTTTATAATCTCTTTACCAGTCCATTTCTAACATCTGTGCTGAATAAAAGCTGAAAATTCTCTGACAAATGGGAACCAAAACCTCAGAAAGCTAAATCATAAAGAAAGTTGAGTTAGTTATCAGAAAGTTAAATGCACTCACATTAAATCACAATTTTATGTGCCTGCAAAGGCACTGATCAGTAAACAGTTACTATCCTAAAGTGTTGTTCCCAAGATGACTGGAATAGATTTTTTTTAAAGATTTTTTTAGAAAATCCAACATCTGCAAACCAATTATCCATCTAATCCTATAATCATGTCAAAACATCCAAACACAGGTGGGGGATATAGTTGGCGCTGTGGACCCTTGGCTCTTGCCTAAACCTGTGTGTCTAACTGTACCTGGCATGTCACAATAACAAGGGCTGATCATAGAGGCAGAGAACAGAGTGTCTTTTGTAGGGAGAACCAGGACGACCAGCATCCCCTGTCGGGCTTCTGCCCCTATGAGAGAGCTGAAGTCTCCCGACCTCCAGCACCTAGTCTGCCAGCCAGCCAGGGCCCAGCCCGGAGAAGCCTGTCATCACTACCACAGAGGCCTCTATTCATCCCTGCAAAGACAAAGCCAAAAGTGTACAGCAGCCATCCAAGGCATCCCAAGCATCCAGATATCCACCAGCGATATCATTTTAGGCTTTTGTGAGTCCGTGCTTTGGTTTACCCACCGTTCTCTCCGCACACATCCCTGCCCTTCGCTCCCTCCGTGTCAAGGATCTGTTCGTTTTGTGGCGCAGGGGCCTCGCGTGACACTACAACGTCCTTAGTGCAAAGTACCACACATCAGGATTGGTTGCTAATTAGTGACATCATAATTATTATTACAAAAGGCTGTAAGTTTGCTGAACATCTGGTGCAGCAGCGATAACAGCTGTTTCTTTGCAATAACTGGAAAAACACTTTTTTCAACAATATATTTCCTCTCAAATTCAGAAAATATTTTTCTTTACTCCCATCGGTTGGGTGTGTCTAGGGTGAAGACCAATACATCCATAGTGAAAATCCAACAGAGTGCTGACATATATACAAGTAAGTGTTCAAACAGCTATTAACAAATCATGGAACTCATTTTGCCCTAATGTAATTACTGAAACAGGACAGAGAGAGCTGCATACCAGAACACTGAAACACAACATTCAGCACAACATTTTACTGTTGAATACGGCTGGAGGCGAATAGCATGAGCAGTGCTACGTCTTCAACAACAAATTCAAAGAAAAACACATTACTGCCTTCACTGTCTGACAAGAAAACACTTTGAAGTGCAGTGCAGAAAAACCACTTATGTCACTTTTGTGACTTCAGAGAGAAACTAAAAAGGCAGGTGTTTAGATGACAGTGGGGTTCACATTGTTCAGAGTTCACATAGCACGCTCCCATGTCAGACCCTTCCGGTCTGGCCCTCCTCTAGCCACACTGGGCCCCTGAACTTGGTGGTGAAATCTCCACCTGCTGATAGCATCAGCTGCCCCCACCACCCCCTCCCCTTCTCTTGGGCATGTGTGGCGGCCACTGATAAAAGAACTGTAGATAAGAGGAAACACAAGCTGTGATGAGGAACACATTGCCAACCAGGAGTACAGAACAGAACATCAGCCCAGAGGAAAGGAACGAGAGGGATAGAGAGATAGAGGCGGAGGAGAAGGAGAGGGAGAAGGAGGGGGGAGAGAAAAAGGCAAGGAGACAAGAGAGGGAAGGGTGAGAGAAGAGAATGAGAGGGAGGCAGAGAGAGAGAATCTGAAAGTGATTAAAGAAAGAACACTGGTTAGAAGGGAAAAAAGAAAGCTGCTGTGTGTCCCCAGGCTAAAAAAAGGAGAGAAGAGGAGGCCTTGTCAAACAAAGCTGAACAATAATAAATATAAACAGCCGAAGAGGTTTAAGGATGGGTTATTCCTGGAGGGAAATACCCTCAGACTGCATTAAGTCTATACCGTATATTTCTGAACCAGACCAGCTCATTGTGAGAAAGGGATGCATGTGGTTTTGTTGAAAAACAAACAAAAAGTAACTGCAATCAAGTCCACAGACAAGTACCCATAAATACAACATGAAAACTAGCATAAATACATGGTACTGTGTCCAAACAAGAGTACTACTCTATAGAACACTGTTGTTGTCTTTAGCAAGTACTACTGCAGTATTTCTTCTGCAAGAGCTTGAATGAGGTTGAAAGACTTTATAGTGGAAAAGCAGCCCAGTGTAGTAACATTATTTCTGAAATTATGAAAATAGTCACTCCTCTTTTTTGCAGTAATCCTGCAGCACAGACTGCCAAGCAATCACAAACTCCTTCAACTGACATAGTGGCGCAGAAATCCCAGAAAACACAAACCAACCCGCCGCCGTTTCCAGTTCAGTTCTCTGGAAAACAAGAGTGAATGTAAATAAATCTGAGCTGTTGACATGGACTGAGAGTGGAAGGGACAGGTGCCACAATGACTCCAGCGACCTCCAGGGGATGTATGCATCCCATAGCAGTGTCCCCTTTCAAGATGGACACCGGAGGGGGACAAACCAGTTGGTCCACCCAGGGGTGTGCGAGCAGAGCAGCGGGTCACTCTGCTACAGCCGGGGGGGAAACACTTAACGTGCATTGTTTGGGGATCTTTAGGCATTTTTGTCTTTTCCATGCTAGAAAAACAATATTCACAATATTCCAGTCTCATGATGAGGTGTAAAAATTACTTCCAGTTCTTTCTGTCTTATTTTTCTTCCTTTGTTTTCCTTTTTACATCTCATTTTGGAGAAATCTACTCTCTTTTGAAAAAACTGAAGCCTTCTACTCAGCTGTGCCTGCTTTAAGTCATGCTGGACGAGAGCAGCAACAGAATACTTGTAATCTAATATATATAGTATATAGTACGCCCTGCCGCTGGCCAGGCTTCCCCCTATTGGCTCAGACTCAACGCAAAGTGTCCTGCTAATCCAACAGTTGTCTGTCTACGCTGAAAGTCACCTCTGAGTCCAGCTCTAGCACTCATGTCAGGAATCCACAGGCTCTTTGCATACCGAGTGGCCGGATATCCTCTAGTTAAAGAGAGCCCTCAAAGCCAGGGCCATGTGTTGGTCCACTGGGGAGGGTGACGAATGGTAGGGGTGTTTTTTTGGGGCGGTGGCAGGGATGTGCAGGCAGTGCTTAAAAAGCCTTTAGAGTGACATCAGCATCACTTTGAGCTGAGACAAAACGGCAAAGTCAAAGTGGACCGTTCAGGTTCCATAGAAACCAATCCATTTTCCTGTGGATCCTCAGAGCTGTGCACTGTGCCGGCTAAAAGTGCAGTTGCTCCTGCTCTGAGCCCACGGATCTGTGCATCTGTGAATGGCTTTTGTGTTGCTGCCGGGGCAGAACAAAGTGAGTTCAGGTTACTGCACTCCTCCCGTTATTGGCCCACATTGTCTCTAATTATTCCAGCAAACATTGACACAGCATGTGTGGTCTCACATTTACCCCCCCCCCCCCCCCCCCCCCCCACCCAGAGTGAGAGAGGACACAGGGAGAGAGAAAGAGAGCAGAAAACAGCCAGAAAGAACTTATGAAAGGGAGGGAAGGAGTGATGAGAGAAAGAAATGTACTTACATTCACTGTTTTGTGCTTCATTGTGGTGCAATTATAAGTGAAATTGCTTTAAGATGTACTGAAACGCTTCGTTTGTTGTCTTGTTTTCATGTCTGTGAAGAGAACATGGTGTATACTCAGGGGATTTCCCCTCACCTTCATCCCATGCCGCCTCAGCTCAGGAGAGAACAAACGCACCATGCCAACTAAAGCTTTTAATACATGAGCAACCACAACCAACCAACAGGGGGTAGATTACCAAACGATGGAGTTCTCTGGGATGCAATGACCAAAAACAGAAAACAGCCCTTCTCCACAGCTTTAAAGCTCAATCCCACACTCTAATTTGAATTCTGAAGCTTTCCCGTTGCCTGGGCAATTCTAACTCCAGCTTTTGCAAAACAATAATTATGACGAATGTATGCATCAGTAGCTTACCAAATCCTCTGTCCATGAGTTTAGCTTGGGGCGATGCTGCAGAAAAGCTAACCCAAATATGCTACATGTGGTTGCCAATAGGAAATGGTTTAAAGTTAGGCAAACGGATGGTCTGGTGTAAAATCAAATCACAACAATTTAGAAACAGTCGCAACAGGCGAGATTAGTTACTGTAACATTGCTACTAGGCACGTGTTAACATTTAGGTAGCGGTGCTATAGAAAACTTCAGTGGAGTGTTAAGCTGTTACCGTAAAATCCAGATCAAAGCCTTTCTGAGCAGATCTATTGCAGATTTTTACTGGAAGCCATTAGAGCAAGTGGACTGACTCATCTGTTGGGAAGTATATTTTCAGATGGGTTCTGATTAGTGATGGTGGATTCACATTTTTGAAATTGTTCCCCTCTCCTCTGATACTTGATAAGATCATGTCTCAGATCATATTGACTTATTGATGTGAGATTAGCAGACTGTTGTACCTTCACAGAACGTGTGGTGCTTGGAGCCATATGAGCTCCATGTGTCAGCACTACAGAGCTGCAGTATATCACTTCAGCTCATACCTACATCATGTGTGGGTTGTTCTTTTCCTGAAGTGTCTGTGGATGGAGCTTCTGTGCGACAGCCTCTACCTGCTCAGCTGTGGTTACTATGGATGCTTCTGCTAACACACATTTCACCTGATTCTGAACCAACTGATGTTTCTGGGGTTGAAAATGTAGAACACATCGCATCCACTCTGCCAAAAGATTTTACTCCAAGAAATGCATATCAAGCAGAGCAGGTTTAGCAAATACAAAAAGCTTGCATGAGCAAATTAATTATTAATCAGGTATTTGTTTATATGGTCCCACTGTGTTTGGCATTTATGCTAAGCTAACCAACTGATGGCTGTGGCTTCATATTTAATGAACAGATATGAATGATTTTCTCATCTAACTCTGGGCAAGAAGGAAAATAAGCCTATTTCCAAAAATGTCTAACTATTCCTTTAATGATGCTCAGCTCAAGAATGTATCTGAGTTTTATCTCTTGGATAAATAAATCTACAATATACAAATAATCCACCTGCATCTGTTATATGAGAGAGAATGGTGCCTCAAACCGACTGGTGAGGCCACTATCCAAATCTCAGAGCCACATTCCCTAGGATATGTTTACTTCGAAAAAATGCCTGCGGGATGCATGTCACCCCGGGGGTGACAATTTGACTTTGTCACATGCCTGTGGGATACAGGCGGAATAGCAAAAGGCTGTATTGGCCCCTCTTTTTCTTTCATTCCCATCCTCTCCCACTCCATCTCTCATTTCTCTCAAAACAGCATTCTGAGAAACAAGACTCCTTGACATGTCCAAGGACAAGTTATCATTAGCGTGCCAAGTGTGTCTGGACAAACTGAACCTACACGGCCAAGCAAAGAATAGTCAAGATCTCGTTGGTGCCTTTAAAAAAAATTTTTAATTAAAAGTGCCGCTTTTACAGTGACATATGACAATCTGGGTAAACAGAGGAGAAGAGGTGAGATGGAAAAAGTGTAGTGACTCAAATAATGATCTCACACACAAAAAAATCATTCCTCCCCATTTTGCCTTTTATTAATGACCTGTAAATCTAAGTTTAAAAAAAAATACTTTGACACTTTTTTACTGACAGCAACATGCAGGGACAACGAGAGGTGAACAGATGGACTGCATGGGGACAGAAAGGCACACAGCTGGCCAGGAGTAATTGTCCTGACCTTTTCATATACACTCAGGTTCACATTGAGCCAGGGGGGTTTGGAGGGTGGGGTAGCAAAACTCCAAGAGTGAATATACAATTTGCATGACGGAAAATGTCATATCCATTAGCCTAACTGACCATGGTCTTTATAGACACTGTCTAGACATCTCTACTGCATTCTAAGTTTTCTATCTGACTCATCTAATTTAAAATGCTCTGGTTAATTCTTTCTACAGAATAAGTTTTTTTTAACCCCCAGTGCAGGTTTGACTCATTTATATTATGAGTATAGTCCCAGTCCAATATGTATATTTTCCTATATTACAACTGCACAGTGCAAACTTATGGTAAATAAGGTCTACATTGAACGTAGTCAAGACACTCCCATGTAAGTATTCTGAAGAGCTCTAGATTAAAACAAAACAGCCTGCATCACAGCTTTCCTTCAGTGGTTTTCTGTGTTTTGTACAGTATCCCACAGTGTTTTGTAGAATATCTGCGGCTGGAAGGTTTGGAAAGCACAGCATCCACAGCATAACAGCCAAGCAGCATACAGCTTTCACCTAACAGCAGCACTTCAGAGGCACAGTGCACCTGCAAACTGCCTGAGTAGAGGCAACACGATCGTTAAGTCACAGTGGATCCGCCTGTTTCTTTCACGGATACACAATATCGGTGTGGATACAATTATATGGAACTGCCAGATATTTTTTTGTTCAGGATGCTTTGCAGCTCATTCAGTGATGAGACTCAGGAGCAGTGGAGCACATAAGCAAGAACAAAATGAGACTTTACTAGCTTATTTCAACCAATTAATTACTAATCAATAAATAATAACTGAAGCAATTAAAAGTAGTTGCCAATAGCAGAATGTGTAGAGAATTAGTCAGTGTTGGGAGGTAAAGTTACTGAACAGCTACCCCGATAATTGCTTAATCGATAAGTCATTCATCAAGCAGAAGTGAACACAGCGAGCTACTTTTATCTGCTGTACATCACCGTAAATTGAATATCTTTGGTTTTGCGACTCTTGGTCAGATAACACAAGCTATTAAAAGACATTTCTTTGGGCTCAGGGAGATTTTGGCATTTTTCATTATTTACTGACATTCCACAGGCTAAACAATTCATTAAAAGAGAGTCAAAAGGTGACCTGATAAAGAAAGGAATTGTTATTTGCAGCCCTACAGGGAAGCTTTGGTATGAATTGTGTTTTGTCTCTATCCATTGAAGTACAGCCATTAGCTGGATGGTCCTGTGATAGTCATGAATTGCTACAGTCTACATGCTGGAAACAAGGAGGTCTCTTCTTTACAAGCAGCAACAAAGGCTTTGTGCCGCAGCCCTGACTTCCGAGAGTCCGACCCGGGATGCAGGAGGTAAAAGACCGACCTCCGCGTGAACTCCAAATAAATAAAAGCGCAGCTGTTTACTGCTAATTTAACATCAAAGGGACATACAATCACAAAACAAGGGCGAGGAGAGCCTCAACCAGAGGCATGCAAATAACCTTTGACAAACTGAATCAACAACAGTGAATTATTGCTGCGCGCGCTCGACGAGAGAGATACTTTCCTGTAGTTTGAGCCTCTCAACTGTCATGGGAGCTGTCAATGAGTTATCAGCCTGATGATCACGGGCGCATTTTGAAAGGATCCATGGTCATGCTTGGTTTAACACACATTACAAGGGAAGTACATGTACACTCTCTTTGCCTTGCATACACATGCACACACACACACACACGCAGGTCCTGTATAAACTTTACAAAGAACAGAGTTAACTCTGTTCCACCTGTTGTGTACTTTAGAAACGCCCAGTGGATTAAGATATTTGCTGAAATCAGATAAAAATTGTTTCCTGTTCCGAGTCCTTCATCAAAAACGTAAATAGAACTCTTTTTCAACAGGATCCTTATATTAGCATAGCGTCAGGAGGTGACCGAACACCTTCGCCTGCGAGGCGTTCTTCACTCTCTGGCCTCAACCAAACACTCAGAGTATTTTTCTCACTGTGCTTGTGCAAGGGAACACCTCCACCTTTATTTGTATGGGAGCGGATTTAGCTCGAAGGTCTACAATTACATCATCAGCGAGTTCTGCAGCGCCGCATATCAGGGCCGGCATTAGTCAGAGAGGCCTTTGAAGAGTTTGGTCCAGCCCTCACTCTCTCTCCTCCCTCCTCCCCTCCACCACCCCCTTCGGCACTGCCTTTGATGTTAGCGCGTGGAGCTGCGCCGAGCGTTGCGGCCTCCTAGGCCTCCCCGCCTCGCCTGATCCTATCTGCTCAGGCGGCACATTCATGTGGTTTACACCCGCAGCACGACTCCCGGCAGCTATTCACCCAGCCCTGCAGGCCCCTCCCTGTCCAGGGTCCAGGACCTGAGCAGGGAGGCAGCATGACCTGAGCTGCCGACGGGGGTCCAGGGGAAGGACAGGAGGAATTGTGGAGGCTTTATCAAAGCCCTCGGCTATACTTTAGAGCTTTCACTGGCATGGTATATAAGTGAATGTACTATATTTGTAGATTCATAAAAGGAAAAGTTAAACCTGAACTTTTGGGATTTGAGGAGTTGTCTTAAGAATCAGAATACGCTGGCAAAGGTTTTACTCTTAACACTACAAAAATAGTGACGCAACTTATCCTTGGTTGCATCTATACAGCACAACATGAGCTCTCCTTCAAAAATAAATATTCAGCTTTGCCAGAATAGTCTTTTAGCAAAGACAGTGAACAGAAAATAGAAAACCCTGTGTCCCCGATATCTTCAGTATACCCATGATGCTGGGACGACATAAAAAGGAAACCCAATTTTTCATTTTAAAAATCTAGGGCGCATCTTTAGCAGCAGGAAGAGCAGGAGGTGGGAAGATGCAGTGATATATCTTCACTATGGAGCTTAGAAGACATGCAGCACTGCTAGAAACAAAGAATGCCGAGATAACCCAGCTTGTTCTCGTCTGACCAAGCAAGCCCAATCCATCATACCTCTGGCCCCATTGTGTTACAGCCTGGATTTTCCTCATTACTGGAACAACTACCTGCACACACTCACACATACACAAGGAGCCTCTAGAAACTGGTCTCGGATGTGAGGGTAAGAGCAGAGATGAACATGATGGGGTCGGAGCTTCCACCTGAAACTGATAAGTCCCCATCTGGCACCCCTGCAAATGACCTCTGCCACGGTTGTGTAGCAATCCATTAAAGGAAACAAAAGGGGGAGAAAGAAAAATGGCAGGGTCTCTGACAGAGGGCCTATCAGGAGAACCCTCACAACATTAATATGACGCATTAGGTTGAGGGTGATCATGTGCACAAAACCAGTAATGGCTTCCTTGAAGAATAACCAGAGAAACTGAAACTAGGGCTGAAACACTACTATGAATCAAAATGACAAGAGGGCAACATCCTCATTAACAGCAGCATTATGTTGTTTAGACATATGAGGCTGATAATTATGTAATGATATACACAAAAGGAAGAACTTTGAACCCTGTGTTCTTGAACTTGGGTGAGTGGGACAGATCGGCGATAAGACCTCTCCTTGCATGAAAACAAATGCGAGTAGTAAGAGGACTGAGAGTGCGAGGACAGAAGTATATTGAGGGGTAGGAGGAGAAGGAGTCAGATGGGAGTGCAGTGCTCAGAGTGAAATGGACTCCCTGCACAGCTACCTTCCCAGTCTATTGGCAAAAAAAGTACAACAAAAGGGGAGGCTGGCGTTGTGGCCTTCCATGGTTAGTCAGCACATTCCTGGCAAACAACAAAGCATGCCTCTGCCTGGATGAGCCACTGTGAGCATTGTCATTTCATAACCCTCGACCCCTTAGCCTTTGTTTTGCAGACCCTCCGTGTCAGTGGATAAAAATGTGGGCTGATGGGATGGACTCGGCCTTTCAGCACCGTTTCATCAAACGCAGACAGACACACCAGGGGCTATTCAGAGAGCGAGAATATCCACTACAGACCCTTCTTCATCTTTGACTCTTTACAAATATGCTTCAAAAATAACCTGGTGAAGACAGGCGGTGTGATGGAAAAAAAAAAAACACCTTTTCACCTGTCAAGGTGTGACATTCTGTTATAGTGCATTTCCCAGTACTAATCATAGAAAAATCACAGCCTCAGGGCAAAGCTGAATTAACATTTCCTCATCATTGGAGTGTAAAGCAGAGGACAAACAAAAGACATTCATACAAATGAGCTCGGACACATAATCAATAGCAGATCAGGAGGAGAGTGACATGGGGGAATAGGGTTCCCCTGGGAGAGAGTCTGGATACTGGAGAGAAAGCAGCAGCGAGCACCAGCTCTGACTGCTAATCTCTCTTGGAGTGGAACATCAAAGATCGGCTCAGCCACTCAGCCCAGTGGAAACTAACATAGCTACTGGGGCCACCAGTACCAACATGCACTTGTTCCAGGTGGAGCTGTGCAGTGAGCAGGAATGAGAGGCTCAGAGAGAAAGACACAGGAGAAGAAAGAGTGAAAGAGCCAGGGGCAGGAGAGGAAACGGGGGCTGCTGGTTTGGGAGACAGCGTTGACCAATTAAAAGAAGTCCGGACAAGTACTAAGAAATCCCAAAGTAAGTTAGGCGATTTAAGACTGACATACACATGAATGTTCACTGAGAGCAATCAGTGTCGGCTAAAAATAGAATCCAAATCACTGTTATACATTTCCATTTTCAGGATTTTACATGTCTGCTGCAGAATAATTAATCGATTAATGCATCAACAGGAAGCTGTCATCGTTTCAATTCACTTAGCAAGTAAGAATCCCAGATATTAGCTGGCTTCTGCTTCTCAAAACTGAAGATCTGGAGCTATTTTCTTGATTGACATCACTGTAAATTCAGTACATTTGGGTTTGTGTCATTGCTGTATGGATAAAATGAACAATTTGAAGTTGCCACTTTAGTCTCTTGAGACGTGATATGGGCGTTTGTCGTTTTTTAAAATTATTTATAGGCTGAATAATTTTTTGTTGTACAGCCTTGTTCAAGCTCAAGTTTCAAGAATTTTGGGGACATTTTATGCCTTTAGTAGCAGATTGGCAGACAAATGACAAGAAATAAAGGGAGAGGGAGAGGTGGGAAACAATATGCGACAAAGGTTGCCAGGGAACACTGATACAACTGAAGTGACAATTCATCAGTGCATGCTGGTTAAGAGACTGTTGTAATCATCATTTGAAGTCATTCTCATGCGATACAGAGCGCATGACAAATTTTGGCTGCATCAAAAGGAGCAGACTGGTGGTGGGGGGTGAGAGCGTGTGTGTGGGAGGGGGGGTGTTAAGCAAGAGAAAGAGAAAAACAGTTTAGTCTGTTCTATTCCGAAAAGGGGAGAAACGCAGCCTCAAATTACTTTGGCTGGGACATGAAAGTGAAACAGGGTGGCGGTTAAGAGACGATAGCACTTAAAATACAGCTGCAACCGCCAAGCCAATAAATGGAAAAAAGTAGGGAGCAGCACTTTTAACCTTTTAAACCAGCGTTTGTGTACTGCTACTGTTGCTTTGGCGCTGGGAGTGGCCCGATCCCTGGCACCTCCCGTCTGGGACCGGCCCATTATGGCCTCTTGGGGTTTCCAGCCTGTGGTGAGAAAGCGCGCTGGATGCCTTAAACCACTAAAGCTCTCATTATAGTCTAAATGCAGAGCGACACAACTCCTGCCAGCTCCAAGGTAGGAGCTCCAGTATTTAAGCTCATCGTTGTCTTAGCTCAAAACCACCACTTTCCCCCTGCACATCCAGTCAGAAAAAAAACTGCCACTTTCAAAGAACCACATCATTGACGTCTCCTAGCTATAGTTACTGGCACTTCATGCACATGGAGATGAAGTTCAAAGGTGAAGCAGCTCGTGGGTGTTGGGAAACTATAGCCTCTTCTTCCTGACGCTGGATTCGGGGGATGCTCTGTGTCCCTTCAGAGAGGAAGCAGGCAAAAGCCACATTATTCCCTCTGGTTCTGGCCGACGACACTATGAGTTCCATCTGGTCCTCTCGGTGCCCCTGCCACGTCCCGGCCTCAGCTCCTCACTCACATGCTGACAGCATGGGCCCGCTGGAAATCAGAGGCAGATGTGCGCTCACGCAGTGCATCGCGGCTCATCTCGCTACAGGAAAGACGATTTGGCGTCCGAGAGATAATAGAGAATGATGAACAGCAGATGGCGTTTCCCTTTCGCATCATGCGCGTTCTGATCAGGAGAGCTGTGCAAACGCAGTCAAGAATGATCTTGAATGTGAAAAATACAGCGATGAGCAATCTGACTGAGCTCACTGCGCAGCGAGGCTATCCCTGAAATCAGTCCATCTGGAGGCAGAGAGCTTTCAGTCTGTAAAGAATCAGCTGGTTTGTCAACCCATGCCAATGTCAGTGTCCATGTTCACACCTGTGTGACTCATCACTGCCTTGCTTACCAGGCTTAACTCAACTCAAAACCGCTGCTTAAGGTATTGCAAGACTATCATCATTTCTTGTTCACTGCAGGTGCTCTAATTCAAATAGTTCCTCTGGGCCCACAGCACTGCTGCCAATTCATTTTACCAGGACATTTTCATTATTGTGGTCTAATCAGGAAGTATTTAAATATGGGACAAGAGGTGAATATAATTAACCACCTGGCAGGATGGACAGGCCGGAGCGCTCTGCAGCCAAGAATGGGAGTTAACAGCTGCGGCTGTAAATACAGTATTAAGGTCGTCTTAAGGAAATGTCTGTTGATAGACCCTTGACAGAATGATTTAAGAACACACTGATTACTTTGCTATTACGGAGTCAAACTGGAGCAATCAGAGAACTGGCTTGGGAAGCCTGGGGGGTTTGGCACTGTGGACAGATCTGCGTCGTCATGCCCCCCCCCCCCCCCTTCTCTTAGAGCAGAGGGAGAAGCAAATTAACTTAATTTATTATTTTTGGCCCCGGCAGCGTGTGCCACTTTTCACACTCCTCAGGCAGAGCTGAGCTGGTGTTAGCTTTAGGGAATTAGCAAAGGCGAGTTGGGAATGTATGAGCAGAGATCGTGGTTAGGTCTTTGCTCAGGAACACTGCCAAAGCCCCCCCCCTCCCCCATTCCCCCTGTATTTGAACCCGTACCTGCTGAGGTCTGGTCACTACTGTACACACAAGGTAACGCAAACCCCTCAGGGCTCTGTCCAAACAGCAGAGGAGAGAACTGGAAGGCCCCATAAACCTCAGGCAGACCAAATCAAGCACCCTATTCACTGGACACGGGAAAGTTCAACCCTTTAAAGCAGAAAGTAGACAAGTGCAGTGGCTGCAGAGGTCACTGCGGACAACTGAATGTACCTAAGAACCTAAATGTTCAACCCAGTTCCAGTGTAAAACTATATCCCTTACAACACCGCAGCAATTTCCCAACACATTACTGCATTGTTATTTCACAAGTATGGAATTTGCAAGTGGGGAATTTGATACCAGTTTAAAATTATACTCTTCAGGTTGTATGGTTGTCATTCATTGTCAGTTTCAGCTTTCATAAATCTTTGGGAGAATATATGTTGTAAGAAATTCAAGACAGTACGCTGCGCTGGACAAACTGCCCCTCATTATAGCCTGACAAAATATAATCTGCCTCTAAGTGGTCAGAAGCTATGTTAGCAAAGAAAGCAAACCTAAATAGATGTGGTTTTCGATGTAAAGCTGAGGTCCGACATTTCTGTGTGGTTACCAAGTGGCGCCAAATGGCCATCACTGTGTATAAACAGGGGCCATTTTTGTGCCGAGTATCCCCTCCTTTGATCCCCACATATCATCTTTCTTTCAAAGTAAAGAGTTTTCAGGAAAACAAAAATGCAGACGTGCGCTGAAAAGATGCTGCTGTGTGGCCGGTTGCAGCCATTGTTGCAGAGTGGTGAGGCACAGATGTGGGATGCTGCTGGCTGCGTTTAAGTCAGCATCAGTGCATATTAGGAGAAACAGAGAAGTGCAAATGACTGGCTGTCTTAACTCGTTGCATGTGACGCCTCATTGTAGAGTGCTGCTAAAATACGAACACAGCTGAGGCTTTCTGAGATGCAGCCCACCAGTGCACACTTGACGCAACACGCTGAACTTGATTAAACTCAAAAATATGTAATTGTAGCACATAAACACCCCCCACCCCCACAGGCTGCACTGAAACCTGTCCTACCTCCACAAAACCAATGATCTCATGGAGCTCAGTGGTTTCTTCAGCGTGGGGCCACACTCCAGCAGCTACTGGTGTTCACAGAGAAGATGAAAACAAAAACTCAACCATCATCTTTACTGGGGCTTGTGAGGCTTTGTTCAAGCGGTGACATCTCAACTTTCATCACAAAACTCATCCCAATGTTCAAAATACAAACAGATCCAAATAAAGGGATGTAAAACAGTGGATACAGTCGATACAAAAACGAGTGGCTTCCAATCGTCCCTCCACCACGAACTTCAATCTCAGAATATGTTAAAGGTCAGTGGATAAAACATTAAACATCAAATCTCTGGCACATGACTAGACCCCCAAACTATTTGCCGCTTTACAAACAGTGGCCAAGAAGATTAAGCAAGAATTATAGAACTTCAAATAAACACTTGGCAGCGAAGAAAATCTTCATATTTTAGTGATTTCCACTCAATCAAAGTTGGATGGCTGATCCAAGCATAACCAGCTCCAGCCAAGTGCACTTGTCATGTTTGGGGCCAGGAAATAAAAGATGGGACATGGGGGGTGGGGATGGTGGAGGAGGAGGGGTGGTAGTAGTGGTAGTGGGGGGGCTGCTGCTTCCATGTTGACCACTCAATTCTTCTTTATATTTATTTTTAAAGCCTTAAGATAGTTACAAGTAAGCCTAAACCAAAAACATGCAGCTTCAAAGGCAGTGTTGATGACGGCTACATAGTAACAGGCTACAGGCGGCGGGACGTGTGGCTTGGTTTACACGCTGCTACGGTCAATAAAAACAAACATATTCCGCTATTAAAACTAACTTTTCGGATTTAAAAGTGGCTATTTGACCCAAAACTCGCCACTGAAACGGATAAACTGTCTGAGCCCAAATAGTAGCCTCGCAGCCTCGGTGGCTCTTGTAAAACGCTGCTGTAAAGCTTGGCTCGGTTTAAAAAAAAAAAAAAGTTTACTAACTTTTCTTTCGGAAGCGGTGGAGGATTTGTAACTTTTTAAGGGAAACCCATTCCTCACCACCACCACCACCCCCCCCCCCACCACCCCCCAAAACGTGCGTTTCTGGATGAGGGCCGTTACCATGGAAGGAGCGCTCAACTGAGCTCCAGACATCAACAAAATAACCTGCAAGAGCATGTTTTCCCTGTGAATGAATTCCACAAGATAGGAGCCATCTTGTGACCGCATATGCTTGCAAGCTTAGTACCATCCTCACACTGCCTGCATACACACTCACTCACACACATACACACCATATACAACTCTTGTCAACCCCCCCCCCCCCCCCCCCCCCCCCGTGGAAAAAGTTTTAAGAAGGGCAGCTTGGTAAAAATACACCCCGGGTCCCGGTAGTGTTACTCGGGACTGCTGCTGGTCATTTCCCCCCCTCCTCGTGAGAGAAAAAAGACACTTTACACGTACTTGAACGATCTCCCCCTCCGCGCTGATAGTGGCTCCTGCTTTGGAGAACCGTCCTTGCAAGCCAGTCGTGTAAGTAGTATAATCTCCATTGGGACTGGACTCGAACAGAACCACTTCCACAAAGGCAGTGTCCTTGGCGAAGACGGTACCAAGAGAAGCGGCGACCACCAAGATCACCAGGACCACCGAGTCGGGCACACGATCCGAGCCTCTCCTTGGTAAAATCATCATCTTGCCGGCTGGATCTGCGCCGATCGGGACATAATTTCACACGGATTAATTAAATCGGGTGAAGGTAATTGAAATCAGGTCTACGCGCGCTACGGGCGATGCGTCAAAAGAGTCAGAATTGTGCAATAAAAGCTGAGCCTGGGCTGAAGCGTGTTTATTTCACCACTGCAAGCCTTGTCAATTACATTGCCTGCAAACGCTCCCCCTCTCTCTCTCTCTCCCTCCCTCTCTCCCTCTTTCTTTCTCACCCCCCTCCTCCTCCTCCTCTACAAAGCGGATCTCCTTTGATCTCCAAACACGTGATTTTTTAAAGGTTTTTTTTCTCTCGCTCTCTCAAAAGGGTTATATCCCCACCCACCAATCTTTCTGACCCTCTCCCTTGCACTCCCCATTCTGAAGTGCCAGCACTCAGTTAAGGAGGCGCCGCGGACTTCGCTGAGCAGCGCCGGGGGGAGACTTATTGTTTGAAAAACCTTCAAGTTACGCGTTTAAGTTTGAGACTGTTCACTTTTATTATGTTGAATATGAACCGGGGGTCACGTTTTCAGCCACCGTTGATATCCAGGGCTGCTCGGTGGCTGTTTTTTCCGGAGTTTGACACGTTTTTCGCTGCCGTACCACCTTAAAATAAACACTACCCTCCTCAGGACGCTTCAGGATTTAACGGGGCTAATTTTTCAATCAGATTCCGATTTGCTCACCTACAGTTTACAATGTAGTAACATCTCACTTTGAATCAACTATACAGTTTCTTTTCTCAATTTTTTATTCTTGCATTATGTTTTGACAAAAATTAAGAAAGTTTTCCAATATGAAAATCAACGTATTACAATATTTCTGTGGTATCTATCTATCTATATATCTATCTAGTGATTGAAGTAAAAATCTTATATATCTCTTTCAATACTTGAGGAGTCCTGTTTTTGACCATCTTCATTTCTCTTCCCAGACGCTCTTCAGTCATGAGTTGTTGCAGTTGCATATGAATTCCCTTCATTTCACTTGTACACATATAATTGTGCATCAGTCTTTAGACAGATGCATCTCCAATTAACTGTTGCCTGTCATCTTCAAAGTAGCTGTTGTCATCGCGACCTGGCCTTGACAAGCTAATCATAGATCATTTCAGGCGTTTTACAAACCTCAAAATGTTTAAGTGTAATTTGACATAATTTCTATTTACAGAAAGTGAAATTAGTGGCTGGATTGAAAAGTTATAACTCATGATTCATCAGGCATTTATTGCTAAACATCAGCTTCATTATCTCCT
Source organism: Lates japonicus (assembly GCA_033238685.1). Lineage (NCBI taxonomy): Eukaryota > Metazoa > Chordata > Actinopteri > Centropomidae > Lates > Lates japonicus. Next base: position 9,558,452 of record BRZM01000019.1, on the reverse strand, counting down.
CTTCAGAATACGCAGAAGTATCTCAACTGTTGCTGTTATTTTACTGCAGAAGAAGACAATTATTTTCTCAATCATTCTCTGTTCAGAATAAGACCGACCGGTTCCTGGAGAACATCTTCTGCCTTTTCTTTCAGAGTGTGAGACCGTTCATTATGTGTCTGTAAATGAGCACACTGTGTCCTGAAAGGACACTGAGAGAACAGATAAACACACACAATCTTTGTATTCCTACAAAAGAAGATGATTTGAATCTTTGTGCGACCGAACAATTCACAGAAAGAGCTCATGGTACTGTACCATGCATTGTTATGGCTCTAGTGTAGGTTACAAGACTTAAAGGTGGTGGTGTTATGTTGAGGACAATCTCATTTCAAAATATTACAAAACAGTAATGTATGACATTGAATAATGCCACACTGAGAAGGCCTGTTTCCGATAATTCTACCAAACTGGCCTCTTGCAAAGAAAACACTCGGGTGTTTTTATGCTCCCAAATGAAGGGTGAGTTCTGCAGTGATAGATGTCCAAAAAAGCCCAGAAAACAAGGTCTCATCTTGCTGTCAGCTGTGTGGCAGTGTGATTATGAAAACCAACTGTGAGGACTTTTTAGGTCAAGAATGCAGCCGCCTCTGGAAGAAAGCGTGATGGTCAACATGTGTTCGGACTCAAAAAAAAAAAAAAAAAAAAGGGAAAAAAAGCAGGGTGGAAAACAATTCAAAGCCGAAACTTTAGAAGTTCTTCAGCGCCTCCAGCATGACAATAATTTACAGATCACATTGGACGTCACTCTGTTTTATGAATCCTGATCCACACCACATGTCCCATATCAGTCTTGTGACACTCTGTTTCTGTTTCTCTCTCGCTCTTTCTCTCTCACATGAATGAATAAATCCATAAATGATGGGACTTTAAAGGCACAATGCCTGCAAGCTTAATGATGGAATTAAATTAGATTTACTTTATCAGTTTACTAATGGACCACAAAATGCATTAGGGCAACAAGTTACAGTGATCCAATTACTCACAGAAGGTTTTGCTCTTCTTTTATTGCAAGTCTGCCCTCTGCTGGTTGCTACAAGTTTTCAGCCCATGAGAGATTTTTAAAGTTGCAACTCCACTTTTGTTAGTTCCTTCAAATTAATGTTTACAAGGTTTACTTCCCAGTTTATTTGAAGAGAGCACGGTGACTTTTTGGTGACCATTTGGCCCTTTAAAGTTAAAAAAAGAAGACAACGTATTGTGATAAGACTATCCCTTACTTTCTCACTAACTTTTCACCCCCTCCATACGTGGTTTTCATTCGACAGCAGCTGTGGATCCTCTCCTGACGCTCCGGTCTCCCTCTACACCAGTGTTTAAACTCAGGCCACCCTGAGAAGAATCAGCTGTCTGCTTGTTTAGGCTGAGAGAGTGCTGAGGATGAGAATGACTTTGAGGGATGATGGCTGGGCCTGGCTCTGTGCATTAATGTGCCATCTCTTCCAATAGGCTGTCCAGCGAGGTTTTTTTTCTTTTCCTGGTTGAACTTGAGTGGGACTCATTAGCTTATTTAAGACGTTTCATGTGATATTACAAAGCTGAACAGCTCTTTATTCTCTTTTCTTTCTTCCTCTCTGACCCTGCAGTATAAACTTAGCTACAGCAGAAACAATGGGCAATTAAGGAAGAAATTAATCAACAGAAAAATAAATATTCTGCAAGATTTTGATAATCAGTTAAGTGTTTTACATCAAGATGCAAAATATTACCTTGTCCCAGCTGTTTAATTATGAGGATTTGCTGATTTCCATTGTGATTGTAACCTAACTGTTTTGGAGTGCCTGTTGGACCAAACAAGCAATTTGAAGTCACCACTTGACAATGAACCTTGCAAACTTAAGTTAGTAACATGCTGCCGATTTCCCCCAGTTTAACCCAACATGGTTGTTTTCAGTATCAAAGAGAATACAATCAAAAATCTAACTTTTATTTATGGTGGTGGATGTTGCTTTATTTTCAGCCCGAGATCAAAGTGTAGTTGCTTTAATGGAGTCCTTGTATCTGCAAACGTATCTGTTTATTGTGTCCAAGCCCTCACGTGTTTGTCCAGCTTATCCCCAAGCTACTTCACTCTTTTACAGATTTACATACATCATTATCATATAACTGCAATGATACTTATTGTTTCTGTAAACTCCTGTTCCAGCCTGTCATTGTTAATAAGGATTTGTCCTTAATTGACTTGCCTGGATAATAAATATGAAATAAACACCAGATCACGGGTTACTAATAATACCCAAAGGGAACATTTGAATGTGTTTGATCTGTCCTTCAGTGCAGCACTATGTGTACCAACCGGGCTCCCAGCCTCTGTGAATTGTCCCTTTGTTGGCATGGTGCTGACGTTATGTTTTAATGAAGGAAGGAGATGATGAGGAGGGGGAGCATTTACATTCATGGCTCCCAGAAGAGCGCATCACTGCAGCATATTATTACATAAAGCAATTAGGGGGCCCCGCAGCCCCTAGATTATGGGAGATGCTTTCCCCATGACTATTGACTCCAGCCGGCTCAGAGTATGTTGCATGTTTGCGATGATGTCACTGCACAAACCCCAGTGGGAAACTCTCATGAAATGCTCTGCAATGAATTATAAGTTCAGAGGACAGAGGGGAAAAATACCAGCACTGAGGGAGGGATGGTGGAGCGTCCTTTGTTAATAATAATATTTTTATGGAGTGCCCTCCCAAACAAATGAGCTCTTGTGAAAATGTGAGTGGCTATAATGGATTTAGATTTATAATAACAATGTATGGAATGACAGCGAGAAAACCACATGATAATGTGACAGGGGTCAGTCATAGAGAATTATCACCAGTTAACATCAATCATCAGCTCTCCTCAGCTTTACACAGCTTTATAACCAGTGTCAGCTCGTTTGTCCGGCTCATAACTTTACTGTTCTAAATGACTGTGAATAAATAGGTAAGAAATGATCATTATACTCAGGCTATCATACATTAGAGAAGTTGTTTATGATGCATAAGATACCTTCTCTAAGTTGAAAAGCAGGATGGGGCTAAGCTGATGAAGACCATAACATGCAGTTGAATGCTCTGAAAAAACAATAAAGGGACCTTGAGTCATTTTGTTTGGGTCAAAGTTTTACTATATGTCACTGATAATGTTTCTCTTATACCATTATAAAATAAGCCCTTTTAATGGTGATGTTTATAGACTTCTCTTAGCATTTGTATCAATATCATGAAACAAGTATACTCCTCCGATTTTTACCTCAATTTCATCAGGCCAAACAATCTGAACCTAACACGCAGTAAACACAAACGTGGCTTTCTCTGCTTGATGTCGTAAAAGTTAATTAAGCAGTGCTTCATAACAGTAATTTTATCTGACTGAAGTTCTGGTCACACAATTATAATTACAGTATCAACTTTACAGTGGACAAACGATAGCATCAATCACCTACTTAAAAAAGTGTTCTCCAATTTTCAAACAGCTCATAACTAAATGTTAGAGGCTTTGAAGACCATACTATTCAGGGGATGGGCCCTTTCCTGGTCGGACCCCCCTGCCCTCCCTCACTTCCCTCCCCTCCCTCCCCTTGGATCTGGCTCGAGGGTGAAAGTCGACTTTGAAATGCAGACTAAACCAGGGGGAGGTATTTCAATAGGCCCCTAGTTCAGTTAAGGGGTAAAGTTGCAGCCGTAAGGGGGAGGGGAGAAAATGAGAGGAAAGAGAGGAGAGAGAGAAAGAGAGAGAGAGAGGGAGTCTTTTGAAATGAGGCACCTGTACGTTTGAGGCTTGCAAGAACAGGTATGTTCCCAGAGGTTAGGGGGCTTTGGAGAATTCAAAGTCATTTCAGTCAGCTCCAATGCTCATAATCTGTTCTGAGAAGTGAGGAGGACAGGGGGGATATGATGTTGATACACTCACACAGGCGTGAACATGTTCTCAAAAGACTGGATGGATGGATGGATGGAATCTGTGCTCACAAATCTCTCTCTCTCTCTCACACACACACACATGCACACACACTTCAGTTCAAACTAGTAGCCACTAGACATAAATTCAGTTTCCCTGGAGAATAAGAGCTTTGCAGCAGCTCATTGAATCATGACTTTACAGTATTGAAATCATTAGAACTTAACTAGATTTTCATCCCAGCCATCAGCCAAACCTCTGAAGTACTGTAAGACAAGCCCCTTTTTTGTTCTTCTGTCTTTTAACAGGAATAGTTATGACTTAAAGTTCATCCTTAATCTTGGAAACAGCAGTTGACAAAATAATATCAGCACGAAATCCATTCAGTAGCTGTCCTGGAGTCCTGCAGCTTTCGAGCATATTACACAATCTTCCTCAACAGCTGGAGTTCAATTTCTGATGGTGAGATTATTTTGTCAACAGCAGAAGTTGGTGATGTATCATTAAGAACAATTTTGTGCAGCACAAAAAAGGAAGTTACCTTTACATTAGACAGTTTTGGACAGTATTCATAATAATCTAAAGGCCCTGAAAACATATTTCACTGGTCAACAATATGAGTGATAGGGTCCTAGATAAGCACAGCTGGGATCAGTTGGAAAAAGGTGACGTTGCCGTGCACTATTCAGGATTTAGCAACTTTTAGGTGAGAATCTGTTCAGAGTTGCTAACCAAGAATGTATTTTTTCTCAAGCTTTGGTCATGGCATAATATATTCTTTACTAAAAATGTTGTTTTCAGCTGCAGAAGGCAGTTGTTTTAAGAGAGAAAAAAAAAATCTCTAAAAAGATGTATTGTGCACTACCTGCCCAGCACCAAATGGCAGACAGATACAGTTAGCAACTAGCAACTAGCTGATGAACACAGTGGAGCATTTTGCAGCTAAAGAGCCAGGTCAGGTATTTCCCTGAGAAGATGGTGGAGACCATCGTGGAGACCAATAACAGAGGTGAAAGAGACTGAATACAGGACATACACGACTCCAAATGAAAGAAAATGTCAAACAAGCAGAGTAGAGTGGAGAGATATTACCGTCAATGTTGTGTTCATAATTTGTTTCTGCTGCCCTCATGTGGCCAAAAAAAACCAAACAAACTTGCTCACTTCCTGAACCAGTCATTCCAATTTTCTTACCCAGTTCATGGGCACATTTCAAAGAAAACACAAGGATGAATATAGGCAGTACACCTCTCACTCAAATAGAAATAGAAATCAGAAATAGAAACTAATTATGTGTTGGCATTTATGAATAAAAGTCAGCTGCATCATTTAAAATAGCGCAGTCTGATGTGTGTCAGCTTTAAGCCATCAAGAGTTTTGGGGAATTTACTGCAAAAGGCGACCTTTACATATAATATAAATGGGTGATGAGTATAGAGCTTTCCACTGAAGTCATAGCCCCAGCAGTGAAATATCTGTGGAATCATCATTCTTTAAGGAGATACTGATCCCGGTTTAACAGCTCAAGGGAAAGTCATATTCAGTTTAGTGAATTTTAGTTAATAAACATTGTGTTTCTATGTCAAACTGTAATAACACAAGCAAAAAAGCAAGCTAAGATGAGAAGATATTCTTCAGCTCTCCACTGTGAGGCAGAAATGAGCTGTTGGTCATGCAATGATTTCTCAGTTTCACCAGCTTAAATGAGAAATCAGCCGTTAAATTTTTTTGTCATGCAATTTTCCAGTATATGAAGTGGGTTTTGTACTTTTGTGAATATAAAAAGCTCCTTAGTGGTATAAACTATCTGAAAATGAAGGTTTTAAGCTGTGCTATTATCTCAACTTGGCAGATGTTGTTTTATGAAAACCCTTGACAAACAAAGAGAGGAGATTACAGCAGAGCAACATCACTGTTCTCAGTGAAAACCTTTTTTCTGTTCATTAAAATACTGTTCAACTGAAGCAGACTTTGTTTTTTGGTGTGTAATGTGCTGCTCCAAACACCAGAGGGCAGTAAGACACATGACTTCTGCATGGACAGTTCAAGCCAGACTTGAACCAGGCAAACTTGTGAGTGGGACAAGTCAATAAAGGTTAATATCATGCCCCACAACAGTCTTGATGTGGGATGTGCGCACCACACAAATATGAGTTTGACACTGACTAAAGGAGGAGGAAGTGACAGTCATGAAGACAGATGCAGGGTATGATGAGAAGAAGACTGTTGTGGGTTTCACATCTTCCTCCTTGCCTCTGTGTTGCATCAGATCAGCGTTGCATCAGAGTGGAGCCACGGTGCACACATACAATCATTTCCTGTATTTTTGCTGATCTGTAATCTAGTTCCTCTGGCACATCATATTTTTTCTGTATGTTATCATTTAAAAGTGAAGAAGAAAATAATATAAGTCAGTCTGGATATCAGTCAGTCCTGTATGTTTATACGTGTATAGAACGGGCCAGTGCATCACTTGCTCTATATTCAGCCAAATTTCAAATACACATATGCTCTGCAGATAAAATGTCAAGACAAACTATGCAGAAACTGCAATGACACACTTCACCTACATATATTAAGACCCTACAGTCAAAGTGACTGTAACACACAACAGCATCAACAGAGTTACTGGACTCCTGCATCATCTTGCCCTTCCATGTCTGAACATTACAGTGTTGTTGCTGGCAAACAGTGTTGTTGTTGTTAGTCTGCTGGTACAGTGAGAGCGGAGTAAATGTGGCCTATCAAACAAAAAGAGCGCTATGTCAGCTCTCTGTACTAACAAAGCATGGCTTATCTGGGCGGACAAAGTGCTTGCAGAGACCCTAAGACAATTATGGAGGGGACAGACAACAAGCACTGTTCCACTGGTTGGATTTAGGTCAATTTATAGTGGAGGATTTATTTGGCTTGCTTGTTTTGTTTCCTGTGATGTCTCTTAATTAACGGTAGATGTGTCATTTGCTGCAGAAACTGTGTAATGGATGGATTAATTAAAAATTTGTGAAGCATCAAAGACAAAGAGGATTTCTTTAATCCAAGAGCAGGGGCATCTCTGTGCTACTGAGAACCGTTGGTGTCTCTCTAATCTGCTTTACTGCTCGCTTACACAAAATATTCTTATGCAAAGTGGTGTATACCTTATCTCTAGCTTGGCTGGCACACACACATGTATGCACATATGCACACACACACACACACACACACTCAGATAAAGAGCCAACTGGTTGTAGACTAACTGGTGTAGAGAATTCAGGATGAAGTTACTGAATGAGTGACTGCAACATCATGCCTCAGTGTTAAGATGGAATGACACAGCAGCAACTTGATAGTTCTGCTTTTACAGAGCTGAAAAAGCTCTCACTCCTTCACAGCACTGAGATACAAAGTGGAAATGATAAAGTATAAACGACAACTTGGCATGTGAAATGATATGACAAGAAAATGTATTTTCTAACATTTACGATTGAGGAGCAGTAACAGGTGGAGGAAAATGACAAGATATAAGACACAGCAACTGAGAAATGGCACAGGGGAAAAAACAAGAGACAGTGCAGGAGATAGAGATGGAGGGTGTGGGAAGGCTCCAGGCCAAACAAACACCCCAGTGGATCGTGGGTAGGGAGCAGGATGTGCGATGGGGAGGAGGTATAGGCAAACACATCGACCCACCGCCCCCTGCAGCTGGCTGCTGTCCCAGGGTGTGACCCCACTCACCTCTATTGTCCAGCCCGGCTTTGCCCTATAACGCGACCGTTAACACCAGCGCCCGCCCCGGTGAGCACACACGGGCGTTACTGTTTACCCTGCATGCTATGCCTCACTGTAGAAACCAAGCCTCTTAGAAAGAAAACAAGTTATGGTAGGTTGACAACAGCCTCTAATTAAACATGCACTCGTACTTTGTTCTTAATTAAATCATGAGTGCTGGAGCTGAGACATGCTGTAATCTAATGATATTGTTTTAAATCAAGGTTATAATTAAGGGAGAATGCTATGGACTTCAGCGTAGGATGTAACTGATGATATTTACGCCACGAGTAAAGCTGCCAATAGCCAGTATTCATGCCAATATGCAAATATCTTTAATCTGTTTTCAAGTCATTAAACATTGACTGTCAGGACTCAATCCACATAAATTCTGAAACTGAATGGGTAAATAATACAAATAAAATACAGGGAAATATTAGGAAAGTATTTAATATCAGCCAGTCATCATCAACTATATCAAGTGTCATTATTAGAAGGTTGTTTGGGCAGGTAAGCATCATACTCACAGTAAGCTGTTCATTAAGCTTTTATCAAGTTGCGCTCCTTCACTGAATTGATTATTTTTGCAGCTGGCGTAGTTTATTCATCGCCCTTTGTCTTGAATCTCACTGGGTTAAAAGCCAGAAAGTTATTGAATTGTATTAATTCAATGATGTTAATTTAAACCAAGCTTGTCCCATTAAGATGTCTGCTTCAACTGAGACTTGGCCAAGGAAAGAGCACTGAGACCAACATAAAAGCTGCAGACAAATGACATACCACGATGTACTTAGACAGAATAGTAAGTACGCCCTCATTCAGCACAGCAGTTTGAATACCACAGGGTTCAGTTTTAATCTGAAAAGCCTGGTTAAATCTTACATCACAGCTATGTCACCATCTGGAAGAAATAAGTGCAATTTACACGCCCTGAGATTTTTTTATTTTTTTTTATGCTTTAGGGATTGGTCCATTTTGAATTGTGGTTTCAAGGATCCACCCACCTTAATCACAGGCTCCAACTTTGAGCTCCAGGGAGGATCCCCACTTCTGCATTTGTGAATATATCTGTATTTGCCTGTCTGTATGTGTGTCTAAGTACTGGTTGAATCGAGTCTAGCAGCCACGGTAGACTATACATAGATTTAGCTGTGCACACAGTCTCTCTCAGAGCCTCCAAGGAAGATTATCTGAATGCAGGATGTGTAACCAATGATTTAAGGCTGACACTGCAAATACAGTGTATTAATCAGTCTTAAGTTAAGACCTAAAATATAATATCTCAACACTTCTGCCAATTTCTGCATTTTTCCAATGCAGGAATTTCACTGAGAAATGTGTTACAGAAACAGGCAGATCAGTGATATGAATCAAGAAATACACATACATACTAAATGTCACAATAAGTGTGCTTCCATTCATCTGTTTTTATGCATATTTTCAATTTGCATATAAAAAACCTGAAAAGAAATGGTGGAAATTTGACAAAAATGAAAAAAAAAAAAGCAAATGAATTCACATTTTCTGGTGCTGATTTTATGGAAATTCTGTTTGTGCTACATTTGGATGGACACTTTACTTACTTACTTACTACACCGTGGCCATTTTGGCAACAACAGTTGAGAGGACAATAGTAAATGCCAAAACACAATACAACAATAGCAGCAGTATAGACAAGAGATTTACCTTTAAATCATGCTTTGATCTGCTGACTCCAGTGATGCTACCTTCCCCAAATGAACAATAATAGATCAGGTGGAGTTCACTTTGAAGCCAAATGGAAATGCTCAACTTTTTTATTCATGCCAGTGGGGCTTTCATTTAGCTAATTAGTTGTACTGAAACTTTACGATCCTAAGAATCACATGATTAAAACTGAAACTCAAACTACAGCCTGTGTGAGAGAGAATACAGATTTGCTTCTAAAGCACATATTCCAGTGGAGAGATAGATGAGAAGATACAACTTTCATATCTGTTAAATATAAAGCTACAACTAGCAGCTAAGCTTAACTAGCCTTAGCTAGACTTAGCTAAGCTTAGCATAAAGACTGGAAACGGGGAAACAGCTAGCTTAGTGCTATTTTGTGTAATCCACTCAGTTACAACATGTGAAAACAAAAATATGCCCTTATATGGGGGTTACGTGCCCCAGTGTATTTCTGGTTGGTGGATTTTGTTGCCTCTGGATAGAGAGCTACCTTTGTACTAAGCTATGCTAACTGCCTGGTGGCTGTAGTTTGCTTAAGGAACAAACAACAAAACAGATTCTACTGGGTTTTTTCATGTGCAGTCATTTGTTGGAGGTATTTCTTCTTTGGAACAGTTGTTTTTAATGAATAAGAAGTCTCAAGAAGCTCCAGGTCTCTCTTCGAGGCAAAACCTTTTCACTGTCTCGTTCAAGGTCTAGCTCAAGTATTCTCCAAATGCACTCTAAAGTCTTTTGAACCAGTCAGGCAGCAAAGACCTTTAAAGTTTAAGAGTATCTTGAATCTCCTTGTTTTTAAAGAGCGTTACTTGTTTGCTCTCACATTGTGTTGTTACACCAGTGTAAGCACATCATGTATTAAGAGGATTTTCCTTAAGCACTCACAGAGCTTTACTTTGTCGTCACAACACTGTTCTTTAGGTTAACACAGTGGTATGAGCCTTGTAAGACATTTTACTATGGACCGTTGGAAAACACGGTGGACTGAAGACATGATTTGCATTTTAAATGTACAGCATTTTCCAGACAAAAGCAATTACTTCACTGTTAACTGTGTATTGTCACACTGACAGCTGATAACCTACCCATTGGCTATATACACAGGACAGAATGAAGTAAGACTGAAGTATGACACACATACAAAAAAATCCCTGTGGCTATTCTGCAAAAAGTTTTGAATTCTTTAGAGTTGTTTTCACCTTTATCCCACTCTCAGTTTAACATGACTTGAGAGCTACACAAATATAGGTGGTCACTTCACTGATGGCAAATGTGACACTTGTCTCACTATGCTGGGGCATCCCCTTCCAACCTTCAAAGTCAAAAATAACTGTGTTTCACCTTATGGCAAAGGGGTATGTGTATAATGTTTTTTTTTTAACCTTTGCCTGTTTGCTCTCCCTAATGACATAAAGAAACTTGAAAACAGGAAATGGCCACAAGGAAGTTCAAAGGCATACTTATTTCCCTATTTATATGTTATATAATTTTCTACATATGCTGTGTTTGTCCCTATCAAATAATCACTTAATTAAAACAGATAAATTTAAGGCTTCTGCCAAGTTAATGTCAACTTTCAGTCAAGAGTCAAGAGGCCACAGGAATTTGACCCAAGTGGTATATTGCTGAAAATAAAGGACATCCTGTATTGAAATCCAGTTTTCTTTCTTCAATACTACACTATGACTCACACAGACACACACATGCACCATCATAAACCCCTGCTCTCACTTTCTCAGATGTTGATTCTGCAGTGCTGGTAAAGCTACACAAACAGGCCAGTGTTTGTTCTAGCTACAGCAGTTACTCCTCCTGAGGTGACAGACTGCAGGGGCAAAGGGCTACAAGCTGTAAACAATAACGGTGGCAAAAATGGGAATTCCTGTTTGAGGACCAATGGGAGTTTTACGCAGAGTGCGTACTTGTGAACTTGCTTGATGCGTTTCTTCCTGACAGTTTCTGACTGGGGCCTGTTTACTCTGGGAGGCGGTGGGGGGGACACCTTTATCTGAAACAATGGATGATTGTTTATTGACAAAATGCTCAAAGCCATCTGAGGAGGTTTTCAAGATGACAACTTTCTACACACAGTCTTGCAGTACACAAACTTATGATCAAGGTTGTAAACTACACTCAATTATATCAGTTCATTATCCTTTACTGCGAGGCTCTCCATTCAATACATGTGGTGAGCTTGTTTTGTTCAAAGTTGTGCAAGAGTGTGGTTGCTGTCTGTATCTCTTGTTGGTGTCACCACATCCGGCTGTTTATAATATTATAAAGAACTACTTTTGTTTTCTGTTATGTATTATTCTTTATGGATCAATATTGTTTCATTAAAAACCTTTTTAGGGTATATTCACATTAGAATAGAATAGAATAGAGGATCAATAAAGTACTATTCTATTCTATTAAGTTCTTTTTTTTTTTAAAATGAACTGCGATGTAACAAAAAAGTTTTCAGCAATCTTTATTTTGCTGTATCAAAAATTTAGCAAATTGTACTTCTAGAGATCATAATTTGTAATTTTTTGATCATGTGTGAATCATCCACAGTAAACTATGATGCTGTAATATCATTCCTGTTGTTTTACATCAAGGTTTCATTGATTTTTTCATTCTGCAGACCAAATCATGCTGATAATAACCTAATGCTGACCTCCTTTATTGATGAATTTTAAAAAAAGAAAGAAAGAAAGGAATCATATGCCTGACAAGAAACTGTCAAACACTGCATCAACACACCTTAGCAGGAAACAGGAAATGAGCATTTCAGGGAAAGCCATCAGAGTGGTAAAGCTTGTTTGATTGTGTTGCTTGAAAGGTAAGAATGCAGAAATGCAGAAGAGGCCAGCTAACAGTGACCTTGATCCACGAAAATGAAATAATAAAAATCAAGAGTATCTCCGAAAAACAACACAGCAACACAAAAACAACACTTAGTAGCTATATCCTTTAGTCCAGTTGATAAAAACTCTAAATACACAATGTGACCTTTGGCTTTCAAAACAAACATAAAGTAATCAGTGCTGTTTGTCTTTACTGGATGGAGAGGCTGTAAATACCATACATAGATGGTAGGAACAATGTTGAATCCTGGGAACTCCAAATCAGTGTCTCCACTTGGCTCCACTATCAACACAGTGAAAGTACTACAGACTCATTGTTCATTGATGTTAACATGTGGAGTTTATGAGGGTAAAATCTGATGTAACTCCTGGAAACAGGTATGTGAGTATACAGTGAAATAGAAGAGAAGAGAGAAGAGAAGAAAAAATATTATTGATTTAACTCAGAAACTGACACCAAGTCTTGTTGGGAAATTACATATACAAGGAACTTGGGGTAATTTTACTTTGCAAACAGTGAAACTTAAAAATGCAAATTACATCAGCAGGGCGACCAATCACAGGACGCAAATCTCTGTTGCGTCAGAGCCGCCGGGAGCCTATCAGGTGTCACCACGATAGTAGAAAAAGATCGCAGACGCAACCCATCTTGTTCAACAGTTGAGAATTACCGGGGTAGGATAAGCAGAGAAACCGTTGGGTTTCTACTGAGATTAATAAGGATACCCGGTTATTTCTGATTCCCGACAGCGCCAGTAGGATATTCCAACATGGTGGTGGTAGCACCAGGGACCGGGGGAGCCCACAAAGTGCTCCTGATATCCGGGAAGCAGACCGGCTCCTCTAACGGCTCACAGGCAAGCTTCAGCCGGCCCATATCTGTCGTCTTACCGTCAACGGCCAGCCAAGTGTCGTCGGATTCAGACTCCAACAGCTCTGCGGGGCCGCCGATACGAAAAAGACAGAGGCTCACGCACTTGAGTCCGGAAGAGAAAGCACTTCGCAGGTTAGTTTTACAAAAAATATCCATTCTTTACCACCATATCTGGGAGTAACGAGTCTATTTTTACAGCGTATACCCGGCCATTGTTCTGGGAATTACTACAGGGACACGCCCTAAGATATTGATCCCTTAGCCGAACAATAGTACAATAGTAATCCAATTTAACATTTAAATCAAAGAACAAAAGAATTGTTACAATAATGCATCAGCTAATATTAGAAGTAGGTTATCTAAGCTGTCTAAAATTGGCTTATGAGCCATTTAAATTACTTAAACGTTGTTATTGTATCACCTTTGGACTTTGAACCAGCTTGTCAAACCGCTATCAGAGTGATTTGACCGTGGCTGGACCCACCCGGCTCTGCTGTCTGTTACAGAGCAGGACACTGATATCCTGATATGCCTGCGTGGCAGGAACATGGCCGGTGATTGCGCAGTACTGGGAAGCCAAGTCATGTCAGGGCTCTTAGTCAGCATCATGGAAAGAATGTGTTAAATTCCTGTTTTTTAACCCTCCATCTATTTTTTTCCCCCTCCAGGAAACTCAAGAACAGAGTCGCAGCTCAAACAGCCAGAGACAGGAAAAAGGCCAAAATGGGGGAGCTGGAACAGCAAGTCCTAGAGTTGGAGCTGGAGGTAATTAATTTTGTCATCTACTACCTGGAGTGAAGAAGGGACTATGTTTCACTCCCACCTGACATACACTCACTTTTTCTTCCTGTCCCCACATCATCAATCTGTCTTCTGAATCACTGGACATGATGTCATGGTAAAATTAGAGCAACAGCTGCTTCAGTCGTGACAGGAAAGACCTGCTTGGTGCAGTTTTTTCTAGTTTTGGTTTGCTTCACCCACAAAACTTCATGCATCACTTCCCGATAAACAGTTGTGAGTTTCAAGTGCAAACATCTGTTCGTTTCTCCTCCTGCAGAATCAGAAACTTCACATTGAAAACAGGCTGCTTCGGGAAAAGACGAACGGCCTGCTGACAGAAAACGAGGAACTGAGACAGAGACTTGGGTTGGACACCCTTGACACAAAAGAGAAGGTAAGACTGAGTTCAGAAGGGAAGTGGGGTGGAATGGCTTGCAGTGCTTGTCTGTCTTTTTTTTGTTGAATGGAGTGACTTTAATTCACCCTCTTTCCAATCTGTTTCCTCACAGGTTCAGGTTCTGTTGTCCACTGGGAATGATGCAGGTTTGGGGATCGGGTCTTCTGAGTCCGCAGCACTCAGGCTATGTGTGCCTCCGCAGCAGGTGCAGGCCCAGCAGTCCCTAAATCTGAAGACTTCTCAATGGATACAGATGGTCCTGACACTACAGACAATGAGGTGAGTCCCTGACAAAGATCTGTGCCTTGAGATTTAAAACCCAGTTCCCAACAAAGCTCCATAATAACACCAGAGTCAGGTCATGGGTTACTAGGCTAATCTCCTGTTTTCTCTCTCTAGTCTGATTTGCTCCTGGGCATTCTGGACATCCTTGACCCAGAGCTGTTCCTCAAGTCTTGTGAGCAGGAGTGCGAGGAGCCGCAGGTGCTGCTGGTCGGAGGGGGGAACCCAGTACCTGCCACCACACCTGCGCCTCTGGGGGCCCCATCAGTTAAGCTGGAGGCCCTTAATGAACTGATCCACTTTGACCACATCTACACGAAGCCCGTGGAGGAAGTGAGCGGTGGGCAGTGCAACGACTCAGAGAGCGACGCAGAGGAGAAGATAGACGAGGCTTCCTTCCCCATTAGCGAGGTGGTGGTCGAGGATGAGACCGTCTGCATAAAAGATGAGCCAGAGGAAGTGGTCATCCCCAGCTGTACCAGTCAGGTGGATGACTTTTTCTCTGCAGCCTCCTCCCCTGCCCTCAGCGGCCTGGATAAGGAAGCCTGCCTGGCGGACACCTACAGCGACTCCGGATACGAAGGGTCCCCCTCCCCTTTCAGCGACATGTCCTCTCCCTTGTGCTCTGAGAGTTCCTGGGAAGACATGTTCGCCAATGAACTCTTCCCCCAACTTATCAGTGTCTGAATCCAACCCTTCAGCCCAATAAATTAAAATATATCCAGCTAATGTGTAGTACTCAATAACTACAGTTAACAGCTTCAAAGTAACGTAGAACAGCACAGAACATCGCTCGTATATAGGCTGAAGTTAAGCACATAATCTTCTTATTACAGCAGGTCTGTATTATTGGTGATACTGCATTGACTTGTGGTAGATGGAGTTCATGATGGCTTATTTTAGCTTCATTTAATTACTGCAGAGGCTCTAAGATTGATCACAAATATTTCACTCGCTGTTAAAGTTGAAATGCGGGTGGAATCCAGTATTTCTGTAAATTTGTGAGGGGGATGGGGACCGATCATTTAAATATGACCTTTTATTTATTTGTATACTCAGCTTCGGAGTCATTGTATGTTCGCTTGTAAAAACGCTATCCTCTAATTTGTTTGCCGCTCTCCTTGTAGTCTTAATTATGCATTAAAAAATTTTTTTGCATTGCATCTTGTCTCCTCGTTTCAGTCACTGAATGATGCTTGATGACGGAAAATGAATCAGTACATGCTAACATTTAACAATAAGATGGTATACTTTGCATTTAAAGGTATCTTCAACTGTGGAGTGGAAACTTCTGCTGAAATATCTGTAGCTGATAATCAATTAGCTGACAGAAAATGAAACAATGTTGAGGTCATCTATCAAGCAAAATTGTCAAATAAGATTTGCTGCTTTTTCTACTTCATCGTGGTAAAATGAATATCTTTGGATTGTTTGACAATGTCCTATTGGGTCCAGACTTGAGTGTCAGGGCTTTCCAAGAGTTCCTAAGATAAATCTTGAGATGTCAGAGGTAAGAAAATATTTGCTTGAAAAAATATTTATCTTACATGGCTTTTGATAGTTGCAGTCTCCCTGTGGTATACTTCTTCAGGAATTTCTTTAGAAAATTATTGGAGAATGAAAAACCACTTAGATGTTCATTGGCTAACAACTCCACACTAAGGCCATAAACTTTGAGAAGGGGTTGCTTGTCAAAATTATTTAGAGAGGTTGCAAGCCAAGAAAGGTTAGAAATGACTGGACTAAGTGGTTATTTATAAAGGTAATCAACACAGGAAATGCTAGTTGCAGACCTAATGGAAACAAGTTCTAACCACTGAGACACTGCCTACACAGGTTTGAATAAAAACGAAAAATTAAACAACACTGAACAACACCTAAATGTTGTTGGAGTATTTCCTCTCTTTCTAATCAGCATGTAGTATATTACAATTTAAATCACATCACTAGTGGAATCTGTTAATCCCCCAGACATGATAGAGACATCAGGACGGAGGTTAATTAGACTGTTGAATGCTTACTGTGCTCTTAGTTCAGTATGAAGGGGCAAAGGTTAGGGTATTAGAAACAGATTTATCTAGTTAGTTTAGCACATGTTATATGTTATCTCAAACTGTAATATGAGATAAATAAACGTGCGACTCTTGAATCTCACAGTCAAATTTCATTTCACAGCTCCATCACCATAAAACATTGTTTCCCCCACACATATCTGGCCAACATTCCTCTCCTCACTTGTGAACTAATCTCATACATGTGCAGACACAGTGTTTATATTCCCTATCTCTCTTGTGCCAGCACAACCTTGCTTTTCTGAGAAGGAGGCCTGCTTGTATTACATAACACTTCTAATGTAACTGGGAGTTTCCTGGGAGTCTAACCTGAGACTTTTTTTGCCTTTGCTTCCCAACAGAAATAGGGCAGTTTAAGTATTGTTGGTGTTTTGACCTGGTGTGAAGATAATAAGCAGAAGAGGGGGGAATACACCTCGCCCCTGAGGCCTTTACTCTAATCACAATGAGGTGTTATTCTGCCTGTTAGAGGAGACAGTTGCTCCTTTTAAGTTCCCGAGGCTGTGATTGATATGACCCACCCATTGAACAAAAGCCCCTGGAGTCCTTGTCGTCGTATGAGCTGATTAGATCAGGTTTTCAGATGCAACACTGATGTCTTAACTCTGCAGGGCCTGTCTGTCTGTCTCTGTTGGCTTTAGCTCCTGGTCACAGGTTACAAAGCTTTGTATTAGCTATGTCCTCCATCATGTTTCACTACAGCTACCCTAGTTTTTGGGTAGGTGTACACGACAGCAATTTACCTAGAAGAGGCTGAAAGGGAGCAACTAAAAAAGTCAACTCAGCTATTTAAAATGTAATATGACCTCCATTTTGTGTCCTTGTGGTGGGTTGAAGGAAACCGCACCAGCCTTTGACGTAGCTCTGCCTCAGTTACCGTGAAAAACTGTGGTGAGAAATTCACAGTTTCCTGTCTCGTAGTTACGAACCACAGCAAAGAAAATCAGCCTGACAGCTGCTGCGCTGAAACTGAAAAGTATCTGCTGGAGCTGGTCTTTCAATTTCAGGTTGTAGATTCTGTTTTATTCAGGGATGACTGATTGACTTCTGTTTCTGCTGTTGGCCAGTCTGGTTTTGATTTTGTCTCCTGTTGGCTAGGTGAAATAAGGGCGCAGATGTTTTGGTTACTTCCTTCACTTTTTGCTTTCCACTAACTTCCACTCAAAGTAATAACTGCTAATCCAAGATTCCTGCCAAATTTCTTGTCCAATGCTGAGATTAAGCACATTTTTTAAATCATCACAGGAGATTTTAGAGGCACACTCTCCTTAAAGCACCCAAAAGATTTTTCTTTGAGCAGTCTTGAAACTCAACGCAGTTCAGAACTGATATTCAAATCATTAACAGTAAACTGAAGAACAGTCTGGGATTTGAAGGTGCAGTTGGGCGCTGTGATAAAATCACACAGTGTACCTTTAACATGTACTTTCATTCATGCATCAACTAGATATCATCTAAGGACATCACACGTCAAATAGTGTGAAATACATTTTGCTATTGGCCACATTTGGCCTGTTTAACCAACAAAAATTTCAAACTTGTTAATAACGGGGACATCCCAGGTGAGGTCATGACCACAGGGGAAAAATTTAAATGTAGCTTGCCAATGCTCTCATAGCAGAAGTATGAGGAGGTTCCATATGATGCTGCTGATGACCTATGTATCTTGTAATAAAAGGATGCCGCTTCTAGTGCTCAGGCGTGGTAAGGAAGTGATATGATATCAATGCACTTTTTGGCATAGAGACTTGGCGTAACTTTAACACAGCACAATAACATGTCTGATGTGTCAAATTTCAACAGTCAAACAATGAGTGACACATCTATCCATCACTTATACTGCTTATGCTTTGAGGGTAAAGGTGGGTGGAGCTAACCTCAGATGACATTGGGTGAGAGGATATACACCGATCAGCCATAACATTATGACCACTGGTGGATGAAGTGAATAACATCGATCATCTTGTTATAACACATTGTTCTGCTGAGGAACCTTTGGTCCTGACATTTTATCAGGACATTTTATCTGTGTCAACAGGGCCTAAATCATCCGACATCTATGGGCCATTTTCCTGCTATTGTCAAAACTGACATGTGAGATGTTTTGTGATCTAAAAATTGTTGCCTAAGACCTGATAAAGACAGTCTCCAGATCAGAGCGTTACTCTAAACCAGTATGAAACCAACCTGGTACTGGATGCCAAAGTTCATGCTTAAATTAGAGCCAGATCTATCATGCTAATATGACACTCGTCACCTATGCGTGGATTTGGATAAACCTTACTGCAGGTCTCGAGTTACTACACTCAGCAGTATTATAAAGAGGATTGCTAAACCTACACTGGCAGCTGCCCCTTCAATGTAAATCCAGGTTTTACAGTTGGAACTTTCAAGCTCTTCAGGCTAAAATCTAAACAAAGTTTGCTTAAAATATACATTTAATCCAAGAGCAAAAGGGTCAATTTGCTCTGACACAACAACAGAATTAGCTTAATTTAGCTTTACACCTGACTCACTTTGTCTGTAAATTCTGTTTGATCAGCTGGTACATTTCTTTTCCCTTGCTCACTTTTTTTTCTCAAAATCCCAGTTGTAAAGCTAACAAGAGGTCAGGGCAGCAAGAAGCGCTTAACGTGGCTCATGTGACAGATTTCTCATGTGAGGGGTGATGGTAATGGTGTTGCTGGGTGGGGGTGAGCTGGGGTCACAGTCTTTGCAGTTGCTGAGCCTTGAGGGCTTGAGCAAGTTCAGTCACCTGACCCACAAGAGGAATGAAAATCGCTCGAACGACCCCCTTCGGCCTTCTTTATTAAAAGGCTAATTAGTGGCTGATCAGAAGCTGGGGGGGGGGGTTGGCCTTTGTATTTAGGGCACTTTATGAATGATTCATCTGGGGAAAAGTGAGTCATCATCCCAGTGACGGTCAGCAAACAACATCTGTCCATCTCTGTGGACATGGAAGAACACGATTCACCAGCATGTTTAAAAGACAGACTGCTGCGCTCAATCACCTGTTTATATTCTTGTTAATCTTGTCCTCCTGCTTCAAAAGGTGTGTTTCCACTCTCATTATTTCTTTAGCTGCATCACAACTCAAACATGTGTGCAAACAAGAATCGGCAGACATGTGTGATCAATGACGCACACACACCGGCATGTGCTCAAACACAGACGCGCACTTCACAGACAGTGGCTTACTCTCGAGCTGTGAGAGAGATCGTTATCCTTGGTTACCACTGGCAACAAAGGACAGTCAGTGGGGTGTGTTAATGCATGTCTGATCCACGGCACTGAGCCAATGCCCACTGAGGGAACAGTAAGGCTACTTATGGGAGTCAGACGTGCTCCTGAAAGTCAAGAACATGCAGTCCAAAAGTAATGTTGTAGAACTGTATTTAAAGATGCTTTCGGATATGTTTGAAGACATAAAAATGTTATGAATAATAATTTGAATCTGATGTGGTTTTGCCACAAAAAATGACCAAGTTGAAAAGTCTTAAAATTACATCTATTCTTTCCAAAAGTCCAGAGTCTCTGAATATGCAAATATTTTTATAAATAAAATAATCATGACTATACACACTACAAATCAATTCAGAAATAAACTTTTAGCTTAAAGAGCGGTCACATGACCATCTTTTGCTTTACAAAGTAACATCAACAACAACATATTCACTGGAACAAAGGTCTGAGGTCTGAGGTCAGCAATGAGGAAAAAATGAGGCCAGGGAAACATTTCGTACAATGAGTGACAGCAGGCTAGCCGAGGCTTCCCGGAGTGATATTTAATAGGCATAAGCTAATGCAAGCTGCGGGAGAACTGGCGTCACACATTACACAAGGTTCCATTGCCATGGTTTCACTTCCTGTACATGTGGCAGGTCGGCAAGAGGCAGCCTGTCTGCTGGAAGAAAACATTAATCACTTGGATTCCTCCTACACAGCGTGGCAGATTCTCCCTTTGAAGCTCTCTCAAAGGCAGCAAACCCACGTAACAAAGATTCAGAGCGGATTAAGGGGATTTAAACTGCACATCATGAATATCTTTTGATATCATCCAAATAACCTTGACACAGCTTTGCATTTTACTCCATCTGCAATCTAATTCAAATTCTGAGGTCCTAACTTCCTAAGATAGTTTCTCTTAAACGAGTAGAGCTTCAACACAAACCAGAACTTTTGGCCTTTCAGTGCTTGTTCCAACGAGGCCCCTGAGGTTAAAGGCTCATGCATCAGCCTGTGTTTGCCAGCAGTTACAGAGTCTGCTTGAACATGATCACAGAGCGCAAACCGACAGGCATGCGCACACACATACGCAACCTAAGTGCAGTAATTCCTCTGTGGAATTTCATCTTTCATGTGTTTTCATCAGGACCACCTACTGCTGTCTGGGACAATAAACATCCCTTCGCTGTCACAGCGTGTACTGGGTCTGTTGTAATATCAAACACTCCGGCGGTGACCAGGTGGAGGAGTCATAGATCAATAGTAAACTATGTACTGTATGTCAGCTCTTTGGAAACTTAAAAGAGACACAACTGTTACTGATATACATTTTTAAACAAGACTAAGGGTCTGCAGCAATGCCAGCTGCTCAACAAGGCTGTATTTAGGCACTTTGGTTGACCATGTTGGCAGTGAATAAAAAGTCAGGGGATCACCAAAGTCAATAGGATTCATCCTATGGGAGCCATGACAGCTGGTACAAAATTTCATAAACACTTCAGCAGTAGTTGCTGAGATATTTTAGTCTGGACAAAAATGATGGACTGACAGACAGGCATTCACTAGAGCCACACCACTGGCATGGATAAAGATTTGTTTGGAGGTTTGGTCAGAGAATGTTTTCAGGCCACAGTCAATTTTGAAATTGGTCAACAAAAACTGAACAACTGTATAAAAAGTATCTTCTTTGGAAAGACATTTGCTTTAGTTATAAAATCTAAAAAGCCATGAAGTCTCTAACAGGACACTGATATAAAATACAGGAAATTACTAACTTTACTTCATATTCCAAGAAAGCTTATCTGATCAACACAAAGACCACCTAGCTGACATACTGCACACAGTAAAATAACTGCCAGAGACAGCAGAGCAGTACACTTTTACCACTGTACCCACAACAGGTGGTTTCCCTCAGTGGCCTCAGCTGTAAAAGTGTTGTGCGTACTTCAAGCTAACACTACACAGCTATTTCGGTCAGTGGTGAGAACAGCTTTCAGTCTAGCTTGTGTGTGTGACAAGTCACTTTGAACTTGGCCTGAATGAAATTTGTCACAGTGACATAAAAGTCCGGTCAGTCACTAGTTTTTCCCTGATAGATCTCTGGAAAAAAGAAACTAGGTAGAAATTCTGAGTGTGTGCATGACTTTGAGAACAGCATAGGTGCCCTTAGCTGTTTGAGCAGTGATAAGAGAGTGTCTACATGAGCAAAGAGCCAGCTGCAGGGAATTTATCAGTAGGACAAAGGGCTAACTGAGAGAACATGCAGGAGCAGGAAGACACAATAAAGGAACTGATAAAAAAAATGTCATGTAGCCATGACAGCTTTTACATTTGAAATTTCAGGCAGATTATTATCACAGTGAGTCTGAACTAAAATAAAGATTAAAGTCTTATTTTTCAACATTGCCAGCAAGCAACACAGATTATAAAGAACCAATTGTTATATATAAGTGGTCTGACTGTGAAATTAGAGAAGTACAACTGCAAAAGCACCATAACAGCCTATATTTCACAACACCTAATGTCTTAGTTTATCGTTAATTTCACTACAACTCTGCTTTTTTGTAAGTTGCAAGTTCAGGATCCAGCTTTTGGTTGCATAACTTTTCACCATTAAGCAAACACCTTGTCTCTGTTCCTTTTCATGCAGCCAAATTCACTTTCGTAACTGCACGAGCATGTCAGAGCTGCTGCTGCCAGTAAACTGAAGAGTAAATATTGAATTTTCCTGTAGGTGGCTCAGGTTGTTGTGCCCTGATATGGTGTGGTGGAAAGAACGCAAGGTTTTAAGATCAGGAAGAATAGGACTTTCAACTATTTAAATATATTTACTGGTGCATTATAACATAAGTGATTTCTACAGATGTTCTTCTTTCTGACTGCTATCAGCTTGTTCCACTCTTAAACTCATAACAAAAGCTTTCACCAAATGATACATAGATGATAGATGCCTAAAATCCTCTTGTTAATTTCTAATCCCATTCTGTCTCATCTTGTTTTTTTCATTACTTCCTCTACAGCATTTACGTTATAGTTCCTCCTTAATCCACTGTATTTTCAGATTCAAGAACCATTGGAGTTTGACTGTTTCTCCTGTGCTCTTCTCTTTTTTCTTTAAAATCATGTGTACTTTTAAGACACCAAATTCAAATACAGTCACATTCAGTGAATAGTTTTCAGATTCTAGATTCAACAGCAACTACACTTCAGATATACAGTATATCTGGGATGGACCACAGCATGGTCAGGACCACACTCTACTCTGCCACCAGCAGACCAGCCCTGCAATAGCAGCTGTTTTTTTTTTTTTTTGTCCACACAGTTGACTCAGTGTCTCCCCAGTTGTTGCTTACATCTTTCATCAGTCACAGCGGTTTGGACCTCACCACATGAAATCAGCATATTGTTGAAGACAAAGATGCTCATGCAGAAACAGAGGAATCATTTTTTATTACTTAAAAGGATACTCTAGTGACTAGATTAAGTTTTAAATCTATATTTTGAGGCAAAAAACATCCCAGCTAGTCGAACTCTGAGACTATAATATGCAACCTTAACTTTTTAGCCAGTAACTTGTAATTACAACTCCTTTGTAATTTAGACATGAATCAGCTGCATTCATTAAGCATCTGTCTTTTGGAAAAGAAACATTTTCATTTTAATCAGTGCTTCTACTTACGGCAGCTTATTCATGCTCACTGCAACTAAGACTCTTTTCCAGCCTCAAATCCTATTTTATATTTTACTTATGTGCATAATCACACAGTTTAAAGCCACTGACTTGCAGCTATATTCATTATTAGCACTTGTATTTGTTATCTTATGCTTTATTTGGTCTAGACTTTGTGCCCTGAGGCATGAGCTTTAAAACCTGAGTGAGAAGTTCAAATGAAAGAATGCTTATCCCCCCCCCCCCCTCATGTTTGCCTCTGCCGCCCTGCACCCCACCATCCCCCTGCCCAGGGCTAAAGTGAAGAGGGGTGTGTGGGTGGGTTGAGCTCAGCTCCCAGACTGTGTGGCATTCCTGAAATGTGTGCTAGCTCTCTGCCCCCCCCACCCCACCACCACTACACACACAACCTCACACACAGGCTAAAGCAGATTTGCCCTGCCCCGTCTCGCATGGAAAAAAAAGTATAAAAGTATATCTTATCATGAATGGATAAGTAGGTCTCGAAGTATTTTTCAAAAACAGGAGTTAAAACAACAAAAGGTACATTTCTTTTAATTAGGAATGTTGTGTATTATGTTTGACAAACTCCTTTACTATTTTACTATATCAAGTATTTCGGCTCATACATTTGCAGTCACAAGAAGTGATTTTAGACATTCACTTTCAGTTCCTCTGAAATGCTGACGGAGGCAATAAATAGTGAACCGGAGTTCATTATTCTTATCTGGCAGGCAGGGAATCGTGGGTCAACCGCTTTTATTCACAACCCCATCAGAAGGCAGAGCGGGGTTAAAGGTCACTGTGAGTGTTTAGCTGGGTTCAACAGCACAACTGAGTGTCTGTATTTTGGAGTGTTTATCCATTATCCCACTGTTTATATCATCTCTGTGCATTATTAAGGCCTGTACTTTTGTAAAAAAAAAATTGTAGCCTGTAATATTTTTGTACAAATAAATATGTGTTTTGCAGCTCGCTACAGACACACAATAATGTTGTGGTAGTGGTTCAACCTCCTCAGTTCAGGAGAGCTTTTCCAATGAATTTGCTGGTCTAAACACTGAGTCAAGTAGGTCTTTCCTTGAAAACAGGAAGGGGTGGGCCTACGGTGAAATCTCACATTTGGCAACATGTACTGTGATTTTTTTTCCTTTAGAATACGAAGATTAGCAATGGCTGCCATAACAGAACAGACTAATAAGATAATAACAAACAGCACAGCAGAAATATCAAATTTTAACTTGTAAGATTGTGAGTTAACACTGGAAACTCACAGGCAAATGTGCTAGAAAAAGATAAAGCTGGCAACCAGGAAGGCATTTGGTAGCTCTTTGTAGGTTCTCTTGATAAAAGGAAGAAGTGAAAGGTATGCACTGGTCTTACTTCCTATTTCCTGCTTATTGTTTTGTCTCTATCTCTGTGCTTGTCCCTACCTGTACACGTGTGTCAACCATGTGATTATAAGGCTGAAAAGTCCACACCCAACATTTTTGTCAAGTTACTTTAAAGGCTATTTCAAGCTCAAATTAATTAAAAACCTTTGTGCATGTGTGTGTGTGTGTGTGTCTGTATCTATTTGTCCCAGCCTGTGGCCTTCCTTTCAGGACTTCCTGAGTGTGTTTCACCTGGTGAATGAGGGGCACTGTGGGGGCAGAGTGACCCTCGAACACAGCCAAACATTGTACTGCTCCCTGGGCATCTGGACCACATGCTCCATAGCAATCTAACAGGAGAAGAGAGAGGGAGGAGGGAAATTTAAATAGAGACAGAGAGAGAGACACAGACTGAGATGTACACTGATAGTTTATACGGTCAAAAGTGAGAAATGAAACACAAATATACTCCAGAAACCTGACAACTGATGATCACAGATGTAAGAGATACTAGACAAAATTTGTATTGTAAATGAAAATGAGGAGCATCTCTAGGTTTGTTTGTGAATTAACTTTGGAGCCACAAACCCTGACTGAATTTTCTCCTAAACACACTCACACACTGGCAATTCTAGACATCCCCCACCCCAGTCCGCCTTAGTGTCCTCCTGCTGATCCAGAAATGGAAACCAAAACAAGTCATCTGTGGTTGGTTTGATTCAGTGCTGAGCTTCAGAGAAAGTCCCCACCACATACTGTCTTGATAAGGAACACAGAGAGAAAACTGCCACCGGCCAACACTCCCCACTGACCCCTTAAATCACAGAGCCATCTTTACTGTCCCCAAGTGTTATTTATCAGTTGGCTCCCTGTCATTACCCTTCCAGTTATCTGCTTTAGAGTCTGGGAAGAATGTATTGCCCCTTGTTTCTGACCGGTAGGGGCGTGTTCAAAAGGTTCCGGAGTCTGTTAGTTTTGGAGCGAGACTCATCCCTAATTGAAGGTTTGGAAGGAGTGACCAGGAGTTTATTGTCGGGCTTAAGTTTGGGGGAAGAACAGAGGAGTTCCAGAAAATCCCACAGTCTAATCTCTTTTATTTGTACATGGACCATGTGGAAATGCATGATAACAACATATTTATGATGGGAACAAACACAAATCTTTAATTGGTTGATGTTGTGATTCCAGACTGTAATGTATCTGTGTTTTTATTTCTTATTTTGATACCATTTATTTCTATACATTTCTCATTCCTTGATCATCAAAATGTGTGCTAGCTTCCAGTAACTTTGTGAAATGTGGTGTGAGGATGTGTTTTGTGTACCTGGACGGCCACGCACAGCTCAGGCAGACAGAGCTCCCACGGCTCGAGACCCCCCAGGACCTTCAGGAAGAGCTGAGGTCGAACCCTGATTGTCTGCTGTTCTGCAAAACCACTCAGCTTCTGCAGCACCCGGCTCACCGCTCGCTCCTTACACACCTCCACAGGAAGGCTGCTCAGCAGAGTGGACAGCCTGATAGGAATGACAGAAAAGGGATCAGTTCTATTGACAACGTCATGCTACAACACATACGAATATGGTATATACTGTATGAAAGATACATACGCTCACCACATGTACGTACACATTCACAGATGTGTGCAAACACAAATCTGACCTCAGCCCTGCCCCAATAAACCCTCTTACCCTCCCTGACTCCACATTCCACACAAGATAATGTCTTCACCAGGCTGCATACCACATATTGTTGCTGTGCTTGTTTTTATTGTTGCTGTATGGAGCCTCTGTCTCTTGGGACTTGTAGGTCACATGACGAGGAGGGTGGTGGGATTCGGTCATGTGACACAGAGCGCGATACCTCTGGAGACCGCTGTTTAACCTCTCCCTGGATGGGAGAAGAAAAATGAATGAAAAAAAGGAAGTAGAAGAACATGTAAGGGCTCATAGTCAGCACATGTTTACATTGTATTGGTACGCTGCCTGTATTTAACTAGTATTCAAAAGTGTATTAAGCACACAGACTGATACAACAGAGCAAACATGGTTGTTAGATAATTAGCAGTTCAGTCTGATGGATGTTCAGGATGTTAACCCCCTCTAATCAAAACATGCAACAGACTTTTGAATGACTCAGTGTGAATTTAAGCACCATCAGCTGTGATAATGAATGAACGAATGATGAAATTAGAAATTTTGGAAGAAAAAAAACCCAGTAAAAATAGTCCTTTTGGGACTGGATGGTGGTCAGACCTGGCTTTTTGCTCCAGGACATCAATGTAGCTCTGAGCCATGTCCTCAGCCCTCTCATCGAAGGCAACTCTCAGCTCCTGCAGCATGGAGGCCTTAGTGTTGATTAGATGGCTGATGGTTGATGGGGGCTTCGCCGGACAGCTGGATGTGGCAAACACAGTGACAAACCATATTTACTTTCAGATCTGTTGTTGTGATTGTGCTATCAAGTATGTCTTTCTCTCTGCTTTTGAAAAGTTCAAAAACTTGCTGAAGTTCACAGTCACAAAAGTCACATAAAAAACTTCATTCTATAATATGTGTATTGAAAGACATAAAACGGGGACTTTTTTTTTCTCGCTGCGTTAGCTCTGGACTCCAGATTAAACAATGACTCTCATTGTAAAAATAAGGGTTGTTTACATCTACATCAGCTGACTAAGCTAAGTAGGAGCTTTGAGTATTTTATACACAGTCCCTGATTTTAGCATTTTAGTATGGGACAGCCATCACATTTAAAATCTGGTGTCAAAGCTTTTGCAGTTACTGACCCACAGCCTTCAGAAGGTACTTGGTATATTTCCTGGTGATACTCTGCCACATTGGACTATATCTCATTTTGAGGGCTTTTTACCATCAGTCTGTTTTCAACAAATGACTTGGCTGGTCAGTTACATTCAACTGTTTGGCCCCCAAATCTCCTCAGTTGCTTTGTCTGCATGTTTAGGATAACTTGATCCAACACTGTTCATCCAGTATAGATGTGAGCACTGAAATGGGTAAGAGTCAGCAAATTAACCTTTTACATTGTGAGTGTGTAATCATGTAAAATAATGTAAACCTATTTAATACTTGAAGTCCTTTTGAATGTGTGGCTTTGTAACCTGCACACATTCAAAAACTGATATCAACAGAATATAATACAGATATGTTATTTTAACATGAGCTGAAAACTCTTCTCCTTGGACTTGGAGCCAGGTTTGTTGTCTGTCCTCTGGGGTAAAGGATGCATTTTAGACTCAAGCGCTGTCAAACTTGAACAGAGGGCGCTTATAACAAGTAAGACTTGTTTATAGAAGAGACTGTTAAAACAGGGATAGGTCAAACAGGGTAAAGGTGTCATGCCTATTAAAACTGAGATCTTGTAAGTCAATGGGCTATAGTCAGATGCTTCTGTGAAACAGGGCCCATGTTTGTTGCTCTTAGGGGTAGGATTTAGTAAGACCAGTCCTAATGGTGCAATTAGTTATTGGTTTTCTGTTTGAAAATGTAGCAGTTATCAGGCAAAACACTTTCTAAAGATCTAGCTTTTCTTTTGAAATGTCTTTTGTGAATTTGTGCCCCAGAATATACATCTGTGGATGAATTAGTGAGAGCTATTTGTTAGATTTGTTGTTACATTTCATGTACATTTGTATATTTGTTTGCTGTGTTTACATGCATTTGGCTACATGAAGAAAATGTAGTGAAATATAACAGAAATGAAAAAATACAGATGTAATTTATGTAACTATTCAAAGTTAAATTTGAAATCAAATGTAGACCCTTGTGACACAAACTCATAATTACTGAAAGCACAACTGGTTGTAATGTTGTAATCTGACACATGTAATCAGTCACTGACTGGTGGTTATCATGTGATCACACCTTTTACAGCCAAGGTAAATATCAGGTAGTAGACAGCACCAATGAAATGTCCATGATAACAATGTCCATGATACAAACTGCACTTTTATGTTTATTACAGAGTTTTTTATGCTGCTCTTCTTCACGTATATTTTTTTATCTTTTGTCTATTCTTCACTCTTGTTTCTGTCCTCGCTGCTGTAATGAGTGAATTTCCCACAAGTGGGATAAATAAAGTCTATCTTATCTTATTTTACAACATGCCCCTTTGCCCCTCATCCACAACACAATTCCACTGACGCTTTACAACAAATTCTTGTCATAGCCTTCTCAAATCACTGACGTTAAAGGCGTGAATAGGCCAGAGGAGGAGTGAAGATGGAGGGGACTAAAAATAGAAACACAAATTGAAAGGTTGTCACCACAGAGTGAGTGAGTACAGGTTGAGCTGCCACTGCAGCTTTCCACTCCCTGCTTCTTTAACACAATCATTGTCCTGGCCATGACAGTTTGGACCTTTGTCCTCTTTATGATTATTTGCTGTTGATCTAGGAAATAAAGCTTTTGCTACTGTTCCAGTTACTGCAATAATGATGGGAGCGCAGCCCTGAGGAACAACAGCAGTCAGGGGTAGAATTTAAGGATTTATTGCAGTAGGCTGGTAATGACGCTGTGCTATAATCTTTATGTTTTTACAGTGTTACTGCTCAGGCTCAGGCTGCTGAAATACAAGTTAAAGGGACAGTAAAATGTTGATACTTGCTAGCAGAACTTACCTGCCTGCCACACTGCAGCTCTGGGGACTTTGGCACTCTTTCTTGAATCTCTGGTGAACGTGCGGCAGTGTTCGAAGACCTAGAGATAAAAAAAACCAATTCCTTTTATCTGTTCTCTTCCACCTCTTTCTCTAGCTATAATTTTTGGGGTCTTTTTGTCATGAGTGGTTTGCACAGTCTCAGGACATTATTTATCATGAGATGTGGAGTTGAAGGAAGGCAGGGTAACTGGAGCAGGAGTGACATCAAGTCAAACTTATAAAATTATAAATTATCATTCACGAATAATCCTTTTGAACGTATTCCATACACCCGCTTCATACAGACTATTTCTCTGTAGTTGAAAGGCAATCATTCCCACACTCTGAAAACTACTCTGCCCTGCTACCTTATGAAAATCAATATGATGTATTTGTCAGTGTGTAACAGTTGTCGACCATCCAGTATTCCTGCTGAACAGAGAGTCAGCTCATAGGTTTTTATGTTCTTATTTGGTTCCCTGACAATTTCAGTTCTGCTCAAATCCTCACTCCTTTTACAAACAGCCTTAAAATATTCTTCAAACTTTTTCTGTTACATCTCAATAATGAGTATTGCATCTTTTGTAACTGAATAATTTATGCACCTTCCCGTGTGCTGGTTATGAACTGTTATTATCATTTTCTCTTTTTCTTTCTTTCCTTTTTAATTTTCATCTTAAGCACATTTAGTATGGCCCTGTATATCTCAAAATCTGCCTGATAGATTTCATGTGCAAAGGAGATAAATCTGAGGGCTGACAAGATGATTAAGGAAATCACACAAAATGATGTTGATTTTCTTCTGACTTAGAAGAAGTTATGGAAGAGGAGAATGTGTAGGAGTTTGTAGAAATAAAAGGAATGGAAATATAAGTAGGCCCAGTTGTGCAAAGAAGACAAATTAGCAAGTATTGCAGAGATACATGTACTTCCACATAGTAAGAAAGGTACAATATGAGGTCAAATTCTCTCACTGTCTGTGCTGTTTCCATATGTAATCTCGTAGCTCCCCCTAGTGCTCACATGTTGTTACTACTCCATGAAAAATAGAGAAAAGTTGATCCTAGCATGTACTCCCACTGAAGCAGCAGCTAGCAGTTTATACATAGATGTCACACACAGTGATGACACAATAAATCTTCATGAAGCTTCCCCAGAGTATAAAGCATTCATTAAAATGTTAAATACCAGCCTAAATGATTCAACTTCTCTATGAGCTGTGACAAAATTAATCACAGTGTGGCAAATCGTGGGAGATGAGGCGCTTATTAAAATGTATAGCATGATTTCTCACGAGGACTAGCTATAAAAACCTGCAGCCAAAACTGTAATAGCCAATAACTTTTGCAAATTGGCTGGCTTTAGATTGAATAAATAGAGTTCTTATTTTAATTATCCCAAATGAATGCGGCGGATTAACTATCTGCTAAAAAAAACTACTTGGGGAGACATTGAAATGAAAAGATAAACCTCCTAATTATTCAAAGTTTTACAATTCCTTTTTTCATCAAAGAGTTGGAAAAACGACTTATTTTTTTTCTCAAAGTAAAGAACTCCTCTTTCAACTTCATTTACCAAGCAAAACAATGTAGTGTGGGCAGAGCTGCACATCTCCAGTGGCCAATTTCTGGATTTGAGACGTAACTCTGGGGATTAGCTGCAAGAGCAGTTAATTGCTTTAAACCAATGACGCTGAATTAATCCTTTGATTTTTGGACTCCTTTTATGATTATGATTAGAGCGGGAGTGCAGGAAGAGGAAGGGAGGGGGCGAGCGAAAGAGGGAAAAACATGTTAAAAAGAGAGAGTAATGGAGAGGAAAAATACCAAACAACAACCTGACAATGACTCAGGCAGTGACTGCTAGCTGAACAGTCTTTCATCAGGAGGTAATGATATGAAACCTGTAATCTACAGGAGGCGGGGGAGGTGGGGGAGATCAGATGACTAATTATACTCCGCTCTGAAGCCTGAAGCAGTGCACTCTGGGAACCAGTGCAGGGCACAGGAGGGCTGAACCCTGGCAGAGAGGCTCTGACCACCCAGCTGAGCAGTGCATCGAACAGACCCAACTCTTAATTTGGTTTTCATCTCTGACTCAGCAGGTGGTGGGTAAGTGTGTGTTTGTGTGTGCTCGCGAGGTTGAGCAGGGAATTCAGGTGCAATCATGTTTTTCTTTTTCTTTTTTCTATGAAACTGTGTCTATCTCTACCCACGAGAATAAAGTGACTTTTTAATGCTTTGTGATTATTAGTTCATGTCAAAAAGCTGTTTCTATGACAACAGAGCTGAGTTTTCTGGGAAACAATTTTGAGAGACTGTACCCTCACAGCGAGTGTTTTTTGTGAAGAGAAATTGCTTCGGCTGATTCTTTTTTTCTTTTAGGTTCCAGTTTAGGTTTAAATTGGGTTTAGGGTTGAGTCTGAAAACACCATCGCTGAGTGACGATAACAGCAGTTTATGGTTTTGTGCATTTAAATGTCAGGCTAAGAACATGGAAAAGGTAGATTACAAAAGTAACAAAAATTGAAGTAACTGCTTAGGTTATGGTACTTTTAACCCCTCAACACACCCCTTGACCTTTTGTGCAGAAGCCCAGAAATAATGTACCCAAAATATGAAGGTTACTGTTCCTAACCTCTTTATATGTCACATCCAAAACATCAAAGTGACTACAAGATATTGAATAAAAGTTACAAAGGCATAAACATGGTAAAAATGTAGGTTTTTTGTCTTGACAATTTTGTAGTTGTGTCATTTGTGTGGAAAACACGTTGGAGCCATAGCCACAAAAACCTGAACCAGCTGTTTGCAGTGATGTTATCCTAAAACGCTGACGTAGAGCTTTCAAACAATGTGTAACAGGCCTCGTTGGCGCAGTAGGCAGCGCGTCAGTCTCATAATCTGAAGGTCGTGAGTTCAAGCCTCACACGGGGCAGAGTGTTTTGTAAATTTCCCCACTGTGGGACTAATAAAGGATTATCTTATCTTATCTTGTCAAGATTGTGTGTAGACTGAGTCCAAGGCCAAAGCATCGAAGCATTTTAAAAGGTCACAAAAAATCAACCTGTGGATTCAGAACTTTCATTAAAGTCGCAAACACCACATTGAAGCAGTGCTAATTTCAATTTGACCTGTCTTGAACGCACCACTATTAAGTCTTAGGATCAAGATTTGAATTAGGTGTGTGTAACGCAGTAATATGAAGGACACACGGGCCTCATAACAGTGCAGTGTTATTGGGAGAGGTTTTGGGGTCAGGGTTTAGGGAATGAACACAGTCAATCCATATGTGCATGTGTGTCTTAAGCTCATGTCTCAGCAAAGCAACAGAACTGACAGGAAAAAGCTCTGAATTCCATACAGACTAAAAGACCCCATTTGCACCTATTTAAGTATTTAAATGTGTCTCACAGCCAGACTAATACTGCTAACATTCGTCAGCAGTATTGCAACCTGAAATTACATTTTTCTTGCCCTTGGCTCAGAGACTAATATTCACAATTATGTTACTCTTTGAGCTCTGTATGTTTGATTTTAGCCTGCTTGTACTGTTTCTAGGAGCTTGGATGGTGAGCTGGGTCAGTCAGAAGGGAAAAGGCTGGGGGCCCAAGTATTCACCTCTTATGGGGCTTTTGACTCCACCCATAAATGTTTAACAATTGAGTTATTTCCCAGTATGTCTGCATCCAAAAAGTGCTTGACCAGCTAAAATGTCCAAATCTGACAACTTACATTCTGAGGGAGGCCGGTCTGTCTCCTCTGCTGCTCCTGGGTACTCCATGTCCTCCTCAGGGCCTGGGACCAGAGAGGACAGACTGCTTCCCACAGTGGTGAAGGTGAGGGCAGAGAGGGAGGCCACAGTCATGACAGAAGACTTCCTGCGGACGTGGAGCCGAGCAGAGGAGCTGCGAGGGCGTCTTGGATGAGTTGGACGAGGCTTTTGGAAAGGAAAAGGATGCGGGGAAAAAAAAACAGTTTGGCTTGAAACATGGTAAACACGTACGTATGTGTCAGTTTTCATACAAGTGAGGTATGTGTTTAGTAAATGACCAGAACACAGAGGTGCACACATATCCACACACACACACACACAAATACATAGGAGTGACAAATCATTGTTTGGTCACAACAGACTTTCAACCCATAGAGGTCAGTACAACAAAGCTTTTCTGCCATTAAAGATTTACTAGGCAGTCGCTATTCGGGAGTTACTTCTTAAATCCTACCCTGTTCTTAATTTCAATCTTCAAATTAGCCTTCAAAGGGAAAAGAACTCTTATTATGTTACACAATCATCAGTTTGTGGTGTGAAATGTATTCTTTGATCTATTTTAAAGTGTTCCACTTCACCTCAAAATGCATCGTCTACTTAGGTAAGTCATTTCCTACGTTGCCCAGGTTGCCCATTGACCCCCCCAGCCTCCCATGAGAATCATTATAAACTTGCTGCTTTCAGTCCAAGATAATCACAGCATAGCTAGCTCCTCAGACGTGTCAATGATTGCTACCACACCCCTTCTTCAAAACAAGACATCTCGTAATAACTGTATCATATTTCTGCACATTGAGGCTACTGTGAACAGAGAATTTCATCATCTATAATCGTGTCTTCTTCATGTGTAACTGCTCTTTGTGTTAGTTCTGAGGGACCAAAATCTGGCATTCACTAGCGATGGTTCAGATTAAACCAAAAACTTTTGTTCTTGCATCAAGTTCCATTGTCACAGTGCTAAAAATATCTGAGTGTGATGTCTAGTCATCTGTGTTTGTCCAGTTATTCATAAGAGAAGGCAAGAAACATTCGACCTAAAGCCCAGAAGTGGTGAAATGTTGCTATAACAGCCATTTTTAAAAAAGAATCAATTTTCCTTAAAACCCGAGGTAAAGTCTTTAAATTCACATCAGCTCCTTGTATACACACACATAGACAACCCCGTCTCTCAGCTGAGGACGACATGAGCAACAGAGAGGAGCCAGACACGTCTCTCCCTCCCTTCCCTCCCCCTCTCTCCCCTATGCCCTTCCCTCTCTCCCGCCTGTCTGTCAGAAAAGACCCAAGCCTTAAGTGTGTGTGATGTTCCCATCAGCCTAATTATCAGGGTGGAAGGAAGCACAACACTTCAGCAACAGTGGCAACAGCTCTCCAAATGTCCTCTACTGCCACACACTGCCATCCCCTAAGGAATAAATGTTGGTGGTGTGTGTGTGTGTGTGTGTGTGTGTGTGTGTGTGTGTGAAGATGTTTATTATTTGCTTATTGAGTCAGTCTGTGGGTGTAAGCATGCATGTTTGTCTGTTTAAGTAATTGTGCCTGAGCATCAAGATCTAAGGTTTAGAGATTATTAAGTGCAGTGCTCAAGCATGAGTGAGTAAATGCACCTGACTTTTCCTTTTTCTTTTTTTTTTTACTGTGTGTGTTTGTGTGTGTGCACCTGTGCGTGTCGCTGTCACGGCTCAGGATTTCTCTCTTTCTGCAGAGTGTGGCATGGAGGGGACTTTGAAAGATAAGTTCTCTGATCTCAGCAGGAGGTCTGAGTTTGCCCAGAAGTCAGGGGACTCAGGGGAACAGTCGGAGATAATTAAAAAATATGAGGACACCTGAACCTTACACCCATAGGTGATTGTTGAATATTTCATTCCATAACCATGGGTATTAATTTGCCGCGATAACAGCCTCCACTTTTCTGGGTAGGTGTTCCACACAATTTTGGAACACATTTTTTGCGGCCATTCAGCCACTAGAGCATTAGTGAGGTCCAGCATCAGATAAGGCTTGGCTCACAGTCGGCGTTCTGGTTCATACCCATCAGCTGGATGGGGCTGATGTCAGGGCTCTGTGCAGGTCAGTCAAGCAGTGGGAACTGGCACGCTGAAACAGGAAAGGGCCTTCCCCAAACTGAGTAAATAGTCCACTTGCTGGGGACTATTTTCAGCGGCAGATTAACACACATTTGGTGCTCTGGTGAGTATTTACAACAGCAGGACAGTCTGCATGGGATTGACTAAAATAAACGACAGTGCCGACGTTAATGGCAGTGAAGGAATATGCCACCCAGTAGAACAGTGTGGCTCAGTGATGTGTTTTAACAGTTTGTGGACAACAATGGAGGAGGAGGAAGATGTGTCAGGCTTTGGATGGACAGATAATATGTGTTAATAGGACCAATTCATTACTGGTTTTGGATTTCTCATGGAATTTTTAGACAATAAGGGAAAAAATGCACCAGAATTATCCTTTAATTGGAACTAAAGGTCTAAGCCCAAAATATGGAAAACAACAGCACAAAAAATAACAATAAATAATAAATAAACAGAGTAAATAAGAGTGAAGAATACCTTGGCTGAAACAAACTGCTCCCATTTGTTCTCGATGGCTCTCTCTTTTTTCAGTGTCTTTATCGCGGTCCTGCCTCGGCCAGGGTCTCTGCGAATGGAAAATAATAGCTGCCGTTGTGATACACTGATCACTCCCTCCAGTGACCTTCTGCGACTCGCCGCTAGTCGAGAACTGGCCTTCCAGGCCGAGGCAGCTCGTGAGTCACTCCGGCCATTATCAAAATCACAATTCATCTTATGGTAAAAAACTGTACAGTGTTTTAGATTGATGCCCAACATCAGAGCTGCCCGCCCGGCGGACAGCCCCAGCAGTGGCGTAACCTTGTGATAATGTTTCATTTCATCCTCTCCTTGTCTTCCTGTACAGTAATACCTCAGCTGGATCATTTGGCCCATAAAGCTTAAGACTTTCTGGGAAATTGGATTTGAAGCTGAGTGAAGGCCCTGGAGGCTGTAACATGATGACGTTTGGGCACAAAAAAAAATCTTTTTGTAGCTCTTTTCTTCCCTTTCCTTCCGTTCTTTTCTTTTTCATTTTGCTATCAATTATTCAAGGCTTACAGTGGTGTGCAATAATATGCCTGTACTACATTCTACAAGGAGCCATTGTGACTGAATGTGGCACAGTTGCCTTTAAACTTTATGAATTCATCTGTTCTCCCAGTCCAGGTCTCCTCTGACATTTGAAGAAGCTGCAGCATTAAAATCATTATAGTCCCTGTCACTCTTTTTACCATTAAAAGCAACAGACAAAGGAACATGACAGAATGAGTGTGGGAGAGAGATCATAAAGTCATCATAGATTAATATTAAGGCAAGAAAAAAAATAAAGAGGTAAAGAGGGAACCTTGGAAAGAACTGCCTTTGAGGAATTAAAGTAGACTACAGATGCAATCTAACAGCAGTTCT
Source organism: Lates japonicus (assembly GCA_033238685.1). Classification (NCBI taxonomy): domain Eukaryota; kingdom Metazoa; phylum Chordata; class Actinopteri; family Centropomidae; genus Lates; species Lates japonicus. Next base: position 9,521,649 of record BRZM01000019.1, on the reverse strand, counting down.
CTGGGTTCAACATATCTGTATAGACACCACACAGCTGCTACTTGTGCACTTTCTCTCCATTTCCTCTCTCTCGACTCCCTGTGGTGGGTCAATATCACGGGAGCTGGAACCTGAGGGTGGGGGGGCAAAGATGGAAGAATGCAATCTCCTCACTAAGCCTGGACCCCCTCTGGAGCTTTGGACTTTATATTTCATCCAGCACTGTCAGCTGGCGCCTGCAGCTCCTCATCACAACCACCCCTTCATCACCGGGCCTCTACAGCACAGATACAATGTCTCCTCAGGTGGCTCGCTTAAAAACAGTGTGGATTTGACAGAAGTTCCTCATCGGTCAGCGTGCAGAGGTCAGCGCCGTAATGAACCGGTCGCTGATGGATATGTCACTCATTCTGCTGTGTTTTAACCTCTGGACTGACTGTGACTCTGAGCTGTGGAATCACTCTTTAATGGTAAATGACAGTTCATGTATTATGTGTGGTGCTTTGTATGAAGAGAGTATGAAGACAGTCACTGTCATAACACTCCATGTGCTTTTGACTCTCATTGCTCACTGTGAATACACAATTTTCCTGTCATTCATAAACATGTTACACAGGTCAGGTTTTAACACAGACCCACAGAATATTCAAAAACGGAGACTGAGAACATTTTCTACCTGTGTCGACTCGAGTTAAATTTCAAACAACTCATTAGGTGTATTTCTATACAGAAATCTAAGGCAGCTTTAAAAGTCAACATCTTATTCATGTATTTGCCCTAACTGAACACTGGTTACTTGTGTGTGTGGGTGGTAATAACCTTTTACACCAGAATAACTTACTTGAGGTCCCAGCAAGCAGTGAGGGGCCCGACTCTGCCAGAGCAATCCAGGGTCAAGGCCTCCAGCAGCCAATTCAGACAGCAGAGCTGGCGGTAGATGACCTCCCTGCAACAGCACACAATGACATGAACTTTAACATTTATTTGACATTTGTTTGCCCGTAAGAGTCCACTGATATTCTTTTATATTGATAATTATGGCTTCATAAAATAAACCAAGCCAAAAAACCAAACACAACAAAAAGCACATTTTTATCGTTCCATTTAAATTCCGACCTCTCAAAAAAACCTTTCTTAACATCAAATATGTATGTAGAATACTTTCTTTTTCAGAATAAATGGGACTATTTGAAAATAAAGAAGAATTTAGGTTGCTGGAAAAGTTCACTTACAAATGGGAGAATATGAATTATTTACAAAATAATCATAACCAAGAAATAACATAAGCAACCATTCAGTTTAGTCACAGCTTATTTGACCACTTCAGGAGAGCGGTGTACTACCAAATTTACTGCAAACATGAACCTCATATGAACGCACAATGAGGGGATAAAACCAAGCATGAAAGCTAAGCTCATAAGGAACAGGACTATTGATCTGTTGATAGTGGGATACAGCAATTGGTTCTTCCATAACAAGTGGTGAAAAGATTGGATCTATGTAAATGTAATTCTTTCCTGAATGACTGTTGACAGATGATGGTCAAAGTCCTGGGCTCTTAGTGGCTTATTACTTATATTATTGTTCTATATGAAACTAATATTTTTGTTAAAATTACAGACTATAACAATGACTTGATTCTTCTTTATTACTTGTGGTTTTAATAAGTTCTTTGAGTTGCTTTATTGTTGGATGTTAGACTTTGATATACTACATAGCCAAGACCTTCAGCAATCATTGTGTTTACAAGACAAGAAGTTAGAATATGTTCTCTGGGCAGCACTACTTCTTCATCCTCTTATGATGGACTGAGGGCAGACTGGATGCTACGGTGACTCACTATCACAAAGTGGTATTACTAGACAGGATGGGCTAGGGCTAGCTGGTTAGCATGCTAACTTCAGTAAAAGAAAAGTGACAGAAGCAGAAGAGGAAAACCATTATACCCAACATCGTCCATTTCCAGTAAAGACCCCTACTGACGGTAAAATAAATGAAAGAAAACAATGACACAAAAGGCCCAACTCTTCAACACGAGAGATGTCAGGGCAGGAACAAATGCAAAACCAGCCGTCTCTCTAAAAGCTTTGTAAGACTGTCACCTGCAGTCAAGCGATGCCGTCCGTCACCCCGGCATTTTCACGCTTCGAGGCTTTATGACCACATCCATTCCCATGATCTCTCCTAACACCTCAAACACAATATGAATTCTGCCTCCTTTCCTGCCCTGCTCCCTCCTGCGCACAAATGTTGCTGCCCCAGGTCGCTCCAAGCTCTTTTCATTATCGACGAGGCCATTTGTCTGCCAGGCGGATAGTCTGCGAGATTAGGATCTGTCAGATGTCAGGTAACAGCCTTCGAACAGGGTTGTTATTTTCCACAGGTCTTGCCAGAAAACAAGGCTGTGCTCTAGTACTAGTGGCAATAACATAGTGTCAGACAAAATGCATGTTGAGTTGGAGTTGATGTATAATAAACACAGTCTGTAGAGTGAGAATTTGTCGCTGGGGAACAGTGACCAGACAAATGTAACGCATGGAGGATTCCTGTGTCTGTGAGGATGAGGGAAAACCAGAGTCCCCACTTTCCTATTTAGCATGTGTAAATAGTATATAAATTATTAATACATTCAATTTAAGTGCTTGTTGGATCATATAGTATAGACTCATTGCTTGGGCTTTGCTTCTTTTTTCCTTGTTGTTGACTTGAAATTTGACCATTTACGTGAAGAATGGGCCACTATTTTGTTTGTATATCATGCTCTACTAGCACATTCATGAGGACACACACACACTTAGTACTCACATTATTATGGTACACCTGTAAACTCTAATGCAACATGAAAGGACAGCTCAACCATTCATTCTACCTTTACAAACATAACAATGTTCCGATCAGTAAAACACTTGGAAAAATAAAAAAATACATAAGACTAAAAAAAACAACCAGCTTTGGAAGTAACATTTTGAAATGCCTTTTGTTGGAAGCAGTCACAAACCTGGAAGACTTGCATGTGGTGATTTTTATAAAGATTTGCCAAAAAATACCATAAAAACAGTTCTGCTTCATATGTGTCAGGAATAATTCAAGCATTTAATTTACAAGTGCTGATTAGGGGCTGGAATTGTATTTTAGTCATGAATATCTAAATGAAAGATATTCTTATGAGTGAATTTTACTAGAATGTTATTGTTTATAGTTATTTGTGTTCTTTATATTGTCCGTACATGATATAAAACTTTTGTGTATTGCACTTTTTTGCAAAACAGCTACTAAATGGACTTTGTGGTGAGACTGTTTTCTAAACTACTGCTGCGAAGAAGTTGAGAGCACCTGCTGTGAACCTCTGCATTTACTATTCATAGATATACATGTAGAAGCTTAGGTACAGGGCACGGGCGGACGACAGACTATAGAACAGGCATCTCATAGAGTAAGAGAAGTGTGAAGCCATGAAGTGTGAAAAAAAGTTGTTCCTGCTCCTGCTATTTAATCATTTTTACACTCGTCACGACATAATGTGTGATATGCACTTGAAAAGCTAGTCCATGTGGATTGCAGGCAGCATTGCAATCTAATGCTCTATACAAGATCAAAGCAATGCATAACACTCACAGAGCAGAAAAACCCTAAATGTTGCTTTTGTGAACCTTGGTTTTGAGTGTGTTTATTGTCAGCCACCATCTGAGTTTCTAACAAGGCAGATTTGTCAGAGAAAACTTTTTCTGACTCATTTTTCAGAAAGGTTAGCTCCAGTTCACGCAGCATCAAAGGAGTCTATGTATGAAAGAAATACAAAATGAAAGCATCAGGAGTATCTGTCACTCTCAGATGTTTCACATTAAATATTCAGCAATCTGCCTGTTTGTTTGTTGTTTTTTTTTGTTTGATGTTTGCTGAGGTGTAGTAACACATCTGTTTGACATGAATCAAACAGATGAACACTGACTGACAGGAAAGGCTGGAATAAGTGCAGTGATTCCTTCAAATCAAATGCTTTTCAAACATAGCACCTCTTTCTTTACTGTGATACACGGTGTGGGGATTCCTTTGAAAAATAAATCAAAAAATACATATGCCATCATTTAAACAAGGAGTGAATAGTTTGATCAGGATAACAGGAGCAAATATTCAGATGTTACACCCAGCTAAACTAAATGATTAAAACAAGAGGTACTACCCTCTTAGCTCTGATGTCTAAATTTGTCTTCATTTTATATTCTGACTCTACAAGCTATTCATTTTGGAGGTCAAGGTCTTGAGCTTTCCTATCTGGCTACCTTTAAGACCTTCCTGCATAAAACTTTTTGCAGAGGGAACACAGCATACAGCTCAGATTTACAGCTGCCTCTACACTACAGCAACTCTACTGATACATTGCATATGGTGAAGAGCAACACAACATTGTATAAGCACTGTGTTTGAAGGTTATAAACTAAATTTGACAGGCTGAAGGACAAAGCAAGGCAGCTGTGTTTCTCACGTCTTTGTCACTGAAAGTAACAAGCACGCCTGTGCTTCCTAGCTGCTCGGGTGGAGAGTGGGTTTTGCACGACTCCATCTCCATCTGTTAACATGGAATATCATTTGGTAGAACAATGTTTTTGTATGGAGGAGAATTGCTGAGCGAAATATGGAATGCATCCACCATCTTAGGCCAGAACAGCAAGACAAATCACTGAGATGTGCTGTGGTATGTGAATGCATGTCCAAGAGCAGGTTCTGCAGCCTCTCTGGGGTCTGTGTAACCTAAAGTATACGGCAATTCCCCTTAAAACAACATTTTTTAACAGTGCGATCAACCGCAAACAGAGCTCAGCTCTTAGAAAGCTTCTCACCTTCAGTACCTTATAACGCTTGAACATGAAGGCTCATTCAAAAACCCCCATGTTCTGCTACACTGTACCCTTACCTCGGTGCTTCATTCAGCAGAGAAGAGGTCAGAGAGTGATGGATAGGGGTGAAAGGTCGTGCTGACTGCCTCTTCTTCCTGCGTGGTCTTGTTTCAGTCCCACCTGACCAGCTGGTTCCTGCTGGCAGAGGCCGCCTGAATGCATATAAGGATAAGGATGGTGTGACTGTCGCCATTAGTAGTGACTTATAGGCATTCGTGGGCATAACTATATTAGATTATTACATGCAGGTTTGACTTAGGGTCAAAATACTCATTTTATGAATGCTGATATACAAAGCTTGAAATATTTGTGCCTATTTTTTACCATCTAATCTTCACCATTTTCATTTATACATTGTAGGCTACTGTGATTAAATGTTAGAGAGATTTCTGGAATGTATTAACATGTAAAATAAATGTGTAAAAAACAACAAACAAACAATAATACAAACAATAATCTGTACAACATACAACACTATCTATCCCTAGGAGAATCCCTCTCTCAGGACAGACACGCAGTACGTACAATACAGAGTGAACTAAAGAAGCAGTAGCACAAAGTTTGATTTTCCACAAACTGTCAGCACTAAGTTTACTGACGTAGATCTATGACTAAAATAGCTTTCCAGGGTATTTAATGTTTTTACTAGATAGCTAACAGCAGAGATATGACAGGAAATGACTAGACACAAGCCAGGGACATTACAGTTCATAGTCAGCACCTTCACATCTAGGCCACGAGGTTGCTTAGTGCTGACAGAGTGCAAGAATTTAAACTTTCTTTAGCAATATCAAGAAAAAAGTATAAAGTAAAGTGCATAAAGTATGAAAAGTTTAAAAAGAGTTACCAGCAAAGTGCAATAGTGTTTGGAGTGAAGACCCTAGTTACAGTATACAGTATACATCATATAAGACACACATTTTGTAACCGAGCTGATGAACTAAGTCAGAAGGAGATGAAATGAAACTGAGCAGATGTGAGTTGTTGCCTCACCCTTCTGTATCACTGTCTGAGTCAGAGGAGAAACTAGGAGGTCGTGGCTCTGTTCTTAGCTGCTCCTCCCTCCTCATCTGCCGCCTCGCCGCCTCTTCCTGCTCCTCCTGTTCCTCTTTCTGCAGGAGGTGGAAGTAGCTCTGGCCCCGCTTAATTGCTGATGCCAAACGCCTGCAAAGCAGGGACATACGAGCGAGAGTCATAAATACAGGCCGTCACCAGAGTGCTTTAATAATGATGTATGTTCGCTTTCCAACAACCCAAATGATAGAAATGAAAAAAACAAAATGCACATAAACCACAAATGTCAAGCCTACCCATTAATCTTCTGTCTTTGTCAGAGACATAAAAATACCATCAAAGCTGATGAGTTATGGTCAAAAGTACTCGTGTGCCATTAGAATAATCCCTCACAGTGATGCATGCACGCACGCACGCACGCACACACACACACACACACACACACACACAAGAACACTGTACATCATCCAAATCAGAGCTTACCAAAGCAGCAGGCAGGCAGAAATGACACCTAACCAGAGCATTATGGGAGAAACGTGTTACGTCTGGCCAGATTAATGACTTAATTATGGCGGTTTAGTTTCCAACCATAACCTTTCCTCAAATACTGTTTGCTTGTTTTTCTCATAGTGCACGCGTAATTACCTTTGCATTAATGCTGCACTGGAAAATTAAAAGATGCACGCACAGAGGCAACTATTGAGGTGTCTTTGCCAGGAGACCGGAGACCTCTGTGTTTCCTAATCATTTCATGTGAGTGGTTTTCCTTCTTATGAGTGGAGGAAGCAGAGAAAAGCAGGTCAAAGTGCAGGCTGCTGTGAAGCTTGTTATAGTGAGCTGGAGTGGAGAGTCAAGGCAGCGCACACCGCGCCGGCCGTGTCATCCTTTGTTGTTGGAATCAACTGGGATTCAAAAAAGAATATTAGAGTATTTCACCACCAACAACATCCATAAGAGCTGAATCACAACCTTCATTTCATTTTAAAGCACACACAGCCCTGAATGTGCTCAGCTTATATGGATGTTGATGGTGGAGGAAGCTTAGCAACCAACAGCAATTTCAATATGACTGTGGCTCTAAGATAAGCAGACGTCAAATCACAAAGACAATATCCCGGGAATAATGTATATACGGTTGGGAAATAATTCAATATTATTGTTTATATACTTCCAGTGAAGCTGTATCGAGATGAGATGAAAAGTGTGTTATCTTTTCCAATATTCCGATGTCCAAATGGACGTAATTAAGATAACTGTAAATATAAAAATAACAATGAGTCATTTAAAGGTGCAGAGTAAAGTTTGTGCCCCTTTTTTGTTTCTAAATCATGCTCCAGTCATGAGAACACAAGGACACACTGAGTGCTCACATTATTAGGAACACCTGTAAAACTTATTCAGTGCTATTAATTCTACCTTTACAAAGCAGACAATGTTCAGTTTTGGCTGACACTGTTAGGGAGATATTAATTTAACCATATGTTTACTATTATGGCTGTAGTTCAGTGTTGTTGAACTGAATTGCATTACATTGAGAAGTGTTTCTAATGTTTTGCCCACCCCATTTACAGACACGAGTGGGGATGAATATTAGAAACATATTTCAATATAATTGCATTCCAGTGCAAACACCACCACTGACTACGACCTCAGTAATAAACACAGCTGAGTTAACACCTCCAGGAAACTTTTGGCAAACCTGGCCTTTTTATGCTTCTTAAAGGTAGAGTACGTGTCTGAGCTGTTGCACTGGATTGCATTAGATTGCACTGATATACATAATTGAGAGGCCAGGTAAGTGTATATTTCAAGCAACTGATGAGATACACATTCCTGCTGGCATTTTCAGTGCTATCCCACTGACTCGACAGTTGGTGGCAGTAATGAGTCAAGTATTGTCGTGATGCGCCAGCAAAAGGCAAGGGGAAAAGAAACAACAACAAGCTAGCAAAAATGGACAAGAAGCCAAGCCACAGACAACAGCACTCATATTTGATGCTTTGAGATTTTCAAGTCAAGTAAATTCTATTAAGATTCAATAACAATTCAAGATTGCAAATCACAAATTTGCCTCCTTAGATTTGTTAGATTCGTTAGATTCTAGATTCCTTAAAGTAAAACTCCCCAGAAACCCCTGTAACGGATTACTAACATAATCATTACGAAAGTAACTAATATAAACTGATTAATACATTCTTTGAGTATCATGAACACCACACAGTAGCCCTTAATATTATTAGAATTTGAGCCATTCAGTCGGAGTCTCGAAGAAGAGCAGCACCAGTAAATAATTTCACACCATTCATGCGTGCACATGTTCTATGAGTCCAAAAATACAGGCACCCAAACAAGCCTCACAAACTTTTTCAGAGCATGTGCTCAGTGAGAAACGGGGGTGAATGGAATGAATGGGGTGTTATCTTGTAACAGAATATACAGTTTTCTTAATAAAATCATGACGTAAGTGATGCAGGTTCCAACATTTTCAAAATATCAGCTTTGCAAATGCTTTATGTGGAGGGAAATGCATCCATTAGGTTTATTAGATCTCGCTACCCCAGTTGTCCAGAACGACGTGTGAATGTAAAAAGAAGAAGCTTCAATTTCCTGATTATAAACATTACAAGACAAGAACGAGAAGAGTGAGGGTCAGAGCTGCAATGAACTTACAAATATTCTCATGACCTTTCCCTTTCAGGCAAACTAGATTTTCTGCCAGGGTGAAAACAGACAAGCAAAGACACAAACGCCTGCATATGTTCCAACCCTCTGCTGCTCCAGTTCTTATTTGTTATCTAGTGAGCAGCTGGCTGGTAATATTTCGCCCACAAGTGGAGCCAAGCACTTCAGCCTAGGAGGGGGGCACCGAGTACTTGTGTTCCAGCATGCTAATTTGGCTCCGTTCAGTGATACACCGAGTGCACCAGTTTAGCTAGGAGGCATGTCTGTTCTATTTGCATACCACCACACCCCTGATATTACTTATTAATCTTCAGATGTGACATCTAAGTCCAAAATGCAGCAGTCTTAATTAAAGTGTGTTTCTATCAGCATCGCTAATGACTCGTAGCTTCAAATGTGCAAAAAGTTTTTCCCTGGAGTAGCTGCCGGCTGCCAAAAGTGTGGGAGGTGGCTCAGTGACCTTGCCTCAGACATGACTAATTTTGTTAGCTCTTTGTGCTAAAGTGACTCTTTTGCTTTAGTTAAGCTAATGCTTTTTTAAATTGGTTAATATCTTCTAACTGGCAGGCAAGTGGGTGTATTTCTGCTTGTGTTTGGTGCACCACATGCACAAATGTTTGTGATGTGACAACAGCACTGGTTTTGTGTAACATGAAAGCTGAACAATAATACACTGAAGTGAGAGTTGGAGGGGGGGCAGGCAGGCAGGGGAAAGCTGCCGCGTCAATGACAGGCTGCAGTATTTGGTGCGACAAGAAAATAAAAGGCACTGAGCAGAAGCAATGTATCATCAATACGTAAACACACAATGAAACTTTTGTGTTCGAAAGCCAAGAAGCTCTGAACTGAAACCCCATTATGCCTTTCCTCATCACCACCGTCTGTCCTTCCAGTCAATAACAAGTTATTCTTCTTTGTGAGAGTGAATCATGACCATGAATTAGAGTCTGGCTTGAAAAGCTTGTTAAAGATGACAATGCTTGGAAGGAGGATTTGATGGGTGGTTAAAAATTGATTGCAATGTAAAAAATTTAGACATTTTTGCGTAGGGGAAGGCTGGTGGTGGAGGGGGACAGTTTTTAACAGATCGGATCATGGGAGCCCTTGGGTGGCAGCTTGTTGCCAGGCAACACAAGAGATAGGGTTCGTGGTAGGTGAAGGATCTTTACAGTGATTAGACCAAGTACTATGGATACTACGGCTCCGCTCTGAATGTACTCATTGCTACTTCTCTCACGTGATCATAAATTCCCATGTGTGAATTTTGAAAACCCAAGTTACAATAAAAGGCATTAGCATCGTCAATTTTGCAGGGCGTATAACACACAAGCCACTACAATGTGGTGTGAATGACTTCAAAAACATTTCATAATCAAATCCTAATTATAAGTCTACAAGAAGAACATAACTTGGGAAGTGTTATCTCTCGGCTACAATGCGATGAGAAACAGGACTCACAGTAGTGTTGACAAGACAGCGTGGGATGTTTCATGTCAACATCGCCAGAGACAAATGGCAGACTGCAACAACACAAGCTGGTGCAGTCATAAATGACAGAGTACCAGAAGCAAGTGTAAGAGCCAAAACACTCTCATTAGATTTTGCAGTGTCTACTGAGACAAAACAGGAAGGAAACAGCAGTAAATACAAAACCAAAGTGGACTCTCACAGTAGCTGCACACCAGATAAATCCACAGAGCATCACAGTTCGCCTCCATATTGTTTGCCAGAAGCGAGTAACTGCATGCTCAGGGCGTGAGTGGACTGATAAAACCAATAAAATCAACCCCAAGATGCAAAGTATAACAGAAAAAATTTTCTGTACACATGATGTGAATAACATGAGGACTAAGGCACAGGAACTGATCAAATTCAAATGAGCATCTTTAAATTTGTGTCCTAATTTCCACCTCATCTTTAAACGGAAGAATAAGAGCCAATTACTACAGCTGTGTCGGGGTGTTTGGGATTTTCTTAAATTATGTGACAAATCCCCATCCTACAGAGGAGGATTAGAGCCATTTCAAATACCTTATTTGACATTATGTAATTTTATTATCCCATTTTCAGATATTTTTGTGTTTATTTTTTGTGAATTCCAACTTTAGTCATATAATTTATTTCCATGTGGCACCACTCTTCCTCCTTATGAAGATCTTGAGAAGTGAAAATCTTTTCTATATATCGGGACATATATCAAAGTACGATGGTTCTGGGTTCGAAAACTGGTATTGCAATGGATAATTCACATATGTTTTATATGAGGTGTATCACAGAATCACACACAAAAAAATGATCTCACATACACAGTCAGATGTTAAAGAGAGACTTTCACTTTTGAGTGTGACACTGTCACCAACTCAGTGCAATGGAAGTGAATAGAGTTTGTTATACATCAGCTTGGCTAGACAACACTACACAAAATATGTTTTTTGTGATTTGGGTGAACTGACTCTTTGGTGTAATTACTTTGGTAAGAGGAGATAATGACGATAATCAGGTGGTTCATATTCCCACTTAGACATCCATTATGAAATATAGTACTGCTGAAAAACAAACCACTACATGTCAAATGTTTCCACCTCACTGGCCGAGCAGAAAAACAAAATCAGGCTGATTAAGTTTAAGAGGTTTGCTCTGGCCAAAGAAGCAGTGAGATATATGAGCTTTCAACATGCGAACTGACAGAGAATGGGCTGCCATTTGGCCTTAAAAGCCATCACAGCCCAACATCATTACTACTGTATTCACTTGCAGGGATAAACAGCCACAATTCATCTGGGGGTTAGTTTCTCCTGTGAAAATGGCAACCTTTCCCCATAACACCTGTATGAATAATTCAGCACTCTGGGCTCTATCAGAGGCTGTCAGAAATGTCAGACGGTTAGAAGTACCCTTGGCTGCCCCCAGAGGATGTTGTCTCTACACCCTGTGGTGGGGTTAGGGGGTTGCACGCAGACACTCACCACACACACACACTAGACCAAATGCCACCGCTTTTTCAGTGCCAGGACTCCACTGCCTGCAGGACTCAAAAGCACTGAAAGCTGAGCATACCTGCAGTGAGCAAATTGTTGCAGTCTTCTCTTTTTTCCATGAACTATGTTGTTGTTAAATGTGACTTTTTCCATTAATAGGCGCTACTGCAGTCCTTATCTGTTTCAGGGGAAATAGCAGCCAGTCACCACATAGTTATATTAACACTGTCTCCTGCAAAAAGAAAACAGGAGGGATTCATTTTTTCCCCCATATTTGTTAAACACCCACAGATGTAACTCTCACCTGGCGTGGCCCAGATGCTTCCTCAAGGAAACAATATCTTCTCTTTTTCCAGCCTGAATATGACAAACTGGCAAACTCTGAAAGTGCATAAAAACAAAGGCATAAAAACAAAAGGACAAGCAGCTATTATCCTTTTGTCTTCTAAGTTGCTCTGGAGCTCAGAGCACCTCTTCACCCATGAAAGACTCTGCTGCATCCCCATGTGACCTCTGCAGAGGCAAATTGGGCAGGAGGCCAAGAGTAAAAATTGTCTCTAATATGACATTGCTTATGGAAATGACAGATAATCAGGCAATTAATCTCTACATAATTAACCGCAATGAGTAAAAAAAAAAAACTCCTTATGCAAGATAAACTGATGTTTTCTACAGTGTAAATTAGATAACAGGGTGTGAGAGGAGTATAAATGTGGGCTTAATGATTAACAGTCACACCTTGCTTCCTCCTGTGGAATCTGGAAGATTGCTGTAAATGGACTGGTGGCCTGTCTTCAGTGGGTCATCTGCAGTCACCTATGAAGAGATCATTAGAGAGAAAGCTGAGGCATTAGCTGGACATCCTAAAGGATTTTCTCATCTTGAGATTTTTCATTTTATGTACGTAGGCATCTTAAAAAAAAACACACACACATTAAATCCAACAGATACAATGTTAAAGAGTTCAAGCTGTTAACAACAGAAACAAAAACATATAACATAAAATTAAATGCTAAAAATAAATGTATCAAATTATTAACTTAATAGGTGAAATTATTTTTTTGGGATACGGTTTACATTAAAGAAAAGCTCAGTTTGAGAGGAGCACACGTGTCCTCACCATGTAAGGCTAGCCCTGCGTGCTATTGGGCTTTAGGCTAATGTTAGCAGCTCTGTCCATTTTTTTTTTTCCATTTAGAATAGAACAGATCTTTATTGTCACTGTTTTTTCAAAACAATGAAACACCATATAATGAATTATATAATGGATTTTGGGGAAACTCATAATCCAGCAACTCCAATTAATGCTACCTGAAATAGCATAATGTTTCTAATACATCTGTTAGTCGTCAGTCCTTGAGTCAGCTAGAAACATTAAAAAGTCAGCAAAAGGAAGCGTTTTCAAGCAGCTTATGAAGCTAACGTTTGCCGAATTAGCTACCTAGCTAAAGCTGAATGACACTTGTCAGTACAGCCGACAAAATCAACTGAATAGAAAGAAAACTCTCTGTTCAAAGTGAAGAACCCACTGTTTCAAAAATGACCAAGAATTTCAGGCCTAGACCTGACCAGAGGTCCAACTTGTTTTTTCAAACAGAAATTCCTCAGGCAACTGTACCTTAATTTTCAATAAAACTAAAATTATATAGTTGTGTAGCTCTACTAGGGTATCTAAAGTATTGGCAAGTTAGATAAAATGCTTCTGTCTTGGCAGCATTTACTGCACCATCAAGGAGAGCGCTGTTTCGTCTACCCTGGGGAGTCTTTCTTCCCTCACGTCACTGGCACAACTTTTAATTGAGCCACGGCTCAAACTCTGACCATGGATCAATGACTAAAAAGTGAGCCAAAGATCATCTATTGTTCCCAATCAGTCTTGTGTCTACTTCATTTTATTCAACAGATTTGCTTTTAGCTCCAGAAACCAAACTTTGTTGCTGAGTAATAGCATTCACAGTTTTGATTACTGGTTCAAATGCCTTTGTGGCCATGCAAAATGAACCCCTTAAAACTGCACTCACTCGCTGGTGGATCAGGAATGCTGTGGAGTCAAAGTTACTACTCAAATCCACATACATTTATTTCAAATTTGAATGGAAATCCCGAAGTTTTCAAAAGTACCAAATATGCCAAGCTGAATTCTGGGGGCAATATGTGTAAAATGATTCAAAACACTAGAATATTTCCATAAAACTGAGTGCTGCAGCCACAAAAACATGGAGTCCTGGGTTTGAATATTTCAGTCAGTACATGATATGTCTTGTAGATGGAATAAAGTGATGCAGACAACTGTATGATAAGGGCATTTAACCCCATCACACCAACAGAAAACTGAGTTCCAGAGAGTAAATACTGAATTGTTGCTGGTTAATACAGATGAAATGTTGCTCCCCTAAATGTCATGGCTTTTTCGACATATGGCAAAGCTACAGATGGACTGGACAAGGGCCAAGTCGCGCTCCAGTCTGCAAGCTGCAACATTCAAAGGACAAGAGACGGTGTCGGAGAGCGTAGAAAATGCCACAGCCCTCATATTTTACTGTGAGGCTTCTCTGAGCAGTCCTGCCTCTGCTCGGCCCCTGCTCCACCCCACCGTCTCTCTTCATCTTCCTCCACACCCTCCTTCTCCTCATCATCCCCTTGTCCCCACACGCTTCTGCTGATGGATGAGCTCATTTGCTGCAAATCTCTTTCGAGTCAAACCGGGACACTGTTGTTGCCTTTCTGCTACTTCAGTGGACACAGAGAATAGAGAGCTCACCATATGAATACTGTATGTGCCCATATGAACGCACATAGAAAATGCATGCTCCACTCATACATGAAATCGAAAAAAAAAAAAAGATTATTTAAGAAGGTCTCTTGTATTTCCAGCAACACCCAGGAGTAACGCAGAAACACCAAACAATGTTGTTAGTATTGCATTTGTCTTGACAGCACCACAGAGAGCTGAATCAAAAGCATTGTAAATGCAATAACATAGAGCAGGAAACTGCAGAAGATGAGATTGCCTTGTTTTCCCTCCTTGGTGATTTACAGTGTATACCGGGCTATTCTTGTTCACTGTAGTCATAGAGACAATGGACTGGCAACAGGCATGGCTAAACCAATTCAGCAAATGAATTTCTTCAAGCAATAGCATCGTTTTATGTTTGATCGAAGTTCAAGTGTCGCTCCGTATTATTTCTGACTCATTGTTGGCTGCAATAACTTGTAAAACGCATCTCCAAAAATATATTTCCATAGATAAGGCAGTCCATTCTGATGTGTCAGTTTTGATACGGACCACGTCTCTCTATTCGCCGGTCAGCCAGCCCGCCTCAGCGACTGAGCCAGCCTCACAATAACTATGATGAATGCAGTGTCCACAGGAACAAACCAGCCATTTGACACTTCATCCCCCTTGATGCATTAGCTGCTAATATCCCGTAGATCCATGGCGGGCTGTTTGAAGCCTTGTTATTTGCTGTGACTGGCCTCTGCAGAGCCCTCCCCTGAGCACAGGTGACTGTAATCATCTTACAAATGGCAATGTCTTACTTCAAATACGTTTGTTAGAGGGAGCAGGCTTTGGGGGATCAGACACAGCACCTGTGTTGCTGATTAGGAAAACTGACTCTGCAGAGCCCACTGGGCCTTCAAAACTATCTCTGAGATCCTCTCCAAGTCGAATCACTCTGAGGCCTATTAAAGTAAACTGGGTCACGGGTGTGTTTCCCATCCTTTGAATGTGAGTCCGAAATGTGTTTTCATCTGGGCTAGAAAATCTGATTTGCGACAGACTTGATGTGCTTGAGAGCAAAGAAGGATCAGTGTCCATTAAAAGCAGATGATGGGACTGGTCTTGGAAGGGACTTCTCTGTGTAGCCCAGGGGAGGCGGGTGTCTGGGGTGACTGATGAGTGAAAGATAGAAACCCTGCCATGAAATGAAAGAGATCACACATACATATACAGAAAGATATGAAAATATCATTTGAGAAGGGCATTAGTAGTTCAAGGGAGGAAAAGCAGGAGGGACCATGAAGACTTTCTGATCTTTAGCAGCTGCCAGATGGGATGGGATGAATCAGAAATCGAAAAAAGAAGATAACAGAGAGAGAAAGAGAGAGTTTGGGTTCCTTCAGATGAGACATTTTTTATTTTTGGGAGAGATGAATAAACTGCCAGCGATCTTTGAAGTTAATCCTGATTCAAGACATCAAAATGATTTGGTGATGATGTGTTTACAGGGGGTGGGGAAACTCATCAGAGAGTCTATTCTAAAGTCTCTCACTCTCCTCTGTACTCTCACACACACACATATCCTACATAAACAAACAAAGTGCACTGAACTTGACAAAAGTCAGCCGCTGAGATACCTTCCCCGCGTGTAGTTGTCCCATATTCGGGATCACTGGTTTGGTTTCCACATGTGAGGCCTGTCTGGACGCTTCACTCGATCTCCAGGGAGCTTCTCGGCCGCTCTGCCGGAGCAGGTGCAGCTTTCTGCGGTCATGATTCTCCCATGAGTCCGCCTCCTCCCGCCTCCTCGGACATCTTGCACTGTTCCACGCACGAGGAGTCTGGTCACAAACCGAGACAGGTTTCACTGTGCCCGAATGAGTCTGTGAGTCCATGATGAGTCTGTAAGCTACCGAGCACACTGAGGTCGTGCAGGAACAGAGGACATTTCCTTTGAGATAATTAACAGCGGTATAAAGTTAAAGTTACTAATTACATTTTCTCAAAGTCGCCAAACTTCGGCGTCACGCGTTTTTGCCCTGCGACCTCCGTTTCCCATGGCAACGTAAATGAAGCTCAGCCCACAAGGAAGTAAAAGTGTCACTGTGGCCAGAAGTATGTGGACAATCCTGTTAATGTAATGTCGCCTACCTTTTATGCAGTTAAGAAAAAAGAAAAAAGTCCTTATCAGCCATTTTGCTGCTCTGAATGTTTGAGGCCCCTGTTTGGAGATGAAGAAGTAGGGGAGGTATCCATTCTACCGATGAGATTTGAAAGGGTTTTTTGTTTGTTTGTTTGTTTTTTAGCTGTAAGCACAAGCACAAGTGCAATGGATAACGTTTATGATGGCTCTGTCCCATATACCTCACCACTGAGACTGCAGACAATGTGACATGACTTAGTTACACAGCTATTTTTCAATGTCCTAATGCCTGTTGTCATCTAATTGTTGTCTCACTCTCTTTACTGTGTGAGTCTTACAACCTGCAAACATGCTTGACTACTGAGTGACATGGACAGTGAATGCTGCTGCTTGGCTACATTAACTTGTCCCCCTCAGAGATTATATCACTTACATCTTAAATAACAGATGTCATGAAACCAGCAATCCTGCATAAAATACTGTGAGTATACTGGTATTGACTGGAGTAAGCCAAAGCTATGTGATATTCAGCTTTGTCAAAATCACTGCATGCACTCAATCTAAACGAATAAATCCAGATAATGTTGCAGAATCAATAAAAATTTTCCCTCACTCCATTAATCTACCTTTTCATGCTTCATCTCCAGTCCACGCAGCTGTGAGATCAACCTGGAAAGCTCTTAACCCACTAATTGTAAAAATTACACTGTAATCACCTTGTGACCAATTATCTATTTTGTAATGTGGACAAAGAAAAGTGTTGGGAAACAAGGAAGACAGATACCAGAGTTTACACTGACTTGAGCTGGATTGACTTGACCCTCTGCCACTAATTAACAACCAGACAAGAAGAACCGATCAGTGAAATCAGCTGCTGGTGTTTGCCTGGAAATTGGCATGTGCATGGCTAGTGTTTAAATGTTGTTACTTACAGCTGGAAAACCTGCACACACACATTTCACCTCACTGAGCATGAATAAAAGCTGGGATTAGAGAGCATGAAATTACAAAAAGGGTGTGAAAATCAGACTTTAAAATTCAATTTGCTGGGTTAACCATTTATTGTGGTCCTTTTTTACTTAAGAGAATATTCAGCAAAAAAAAAATGCCTGAATGTTTTGGTGAAAAATCATCAAAAACTGTGAAATATGAAATATAAGCTCAAAATAATGACCAAAACTATAATAATTAGTTCAAGCTGGGGAATGTGTAGCTCTCACAAATTTGTGAAAAACCATGAAAATGCGATTCATGATAATTCGCTTGTACAGTAATCACTCCTATAAAATTATATTTCACCAAATGTCATCCCTGCTCTCAATTTTGCCAAATTTCATTTTAGCCTCTCAAACTAGTTTTAAGCAACATCATGAAAAACTTACTGCACCGTGAGCATATGTGTCTCTAATGTGAACAGGATGGAAGTCTCTAATGATGGTTGAAACAGGGGAATCAATTTTTCAGGCAACTCCAGCAGCAGCACAGAATCCCAATTTAACCTCTCACAGTGTATCCTACAGACAGAAACTGTGGGTGAGGCATCACACAAAGTGTCAGAAACATCTGTTCAATCTGTTTTGAGCTCCAATGGACAGTATGCCAAGATCTCAGGGCACACGGCTCTAAAAATGAAACACTGACAAGTCTGTCACACTTGATAAAAGAGGGAACAATAATAATCCTGTTGAAACTACCGAGTGAAAGAAGAATGGAGTGGAAGGGAGCTTTGTACACTCAATACACACGCATGCCACTGAAATGTTTCAGATAACACAGAAAAGAACATTTTCTGTCCTTCTCGGCCTCTAGCAGAGGTATTTCATGCTCCATACAAACTGTTGCCACTCTGTGTCCTTTGAGGGATGAAACACAGGAGGAGGAGACACTAACACTGGCTCATGACAAGACTGAGGAGCCCAGTCACCACTGACAGAATAGAGTTCACTGGGATGTGAGAAGAACAGTCTTCAGGCAACAGATGCAACAGTTCAAACACAAACCAGCCTTGGCCAACTGCTCGCTATTTGCCATCGTGCCCTTAAAAGTTATAAATACAACTAATTAGTCTGCCGCCTTCTTCAGGCCAGCGAGAGGTAGCAGCGTTCCCTCCACACCCATCACCCCATGCCCACACACCCTTCTCATGGGATCGGCATGAGTGCTTAATAAGCGCTAAAACAGACAGGAGCATTATATAAAGCCCCTCAGAGGTTTCTCTGTCTCACCACACTTAGCTTTAGCGAATCTTTCTTTTATCATTTCCTCACTCATTAAGTCGATTTTAATTGCTGAAATTTCTGTGAGTTAACCCCGAGAGTCCAGAAGTTACTTGCTGACTGTCATCAAAAAAAAGGGGTGGGCTGCCATTTTTCATCTTCTTCTCTTCTTTATTTATTTTTTTCTGTGTGGTTTTATTCCTTCGAAAAATGAGCGAACAGGCCAAAACAGAGCTGTCATGCGGGGAGTATGGCAGGGGTGGCCCCTGGTACCCCCTGAGAAAATGGTGGCAGTCCAGCCGGTTTTTCAATCAGGATGTTGGCCTGCCGCCTTTCCTGGAGCCAGGGGACCCTTGGTGGATGAATGTGGACTGGCTCCAGAGGAGTTTGGCAGCCTCTGCTTGGCCAGGGTACATACCCGCTCCGCTGTTTGTGCCCTACATCTCTGGGTCGATGCATCATCCCAGCCAGAAGATTAGTAAAGAGCAGTACAAGTGGAGGGTCAGTCTGGATGTGGCTCACTTCTCCCCCTCAGAGATTTCTCTCGGCGTCAAAGATGGATTCCTGGAGGTCGGAGGTACAGAACATTGGCTTACAGCTCTGCTAATTAAACAACTTTAAAAGTTCACTTTGTTAACATTGCTAATTACTTTTACACACAGGACAGTTTCTACTAAAATATTAATAATCTTATCTATCTAATATTATTATCTGAAAGAGTAACAGAGTTATCTAGATAGAGTTCTCTCACAGTTCATAGAATAAACCCCTTAAAACTTAACCCTGATGGAAAGGAAGCTGAATGTAACAAAATTAGAAAGCTGCTTAAATAATGTGCCCGGGGAAATTAAAATCACAGCTCTGTGGCAGAAATTAATTTCTGTGTTGAGTAGTTTCTCTGTGTTGCTTGATTCCTCTGCGTGTCCTCACATTCTTCCCCCATAAACGGTAATCCATCCCCAGGGAAACACGAGGAGAGGCCAGACGAGCATGGATTTATTGCCAGATGTTTTACAAGGAAATACAGGTATGCAGAGTAAACACTGATATTAACCTGCAGATGATGAAATATGCACAGTTTGAGCTATTTTAAACACCAGTTGGCAGCCAAGAATGCAGCACCAAGGGTCTGTTCTCAACAGTATCTGATTTCTAAAATGCTCACTGAGCTGAAAAATGAGATATTAGCGTACATCAGATTCAGCATTTGTTCATTGTTTGTAGCAGCACTGTAAACATGACCCTGTTACTTTCAGGATCCCAGCTGAGATTGATGCTACCAAAATCACGTCCATACTTTCTGTCGATGGTATCCTGACTGTGGAAGCTCCAGTTCCTGAAACTTCTGTTCCTGCTGCCACAATCATTCCCATAAAGGTGATTACAACTGGGAAGTTTACTTACATTTAAAGCAATAGTTTATCACATTTTTGGTATATATATATAAATATGCTTATATTGTTTAAAGTGTTTTTATTTTTCATAAAAGCAGAAAGTTGCAGGGGTTATGAGCAGCCTCTGCAACTAAACCTGCAACTCCTCAATTTTATTCGTTGGTGTTTTTTAAGGATTAAACATAGGAGATATAATGTGTAAATCAGTCAGCTTTAGAGAAACTGGTAGTAAAATGTTTGGTATCTTCGGACAAAGGATCACCAGCTGTTTACCCCTGCTTATTCAGCAAGAAAAAAAAATTGTAAAATGTCAAGCCATTCCTTTAAACTGGATATTGTCATGAGAAGCTGTACACAATATCCCCTGATTGCATCCAGTTCCATGTTCCCCTTGAGTTTCCACTTATGACATAACCTGACATTCAGATTCAGTATAAAGCTGAGCTAGCTCCCCTTTAATCGTAACCACTCATTTCAATATACTGCTGTAATTTTATACATATTTATGCACAAATGTAGGTGGAGACGGAGGCTGGTGGAGAAGAGGAAGAAAAACATGAGAAAGACGAAACCCCTGAAACAGACCCAGACAGCAGCAGAGCACCAGAGGCCCCAGAGTCTCCGTCTGCAGAGAATGATGGGGAGGAGCCTCCACCAGAGGTCCATGGTGACCAGGCCCACCCTGGCAGCGCAGCAGCTGGACTTCAGCAGCATGAAGAGAGGAAGGAAGAGGGGGAGGAGACCCATGAAAAGCCAGCTGGAGAGTCCCACCCCTCAGCGTCTGAAGATGGCAAAGGCGCAGAGAGTCTTCAAGATTCTTCTGAGCACCATGAAGCCCTGGAAAGCCAAGAAAGCCCGGATACAGACACGTCTAAACAGCCAGAACACAAAGAACCGGCCGAGGATGGAGAGGTCCAGGTAATGGCAGGCTCAGAGGAGGCTGCTGAGGAGATCACCCAGCCCGAGGAGCCGGAGCTGGGCAAGAGTCCACTGAGTGAGGTCCCGAGCCAGGAGCTGGAGGCTCCCGACATAAAACAAGAACACACCGAGTAGACACACGGTATCACCAAAACGCTACACACACCGCATATTGACAAAATACTGAAACTGCCCTCATAGCTTGCCCTGCATCAGGTCTATGGATGCATTTTAGCCAATAGATATAACAGCCACCTAACTATGCTGTCTTTGGAGCTCCAATAAAGCAATAGCATGTGAAAATGGTATATATTGTGTTGGTGTCATTATTATGTCTACATGCTTTTACACCCTCTCCATTCGGACATGAATTGTAGGCTACATCTACATGTGACTTTGCAACTGTCTATAAATAAGTGGTCACGTTCACCAGCATCATATTCATAGTTACAGCTGAAAATGTGTGAGTGCAAAATTTAAAAAGTGATTAATTATCATGATGTTTCAGGTAAGAGGTTTTGACATTAATCTGATACTATACATTTGCGCAGCTGTGCATTAGTCACTTCTACATGAGTAACTTGCTAAAGGAGAAACTGACGTGATTCCAATTATGCTGTTGCCATGGTAGCACAAGTCCACACATATCATCTAATACCAACAAATACAACAGTTTATGTGAGCTGGCACATTGGACAAAGCAGCGCCCTTGCCAAAACTGTGAAGGCCCTTTGTTGATTCCACAGTGTGGTTCCAGTTTGGAAACTTTTTAAATTCTAACTGATCATCCCTCTTGATTCCAATACACAGAGAAGATTACATTATTTTGCATCACACAACATGCAATGGAACTGCCCCAATTTTTTGCACTCGCATTCAAAAGCTCTGGCAGTCCTGTCTCCGTGTGTTCGGCCCATTCTGCAGAACACAGCAGTGCCACTCTCACCCAGCACTAAGCTCTCCGCTAATCTGCTGCCCAATTCCTTCTGTTATCCAACAATAACACCACAGGCTCCCTGGATCCCTGGAACTGGTCCCGTTGAGTGGCACGGTTCTCAATAAAAGACACAGATGTTAAGACACACTGAGAGATTGGCTGGACATTTTTATTGCATCAGCCAATACAAAGACATAGACAGAAAAGAAGGCAGGAAACAAACGTCTTTGGCATACGAGTCAGTCTGTCCGCTCCAACAATCATGCAGCCATCTTCCTGAATGCTCAAATAGAAAAGACAAATTCAAACCACATTGCAAAACCTGGAACACTTCAGTTTAATATTTATAATGAATTGGTACATATTAAAGTATATTTACAATACACTTTGGTAGAATACAGTATTAATGCACACAATTCACCCTCTACTGAAGCTACAAAACTTGTGTTTCTTGTCAGTTTAAGTGACATTCATTAACTAAAGTCAAGGCACCCAAGTAAATAAAGGCACATTTGTCATTTTTTTAAACCAAAGAAATCACATACAATATGTTTGATGCAAAGATTGTTCCACTAAATGAATTTCATGTTAATGTAAATACAAATATAAATTTGATTCTTTAGGAGTTCACATACTGTATATTAAGTTACTGTTCTTGTTACTAAGCTCTTGCATAACCTCAGAATACACCTGGATATAATATTAAAGCTGTACAAGACAAGCTAACACACTGGGGGCTCCATAGCGGTTTGAAATATTTTGATCTTCAGTGCCCAGAAAACATGAAATGTGTGTGAGTTAAATGCTGTTTGAAGTTGTAATCATTTGTAATAAAGGCAGTCATTGTGATAATAGGGGGAAAATAGACATAGAATTGAAATAGATAGAAAATTAACTGGCAACTGTTGATTAATTGTTTAAGTCATTTTCTTAAGCAAAAATGCCAAACATTGATTGGTTCCATTTTCTTTTTTGTGAAACTTTGTTTTTGTTTTTGATCACAGTAAATCAATTATACATTTATCTAATAATCAGCAGATTGGTTAATGAAGAAAACTTCATAAATCTGTGATATCTCCATTGGTTGGCAGATGTTAAGGCTTGTAAACATGTATATTTTCTATCTAAAAGTCTTGCCTGGTGCAGCTTTAACACAAACACTAGGACCTTGATCTTCTGGTGTATTTTGCACATTTTAATTCCAGGTTTGTAACAACGTGAAGCTGAAGGCCACAAATTTTGTATCAAACTTGTAACTGATTGTGCAGGGTGATCTGTAATGTTAGTCAGAAGGTTGGGGTTTAGACCACGGGTGCCTCCTGGGGCTTAGGGACCTCCACCTCCTGCGTTTCTCCGCCCTGGGAGTCCTCGTTGCTGAAGAGGTAATATGGAGGCGTCTGCCGAGCTTCAATGATGAGGACTCCCTCAGGGGACAAAGAGGCAAAGACCGTCAGAGGGTCCACGTCTATCGGGATCCTGATCAAACAAAGAGGAAGGGAGGTGAGAAACAGTACGTGGCTCTTATGTCTTTTATGCAAGGATGGCAGCTGACTGTCAGAAGTTTACTTGGTGGAAAATCTGTAAGCTGCTGTGTGCGTTCAGCATGTTTAAAAGCACGAGTGGGAGGAACAAAATAAGGAAAGCGGTGAGGAGAAACTGCCTGGAGAAACCGTTAAATTCCTTCTTGGAGGTCACGCAAAAACCCTGTGACATTACACTCTAAAGGAGCTGCTGTGCAAACACAGTTAAATGCAGGGATTTTTTTTTATTGACACTTTGTCGATACCCATAAACAGCCTCCAGTCAGATGAGTTTAGCACTGTATGTCTAGGGGGAGAAAAAAAAGTCTTGGCTCAGGATTTAGACTGTATACTATTAAAAACCTCGTCCTTCATGGCTAGCACTTATGCTAGACACTCAAAAAACTATCTCACGCCCAGGAGATGAACTGAAAACCATCAGGAGTTTTCATTTAAAAAATCCTCCATCTCTGTGACAAAGAGGAGGGAGAGAGAACACACAGTCGATCCAGGTGTGAGGTTTGCAAAAACAAAGCCTCACACATTCAAATTAATGAGAGTGCCTGTCTGTAGAAGTTTAACACCTGTAAATGCCCATCGATGTACACTTTCCTAATCTGCTGTTCTCATCTGTCATACAGGCAGCAGCTAATTTTGTGTCAGGCATTTTTTATTTCTTGCTTCTTCACTTTGTTTTTGACATTTCTCATGCTGAAAATGTTACATTTTGCAGAGCAGAGTGGGATAATTGGATCCCAAAAACTTGCAGGAAAATACAAAGTGTTCAAAATCAGCCAGAGCTGCAGTGTGTGAGCGCTTCATTTCATTAAACTGTATATACTGCATTAGGAACAATAATAATAATGATATATTATAAAACGGATTAGTATTTAATTAGCGAGTTCATTTCAAGCTTATTCTCAAAATAACACACGTGACATTTTGGAATGAAAGAACCTGCTATAGAGGTGTGCGCACACACACACACACACACACACACACACACATCCAGGCAAACTTTGTTCTTTGTCAGACAGCGTGACCAAATATGGGTATTTTCTGTGTGAGCAGCCAAGTGTCTTTGGAAGTTAATATAAACACCAAGCTGTCCTGCTCAGAGAAGGAGACTGTGAGTCTACCTTCCATTTAATTAGAGAGGACTCTCCACTGGTTTCCCACTCCACTGAGAAATACAAGTCAGAAGGGACTAAAGACCTCACCTCACAGAGGCAGACAGACAGAGAGGTCAAGTCAGGTCTATTTGTGTGGAGACATATCACATACAAAGTCTCACTGAGTTTTAAAGGTCTACTTCAACGACAACCAAAGAAGAACGACCCCCAAAAAAAGAAACACATGGAAAAAATAACAATTGGATAAAACAAACAGGGTTCCCCCCTCCTTTATCAACTAGGCATGCTATAGAAGGCATGGGTGGGAAAAGACAATTACAAAAATTGTAACAATAATAGAAATACAGTCCAACCATAGGATTACAGCAAATCCAATTTAGATAGAAGAAGACCAATACAATACGGCCAAAGCGATAAATTGCAAGAGGCATGTCCCTGAAAATGTTTCATTTCGAGGCCATGGGTGGACTGGAGGGTGGAGGGTTGGATGGGAGGGTAAGTGGACAGGGCAGCTCAGAGGTGGGGGGAGAGTGCTTGAAAGACAGAGGTGGCATACGTGTTTAAACATGTATATAGAATACTGTAGATGTAGAAGAGACTCATAGTCTTAATGCTAACATGCTGATGTGTAGCATATATATATATGTATATATAATTTTTTTTTTTACCATGTTAGTTTAGCATGTTAGCATAATGTTGGAGGTTTGGCAAAATCATTCAACCTCTTGGAACCACAATTAACAGTATGTCATTTTGATCCATCAAATAGTATATATGTTTCATACTAGTGCAATATGCACTTTAAAGCTAGCATTTTAATTTTATTTTAATATTTTTTCTATCAATTCCCAGGTCTAGCCAAACACGCCTACACATTTCGGTATCTGTCGGTATCGGTACCCACCTTCCTTCAAGGAGCCAGTTGCCGCAAAGCAAAGTTGGTCCTTCTGACAAAGTCAAATCACTCAGCCGCCCCATTATGTGATACTCCGGCAGAAACCTTATCTGTCCAGCTTGGGGAGTTTATTTACCTCTAGCAAGCGCACATTTTATCGCAGACATTGATTTTGTACAGCTGCCAAAGCATTGTCCAATATGCTTTTCCCCTGCAGAGATGGTGAGGCAGAGAGAGACGGGACAGTGAGGCCTGCCCGGGGGTGTGTGTGTGTGTGTGTGTGTTCATGGAGAGTGTGGAGTGTTTAAAACATACAACCCATATGCTCCTTCCCACACACACCCAGACACAGTATACACATGGACTGAGTTAGTCTGAATAGAAACAGACGCAGAACATACAGCATGTTGTGTTGCTGCTGTGCTACATGACCTGAGGTTAGAAAGTTACCTTTGCCCTCAGAACTGATTTAACAGCAACATCTTTGGTTAATAAATTACATATTCAGTTTTGATTCTTAAAGTACATATTGCTGATATTACTTCTGTAGTTTCCCTTTAGGGCAGCACCTGATGATTATTTTCATAACTGAAAATATGTATAATGTCAATTATTTTCTGATTTAACTAATATAGTTATTTTATAAAACACCTGAAAATAGTGAAAAACACCCATCACATTCTCCTAAATCACTAGGTGACATCTTCAAATTGATTGTTTTCACATAAGAGGAAGAAATACCACAAATCCTCAAAAATGATTTTTTTAAAGTTGAAAGTAGACAATATTTTTGTTTAAAAAGTTACATAGAAGACCAAGCAATTATCAAAATAATTGCCAAATTATTTTTGTTGATTAACTAAACAATTAATTGCCTAATTATTTCAGCTCTATGTCATTTGAGTGAAGTTTTAAATGAAGGGCATTTACTTGTAACTGAATATTTTTAGATTGTGTTGTTGCTACTTTTACCTTGTTACAGAATCTGTACATATGCAGAGCACAGAGGTTAACAATGATAAAATGAACTGTAGAAAGGCTGGTGGTTTATCAAGACAAACTTAAGTTTTTACATTAAAAGTGAATTTATTCCTTTTAAATGCAAAAAGAAGAAAAAAGGGGAATAAAAAAGTAGAAGCACTTTAATTAAAAGCTCAGCCACACTAACCACTAAGCAAAAGAGCGTCTACTCCACGCTGTCTATCTCCCCCTCTTGCTCTCTCTTATAGCCAGTGGATGTGTGTATTGGGGGCAGTTATTTATATATGACCCTTCCCTCCATCACCACCACTCCCCTCCTCTATATATTCAGTCTGTCATTGGCTTAAGGTTTTGCTTTGCTGAGGAGCACAGGCCTGATCTGAAGGCTTTCCAATTAAAGGGATTGTGATATGAACAGCGTGGGGCTAGCGCAACCGCTTGCTAATTAGCCAACAGGAAATTAGCAGAACTGGAGTGACGCGCCAGCGAGACGGCGATTCGCACCAGCGATTAGCGCTGCTGTTTGAAGTCTTCCCACTGTCCAATTAAACGAGCAGAGGCGGGCCGTGGAAACTTCTGTGGCCTGTTTGGCTCGGATAACTTACAACATGAATACTGCTCCATACACCAGTACTTATCCATGAAGCGCCTGCTTCAGTATTCTGGTGTTAGTAAGTGTTGTTTTTGTCAGTGGCAACTGTTTGTAGCTGACAGGTTTTGATTGGAGGGTTGTTTGTCCACTCAGAGCTGATATGACTCTGAAGCAGCTGTTCAAAACTATTTTAAGTAAGAGATGTGGACATACAGTAGTACTGACTTTTATGTTCTTCAGAGATAAATAAACATCAGTGTTAGGTGCAGTATGTTGTTGTATCTGTATGTACCCTTCTATTAAAGAAGAGAACATACAGTTTTGGAGTGTTTGTAGAAGAAAAGAATCTGTTTCTTTCACTAGGTGTCAGATTTGTAGGGGAAGGAAGGACAGTGAGGTCAGCCATTTTCAAATGGCTTTAAAATGATGTAGTGCTAAAGTTTTCCTGTCCGGTACACTAACAAATAGACTCTCATTTAAATAATATGGACAGAAAAAGCAAGAATAATGTTCCAGCACATCAGAGAGATTGAGTAAAGAAAACCTTTGGGGGAAAACACACCGTCTGGCTAAAGCTACTGCGATAGAGGCCAGCTTGAAAAGACAACAGGACTTTGGTTTCTATGGCAGTAGTTCCCTTTTTTGACTTTACACTTATTAATATTTAAGCCATGTCTGCTTGTTGTGAGCAGTTCAATAGAATAGTATTGTCCCCTCACAGACTATTTTAATTGAAATATTTTTTAGAGGTCTAACAAGGTCACATTTGCAATCTGGAAAAATAAATGTGTAGATGAGACTGATTTTTTAAATTATTTTCTATCCTGGTACTCACATCATGTAGTTAACTTGACTCCCTGGTTGGGAACCACTGCCCTACAGCTTTCTCATGTATAATATATACAATGGCTTAAGCTAATAAAGATTAAGGATATGATGACTGATATGTAATTTATTTACAGTGGTGCACAGTAAAATGGTCAGTTGAATTCAATAGTCCACAGCTAATCACATGGGAGTCACATGAGCTCAATGAACAGTAAACATTATTCTGACATAAATGGAAAGTGAAACCCTCTGTGTCCACAGTTTGCAGAAATCCAGTGGGGAAAACAAGAAAGAAAAGAAAGTGTGCAGCTGTGATAAACAGAGTTCACTGAAATTATACTCACTGTATCTTCTTTGTGAAATTCTTTGTCACTATGCCTCCTTCTTCCTGCTTCTCTTCATGTTTCCCTGTTTGAAAAAAAAAACAACAAACATCAGAAAGTAAGTGAGAGAAGCGAGAAACTGTGCGATAGATTAGCAAGGTCATGGATGATAACTGGATGTCCTTATCAGCACTTGAATAGGACATTGATCACATATACCTCCACTTATAACTCTCTCAACCTATCCAACAGCTTATATGAAAAAGGTGTTGATGTAACTGAGATTGAAACCAGTTTCATTTGGTACACACAGTTCTCCATTGCTCAATCCCAGCAGTGTTTTTGCATCAAGATCTCTAGGGTGGGTTGCAAAGAACATGCTGAAATGATGAGACACTCATTCATTCCCTTTGGTTGCTTCCAAGAATGGGTCTCCTGGAGAAAGACACTCACACATGTTGGTCTGAAGTTGGGGAGAACAGCTAGGGCCTGGAAAGCCCCCCCCCCACCTTCTCCTCAGAGCTCTGTTTATGGCCGTTCTATCTCTCGGGCTTGCTCGCAGCTGCTATGGGGGGCTGCTAAATGTCAACGCCACTGCCAGCAGCGTGGCCTGCCCCACCCTTCAACCCCCAGGCTCGACTATGCGCTACCTTATACCCCCACAGTGACGTCTCCGCCCTCCGAAAGTGCTGGACTCCACCAGAGTTCGAGGCTGGAATTAAAACTCCTGAGAGAACTGAGCTAAGACCACCAGTGAAGTCATGAGACTATTATGAAAACCTTGTCATGACTTCAGACGTAGAACTGGTCCCTTGACTGTATCCCAGTGATATTTCATGAATAACAGAGGTTTGGTTAGAGACTAGTCCAACAAGTGCGCTGCCTCTCCCTGTTTTTAGGTCTGTTACGGCAGAGATGCAAAATTCCAGATGCTCTGTGTAATACTGTGATGTTCTGGGAGGAGAGATGGCAGATGGTGCCTTATTGTTATGGATGAGGTTTTCTGCCTGTACAAGTGTCAAGGACAGACCTGTAGCTTTCATATTTGCAGATGGAGGATGCAGCTTTTTGATACTCACTTATTAATGTGACATGGGGGAGGCACGCACTGTGTTTCCCTCTGTCAGATTCAAAATTGAGTTCAGTTAAATTCAAAGATTTGTAGAGAAAGATTCTGGTTATGTTAACAGGAAACAACACTGACTGTTGGTAGATGCTTTGTTGACCCAACAGGTCTGTTTTGGGGTGTAAATCATTTATAAGAACAAACAAACTGACAGATCGAGGCAGCAACTCGCATGTTAGGCTCAGTAAAATTACAGTTTTCATCAGTGGAGTCTGGTAGCGATATATGATTATGGTTTAAAAAGAAGGATCTTACTCTTTCATAAAAAGGTCTGTCTCTGCAGGAATCCTATTCATAATGTTGTCAGACAGAAACAAGCACTTTAGTGGATGTACTCTGACGTGTCTATCAATCATTTACACCAAAAACACGGGAAAATAAGGTCCAGGTTCAAAAACACTGGAGTTATTTTTCAAGATTAAAAGCTAAGCAACCACCTATCTGTCTGTGGGGCAATGAAAGCTCCATATTCATTGTATGCCAGCTGGTTTGTGTAAATTTGACCAACCACAAATTTGCTTAGAGATATTCACCACTAAAGCCGAGTGTTAACTGAAGTGATTAAGACCTGGAAGAGCAAGTTAACACGCCATTTTAGCTCAGATATTGAAAAAAAAACTACAATCAAACAGAGTTCATTCTCAAAATGTACATCTACTTAATTTTAAATTAATTTGTGTTTGACCAGTAGGGGCCCACAGGTAGAAGATTTGATCCAGCCATACCTCTTGTCACACTGTGGCTGATTTATCCATCTGTCAGTAAGCTTTTAACCTGATAGAAACACGGCGTACATCACGGCGTTGAGTGTGTTGAGTGCTTCTTTGTTAAAGAGTTGTGAATTCATGTACTGAACACCTCAAACATGCTTGTATCACACTCCCTGTCACACTTTTAGAACAAGGGTCGAGTCACTGTAGCAGGCTGGCCCAACATGGCGCTGACTGAATGACCCAACTGGCATACCAACAATGTGTTTATAAAAAACTCTGAGTACGAGGGGGGGTGGCTGCTGTCCTCTGTGCCCTCCTTAGTCCTGGGTATCCCTGGTATTCATCTGCTTCTTTTGCAGCATCGATTTGGGGAAGTGATTCTTAGACAACTTACTCCAGCAATAAGTCACTGAGCTAGAACGTGACACTGGCAGAGACAAAAGCTGCCCGGTCAAAGTGGGGTCCTATTTCCAGAACATTCTCTCCAGCAAGCAGCTTGTCTTATTGTAAACAGAGACTGTTGTCACGGGCCTTGCCTTAAATCTAAATCGAGCTCGTGGGTGACTAAGGGAATGATTCTGAAACAGGTGTCTAAGCTTGAGGATCTGCCTGCCAACGTGCGAGTCCCAGTCCCCAAAATCTGTCCAGCTCTTCCATATCAAGAATCATTATTGCTGAGACCATGTTACACCACAGAGACTTCCATTATACTGCTTCAAACCTGCTGCCAAAGTGAGAGAGATGATATTTCTTGGCCAGATAGTTACCTGCTAAGATGTTTTTTGCTGTATAATTAACACTGTGACCTTATAAATGTATTTTACTTGTGCAAAGGGATGATAGCTGCTTTTTTTTCTCCTGTTCTGCCTGTTTAAGACATTTTTGTCTTAATGTGACTTTTTGCTGAACAGTTCAATAAAAATGCAAAAGATATTGAAGGGATAAGAGACGTTTTAGAAATATTCAGGAGTTCAAATTCCCTCAGTGAAATCCCACCCTGCTGAGAAATAAATTGGACTATAGCCACCAAAAAGTATGGAAAACTTTCCAGTTATTTATTTATTTTGTTAAAATGTGCTAGAACTGCTCAGTTATGTTTTCTGTGACCTTTTATATGACTACATTTAGGTCTAAGGTCTGATTCAAAACTGTTTACACACAGCCATTTCTTATGGAGAAACAATATACCTACCTTTTTTGGAAAAAGTCATATTTAAATAATAATAATATCAGAATCCACCTCTAATATGGGAGACCAAGTGCCACTTCTATGTAATTAAACCTTCAAATTCTCATAAACAATACTAAGGACATGACCTCAGTGTCTCCAGTTGTGCGGTTTAAATACACTTTGGACAGCAGGTGTTGTTTTTAATGTGCTCTATAAATAAAACTGACTTGACTATTTCTCATATCAATGTGAACTGATGATGGGTGTCAGTGGTAAATTACCGCTCACTTTGACCTCCGGTCATTGATCATAAGACATCACAGCCGTCACAAATATCAGAAGTAAAGTTTCCCTTCCCCCGAGGCTTTAATCCTGGATTATAAAGTCCTGTATCCTCCTGAAAAAGTGTTTACATTTAGTTCAGACTTCTCCAACATTTTCTCAAACTCACCTGACACTTCTACAAATCCGTCTCTCGTTTTGACGTGTAATTCCTCTGGTTTGAAGCTGTGGACGTTCACGCAAACTTTCCATGGCTCCCCCCCGGTGGTGATCGGGGAGCTCCGGGAGGAGGGCTCTCCGTACCTGCTGGTGTAGAGCGTGGGGCCTCCTGTGGACTGGCGCGGGGCGAAACCCGCTGAGCGTAAACTGCTGCCGAAAGGCGAGGGGCTGAGGCGCGTGCTTAGGCGGCCAGGCCGAGCCCAGCCCGGCCAGTCCATCGCCAGATCATCGGGGAAAGGCGGCATCCCAAACTCGTCTTCCATAAACCGAGACGCGAGCTGATCCCTGAACGGAGACTGATCCCTGAACGGCGATTCACCAAACGGATCCCTGGGAAACCTCTGCCGGCTTCCCATGGTGTAGAAGTCTCCCTCTGCCATATCCAGCTGAGTTCAACGCCAGAAAGAGTTCAGCTTTTGGTACCAAAACAACCCTCAACCAAAAGTTTTTTTTTCTTTTTAAGTCAGAAGTTTCCTGCGCCTGCGTGGTAGAACTTTATCTCTTTTGGATTACGCGCATCACCGTTACGCAATCAGTCACCTGTTGACCCAACAACAAAGTCCGGAGCGGACATCAAGCTTCTTAGACCCTCAAGTGAACTGATCTAATTCCTCCTGGCTGCGGGTTTTATACTGCGCTCGGTTTCCAGACGGTGAGTCGCACAGAGCAAGTGTCGGGAAAGTGCTGGGAGGATCCGGAGAGCGATCACACTGCAAAAAATGACCCACGTCAGAGGCAATAGTAAACCTTCACATCTTCACAGTGGGAGGAATGTGATAGTAGACTGACTGGCTCCACTTTAAATGAAACATTCTGCTTTGTATTCAGGTCAAAACACATTATAAGGTTTAAATGACGGTTAAATGACTTGCTGATGTGGATATTATTTGCAGTGTAGGCGCAACAGCTGACCAAAGACCAGCCTCCCTTTTTACCAAATTAAGTTACTGTCCACATGTCACTCATAACATAGTTGGGGCCCCCTCCTCTGGGTGACTCACCGGCTTTTTAATAGAAAATAACGCAGAGCTTCGTGTCAAACACGCTGATGTCACAGTACGGATAAAACAAAACAGCTAAGAAGTCAGCTTTGTGAAGACGATCTCTATTTACTGTGGTAAATAAGTGTGTTTTTCATCTGTTTCCGGAACATAAAAGAAAGACTGCGGAGGCGTTTTATTCAGAACATGATTTTATATAGCTTATTCTGAACACGCAGTGAAAGGGGAAGTTGATTTCATGGGGTTATGGCGGGGACAATTCAATTTCCAGGTGACACATTATTACGATGTGGAGTTCACACTGACACAAGATAAAATGTGACAGTATGAAAAACATATGCTTTTGCAATATGCGCCTTCACATGGGAAAAGGGCAGAGTAGGAATAATTTAACACTGAAACACTGGATCACTATTGCTATATGACCTTGTTATTGGAGTTTTTTAAAATAACAAAAGACGTGATCAGAGGGATCTTATACACAAAGACATCTAGAGTCCACTGATTGATGCCTAACTGGCATTTTGTCTTATTTTCCTACTTCACTGGTCAATGCATCATATCCATACCAACATTTTAACATCCAACAAAGGCCAAATCACATTCTGTAAATCAAATAATACCGTTTGTAATGATTTATACAATGCAGATGCATATTTACACCACAATAATTACATATTTAAAATTACTTTGCACAAGAACTGATGCAAACTTTACATTGTGAAAGGGGGGGTTGGCCTGGGTGCCCATCTAGGGAGATTATCAACATGACTGCACAAATCATCTGCTGGCACCTCGTCACCGCCGCTTGACACGAGTCGTCGTCAGTTTGTAGTTTATGGAGGACTTGTGTGCCAAGTTTCTTCCTCTTCCGGCGTCATATTTCCCTCATTCGTCCAATTTAGTTGACATTCAGGGAAATAAGCTGGGAGTATTGAGTGCATAGAGAGCAGTCTGTCAGGCCTGGAGCAGTTAACACAGACAGGATGATGGATTTGAAATGATTGAGAAATATAACTCTCTTAATTATATGGAAAGGCAGTTTCAAACTCTTCGCAGATTCAAACTCTGGAGTCAAAGCAGCCTCGAAATTAAATTTAAAGAAGTGGTTTGACATTTTGGGAAATATGCTTATTTGCTCCTTTGCAGAATTAAATGAAAAGATCGATGCCACTCTCGTGCCTGTGCGATGTGAAGTTATGATCAGCAGCTGGTTGACTTAACAAGACAGGGGTAAAGAGGCAACCTGGCTCTGCCATAAGGTAACAAAATCTACCGAGCAACATCTCACTAACCAACACATTATATGTTGTTTGCTGAAAAACCAAAACTGAGGAGTAAAAATGTCAAGCTGTTGTTTTGCAGGACTTGTGTGTCTGACAGAAAACCTACAAAACCACAACTTGTTGATTCAAACTAAGTGTAACAGCAGATTTCAGTGGTGTTAAGCTTTAAAGCTAACTGGCTGCTCTCTGTAGCTTCATATTTAGAAAACAGACATGAGTGGAAGTAATCTTCTCATCTAACTCTCAGCAAGAAAGCAAATGAAGATATTTCCCAAAACATTGAACTTTTGCTTTTCAAAAAGCACCTAAAACACCAGTCAGACAGGAAGGATCTGTTCTGCCACTCCAGTCTTCTGAACATCTGCTTTGAGGTTTATGTGTGAGTTAGGTGCCAAAACCAAAAGGAATAATTTACAACAAACCAAAAATAAATTACAGCAGTGTCATAATAACTAGAAACTGACAGTGTTGCATAGAAAGATTGACCACTACTGAGAGGGACAACAAACCAATAAATATTAAATAAGTAATAAATATGTATGGTGCTGCACAATTCAGAACTTGACCTTCCATTGTGATATAACTCTAGAGCAAAAACACAGTTGATATATGTGTTGGTTCCAGTGTAGTAGCAAGAAAACATTATTCAAGTAAATTGAGAATTAATGCTGTTCGTAAGCTTATTTTCAACATGTTGCAACCAAATGAGGTACAGCTTTTTCTTCCTGTGCTTCACAAAAATCAAATAAACAAAAATCAGACAGATACTTGTACCTGATACAAAGATGTTAATTTAAGCTTTGAAATAGATAAAATGTACATTATCTTTACCTTTAAATATCCTTTTCCCAAAAATAATTCATTACATGTTTTGTTTGCCACAAGTTGTCAAGAGAAAAAACACCTCCTCTGTCCCTGCACAGTGTTATGATCGCTCTCTGTTGTATTACATGGACTGACATTTCAATTGTTTTCCACTTGATCAGAGGATAAATTAATTTGACATTTGAGTTGACAGGCAGTTTGCTCGCTGTCAGGCCAACCTCTCAGTTTCATTTTTCAGTGGAAACACGTTTGTTCTCCACCTTGTGAAGTGGCGAGATCAGAACAATAAACCTTTTTTCTTATTCCTGATAACGATCCCTCTGAAGCCATTTGTAAACAGTTGGATGAAGTGGCTCAAATGTCACCTCAATACCTCTCTTCTTGGTGCAAAACCTAGGACATACATACCTGACACGAGACAGTAAAGGTCTGATGTCCTGTTAAATGTCAGATTTAAGTCATTTCCACCCTTGTTGGGGTGTCTCATTATCATTACACCTTGTTATGTACCATTTTAGAGAACCATCAATATTAAAATAAATAGAAAGTTTATCATTTTAAAGCAGTAATTTAAAAGAATAATTTAATGGGAGGTGCACAGGCTAAAAAAAGTCTTTGTTATGTGCAGTTTCTACTGTAAATATCTAAGAGATGAACAGTCGCAGGCCATAGTGAGTGCTGATGCAAGAGGATGCAGTACAAGAACAAAACAAAAACAAAAAGACATTCAGTCTCCAGTGGTCTCTGTGGGCAGAGCGAACAGGACTGCCTCAATGAAAGCCATGGTCGGACCCCTGCTGGGACATTTCCACTCAAGCGTCAAAGTGGAGCACAGAGACGCACACAGTCGATTGCTCCGACATCCACTGCCCTTGTTCTCAAGTGAGAAAACGAGACTGGCGCTTCAGTCCCTTAATGTTCTCCAGGAAATCTAATGCCTGGTTTTGTTGCGTTTGTTCAACGAACCGCGACTCCTGCTGCGACTACGCGTCCCAAAGATTGAGTTCCAGGACGAACTGCGACTGTAGCTCCTGTAGGAGGAGTAACTGTGGCTCCGGCTCCGGCTCCGGCTGCGGCTCCAGCTCCGGCTCCTGCTCCGGCTGATGCTGTGGATCGGGCTGCGACTGCGGCTGCGGGTGAAGAGGCTGCTCCAGGACGACACGCTGGTGGACCGACTGGTAGAGGAAGGACTGGGTCGGAAGTAAGGGATGGGTCGCTTCCTGGCACTGCAGAGAGCCAAAACGGTGAGTGGTGTGAAACTGACAAACAGTGTGAGGGAGTTAAAGCCACAATGTGTAAATTTTACTGAATCTTTAAGCTACAGTAATAAATATTTTTATGTGGACAGTGTGTCAGACTGTGTGTGATCTGAAAGAGGTCACTCATTGTGATGAACACACAAGTAATTATCACAAGACTCTTTTGTTCCCCCCCTACAGAGCAGTTTATCGTATTTCAGCTGCAATTTCACTGTTTTGGTTCACTTTCACCAGTCATCATCATCAGGCAGCGGTTTTCAGTGAAAAAGCTCTGCTTCACGAAGATGTCACAGCCAACAAAACAAATGTGTATTTCCAGCAGGCAGAGAGCAACATTAGTGTTTACTTGGAGTCATTGATTTATTTGGACACCTGGTGAATTTATCCAGTATTTACTCTCCTTTGACCTCTTTTTTAGTCTCCATCGACTCCTAAGAGAAATATCTTGCTTTTTAGCTGCTAAATGCTCCACTCTGTCCACTCTGTCTGTCTGCAGTATACAGAGCTTCATCCAGGAAAAGGCCTCACTGACAGTTGAGGGTAGTAAAACCAAAACAAATGCCTGAAAGACACTAAAGTGCTCCATAGTGCTGCACAGTTTCATTCATCAGTTCTTTGTGGGTTTGTCACTATGAGTACCACAATCACAAATAATGTACAAGTATTGAATGGTGCAACTTTAAAACAATAAAGATTAGTGGAACAATATCTTTAAAAAACTATTATTATAATCTCTCTGTGTCCTTTTGTGCATCTTTCTTGGTGTATATCATTTGTCTTTTTCTTTCATTTTCAGTGTGAAATGAAAAAAAGAGTAAAGCTGACTATGTGGCAGACAAGATCTGTTCTTGTTTTTACATTTCAGATTGCCTGTGCTCGCCATCTGTTTCTTCAGCACCTGTGGTGGCTTTAAAGCTGACGATTATCTCATCCTCGGGCTAAATGCCATTGCAAGGTACGCAGCTCATCAACACCAGGGAAAGATTTCAGGCTGGGGACCTGTCCAAATGAGGGGGTGGCGGGTGGGACCAGCGATGCATTTTTTTCCGCCTTTAGGCATAAAAATGTATATTGGAGCTATAAATAACCAGGCTGGGAGAGCTGTACCTTGTGATTCGGCGTGCTTCCAGATGGCTTGGCGAGTCTCTTCTCCTTTTCTTCATAGGAGAGTAGGATTTGCGTCTTCGTCTCTTCCCACTAACCTTATGTGCATGCTTCACATCTGTCTCTCTGTAGCTAGGTGCTCTCTTTCTGTCTCGCAGTCTGGGAAGTTGACATAACAGTGTGAAAATGTAATCAACAGCAATGTAAATATATATGTTCTTGTGCATCACTAAGGAGGAGGCCAGCAGCTGGAACATTTCCTAAAGTTCACCTGTCAGCACTGTATCTGGAGTAGCTTCCTCTGGAGCTCAGGCTTGCCACGCTGCCTCGTCGCCTCAGGTCAGCTGAATAACTCGCAGAGCGCGAGTACGAGCTGGCAACAAGAGAAATTATATTTATTGACATGGAAGTGAGCAAAGCAGCAGCACTTATGATTCCACAAAGTTGTGGGATTTTTGTGCAAATTCCCACCTAGGCAACAGACTGGACTGGAAATGCACACAAAGAGGCTGTCTACAGGAAGGGACAAAGTGGACTCTACTTCTTGAGGAAGCTTAGGTCGTTTAATATGTGCAGAGAGACACTGCAGATCTTTTACCAGTGTGTTGAAGAAGAGAACATTTTGCATTCTCTCCACCTCCAACCTGCCGGTCAAACAGCAGAGCACCTTTAGTACGAGACTTCTTAAGCTCTGCTGTGACAAGGAAAGCTACAGGAAGTCATTCCTGCCATCACTCTGTACAGTGATTCCCCTCTGTGTCAGGAGAGGAGACTCCACTGACAGTTTTTCCTTTTAACAGGACAGACTGCTCACCTGGACTTGTTATATATTTAATGTATTGCATCTATTATATATCAGATTATTCAGATCTTTCAAGGCTCTCTGTGCTGTATAATCACCCAACTTGCACTAAGGTACATTATAGTATATTATATTAGCACCATTGCACAGGGTATATTCAACACAGCTTAGCCTTCAGTTGCATTGTTTGCTATACCTCATTGTTTCTGCGATCCATGTGACGTGGCTATGCTAATGCTAGCATGGCAACATGCTCACAGTGAAAATACTAACAAGCTGATGTTTAGCAAGTATAAAGTTCACCATGTTCAGCATCTTAGTTTAGTGTGCTGACATGCTAACATTAAAACCACAGTGAAATGAAAGTAAGGGCATCACCAAACTTGTTTTAATTTATCCTGAGGGATTTTATGACGATCCATTCAAAAGTTCAGACATTTCACTCAAAATGCAAACATGAACCTCACTGGTGCAAGAGGAAGCCAACCAAAGTCATTAGGATTCATCATCCAGGAACCATGAATAGCTGTACTAAATTTGGTGTTAAAAGGGATATAAGTGGATTTTAGTGCTACATGAATAAAGTTATGTTTTAAGTCGTTAACCCACCTGCAAGATGACAGCGACGGGCTTCGAGAGTAGCGTCCGGAGTATCTGGAACTCCCTGAGGATCTGCTCCTGCTCCTGCTGCTAAACGAACGGGTTCTCTGTCGCCTTCGAGATGACTTGCTCATCCTCTGTGAACAGCTGGACGTCTTTGGAGGTTTCACAACCTCTACTCGACACCCCAAAGTTATCTGCTCTCTGCAAAGAAAACACATTAAGACGCTTCACTGCTTTGAGTGATAAAGCCCAAACTGTATCTGGGGTTGTTTTTAAGGAAACTGCTCTTCCTTATTCTCCCTCATAAGTTGAATATTTCAAAAGAGGAAACAGAGCATGGAAATACAAGATAAACAGCCTGCAATTTTCTTAGGAAGCATTCATTCAGATGGATTGTTTAGAATGAACACAACATTACCTCTTGCTGTTTCCACTGAAAAGGGTTGCAGACAAGCTTTCCTCCCCGTAAGGTTTGCATAAGGAAGCGTAGCTGGTGACAGAATTTCCTGAATCTGAGGCATTGTCTCTGTCAGTGAACTTCAGCTTCTCAGGAGAGGCCAGACGTTGACAGTGGTTCCTCTTGTTGTCAGTGACACTCGCCCGAGAAACACCAGTTTTGCTTGATGGCGGCGAAGACGTGTCATTCCCAGAATCGTAATCGTGCGGACCTTCGGTCTGGCCCGATAAATGCTGAGACCCATTTCCGTGCAAGAGCTCACTTCCAGGTTTTGACGACAAAATCTGCAAACAGACAAACAGGCTGCAGCTTAAAACCAAGTGTGTGCCAATAAATGGAACCTGCTACCTGTTTTGATGCACTGTGAATACTCTAGTACAAAGGCACATATTCCCTTGAAAACACAGAGAAGAGATTTCTTTTTTTTTTTTCTCGGGACAGAAAACTTTGAAAGAGAAAGACATCATGCAAATTTGAAGCATGCGATTAACCTCAAAAGAAAGTCGGAACTCAACTAAAGTCAAAGAAATCAACAAGAAACAAATTTAGATAAAGTAAGTCTAAACTAAAATAATCATATGAAAGGAACAACTAAAGAGCAGAGAAAAAAGAAAAACTATGTGTGGAAAAATCTACCGGCTCTAACTCGAGTGAAGAGAAAAAGAGTAAACAATATCCCCATTGAAAAAAGCCTCATTTAAAGAACATTGAACAAACATCACAAAAATGGGTATTATGTAGAAATGAAAAGGATTGCAGACAAAGAGAGATCCCATCAGTCTAACTAAGAAAGCCCTCAGAATAGGACAGATGACTGTGCTCTTTCTCCTGTGAAAAGTAAATAATTAGCCTGCACCGACCTACAAGTAAATCCCTAAATCTGCGGATAGCATCGACTTACCAATCAAGATTTCCTCCTTAAGTAGGTAAGGTGTAAGAAAAAGGGAAGAGCGGGCAACATAAGTGCATCATTAGAGTCGTAAATTGCAAGAAAAAGACAATAACCCTCTCTTCAAACCCAGAGCCAGTTAGACTTATATTGGCATGTTCCTTTTTCTTTCCTTGATGGTGAATTGTTTTGGAGTTTTTTGGGAGCGAGAGTACTTTAAATGTGTGCTCGCATATGAGTACAACTTCTGCACACTGAATTTGGACTGTTTTTTGAACGGCAAACGTCCACAGATGGAAAAAAAGATACTGACACTCTAAGGATCATAGTTGGCTAATCTCATAAAATCATGATCTCTCTTTACTTATTGATTACGAGACACTGAGTCTGTCCTCCTGAAGATTTTCCATTATCTAGTCTACAGTCGACACAACAGACCAACCCTGAGGGAAATTAAACAAATCTTTGTACTTCCACCATCCTCTTTACCAGTCGCATCTACACACACTCTGTGTGTACTCAGGAGTAAAAGATTTCACCTACAGGAAGACAAATTTTGAATAGAGACATTCTTCAATGTCACCTCGAGAGATTTTGACTGCCTTCAAAATAAATGTTTCATCTCTGCCTTGGTATTTTTTGCAAATCAATTTTTTTTTAAACTTTCTTTTCACCAGCTCACCAGTTTTTATTTTGAGAAAAGTTGACATATTTTATCAACCACATTTATGTTGATTATTCATGTTTTGTTTGTTTGTTTTTCTGTCCGGTCATACCTACCTTTCCCTTTATGGTTAGCTTTTTTAGGAAAGAAATATTAAACAAAGATCATTCTGCATTACTTTTTAAATTATGTACTTTTATTCACCATATCACAACCCATAAAGAAATGCAAACAGCTGATAGAGTAAAGCTGACCCCTCAGTAACCAACTATGAAGTCCTCCTGAAAAACTTTGGGATACTGAATGCCAGGCATGATTCAAAATATGGATTAATTTATTGAATTTCTATTAAAATCCTGCGGTGTGTAATTAAAAACATCTGTCTCTGCAATTAGCATAATTTAATGATTACTGGAGAGAATTAAATATATTTTATGCTCCAATAAGCATGAGACAATGAGTTTAAGGCCATAGCTGTATTTATGAGGCTCTTTGGGAGAACATCACTTAAAAAAAGAAAAAAAGAAAACGGAAAATCAACCTGCAACAAGCAGCACAATTTTAAAATCCAGTCTGTCGTCTAGAAGTTGTCAATCAAACTATAAAGATGTTTGTTTTCTCTTAGTTTCAGCTTCAACTGCAGGTCTGCAATCTGAACAACTGAAACTGTTTGTTGGAAGTATAACATAAAACAAATGCAGTGAACAAAGGGGACTGAGAAGGACCAAATTGAAAAGGAAGTCTTTTCTTTTTATCCTGCTTCTGCATCATGTCAAAGCAGCGTCCTGGTTAAATGCTTGAATGTGAGTATTTAGAGGTCATAGACAAAATAAGGTGAAAAAATCATCTTTGTGCACACCACAACAAGATGTACCTGGGTCTTATTCACCCCTTTAAACATGAGGGTCTCATCAGGTCAGTCCATGTGTAAGTAAAAACAACCCAAAGCTTCTGGCATGCTTTACTATTGTTGTTCTGGTCCAAGAGAGCAAGTCAACACTAATAGTTATTCATATTGTTCATCTTTATTTCCTAGTTCAACCCAGTCTACTTAATGATTACGCTGATGTTAGACAAGTATGCGATTTGTATCCACTGCCAATGTTGGGAGCCAATAAAGGAAGCAGTTTGCCATTTATATAGTGTGGCAGAACTAATGGTTTATGTTCCATCTCTAACTGTCCCTAACCTAAAAGACTGCACAACTGCAGCCTGATCCACTTTTGATGACAGACGATAAACAAGCACTTGCTGCCTGCTGCTCGCGGATCAGGGTTTGACAAACAAATACAGAATGATAACAACATTGTTTTCTTCATTTCTGTTCATTAAAACCAAAAATTTAATCACTTCCTGTGCAGCAGCACAGTTTTACACCTGTGCACTGTCCAGTACACCTCAGATAAAAATAGGCAAGTCAGAGCAGTCCTAAACTAAACTACAGGCTTTGTTACATCCTGTGGGAATCAACTACAAATCCAGTGAACATTAACACATTTTGTTGTTAAGAGTTTGTTACGACAATTGATTAAAAACATTGGCAATGAAAGAAGTATTGATAACGTTTCATTAATACCTTTAACAAGGAAAAATGTATCTTAAAAATAAAGGATTTCTTGTTGGCACTGTATTCATGTTGCTGAAATGTACAGTAATTTCTATAGTATAATTATTATTATTGTGGGGAATCTTCTCCACTGAGTACTGGATGCTGTTAGTTTTAAAAACAGAAAAATAATCGACAAAATTACTCCAAAATAAAGAATTTCTTAAATGAGGTCAGAGTCAGGCCATGTACAGTTTTTTGATTTTGTAAATATTCATCCTAGCTAGCTGGGTTTAGACATACATACATACATACATTTTCTGAAAAATTATGTATTTCGTGTGAATTAATTATTTCGTATTAATGGCAAGAATTTTTTTTTATCAAAACACCAGGATGCGGAATTCAAGTTTTTTTTTCTTTACTTTACTGAGAGTGATTTTCCAGCCAACTGCCTCACCAAAGGCATTTTATTTTAACTGACTATGAGCTATTTTACATGGCCGTAACTGAGAAATCAAACTGAACTGCTGGCAGCATCGTTAGAATCCTGAAGAGTACTTACGGTGCCCGTTGAGAGGATGGAGCGATATTTTGGAGCCGTTTTACACACTGATTTGGTTGCGGGTCTCCACTTCATGTCTGTGTGTTGGAGCACTCCGTCGGTCTCCTCCCCTACAGCTGCCAGGTATCCTAATGCCTGATGTACCACAGATTTTTGCAGATGGTTTCTATGGGGAAAAAGCTGCATTTAGTTTTCTGACACTGTCTTTCAGTATTTTCTACTGCCCTTCAGAGTAGAGTAGCACTTTAATGTCAGTGAAGCATCTGAATTTACATCAGCAACATTTTCCTCCTTACTGTAGTGTTCTGACATCTTTGAAAAAATCTATTGTATAACCACTGAAAAATTGTACAGAAATACTTTCTTTAGTGGTATTGTAGCTGCGAAGGTCAGCTGACTGGATTTTAACTGTACAAAGCAGTTGGGAAAGCATGGTTTAAACTCACTACTTGAATTTAATTGTGATTTCCTGTCATTAAAATCCCAGTGAAATTCAATGTAATTAGTAAGCAACAAAGAACTCCTGACAGATTTCAAAGAGATAATTTCAGAATATTTTTCAGATTATTTCAGTTTGAAAATTGGACCTCAATTTTACCTGTTCTCGTGTGTCGAAAATCACTCATTGAGCTGTTCCTGCCATTCTGACTCTGAACGCAATACTCTGTGGTAAATGATTACTCAGGGATTAAATATCACCAGAGGAAGTATCCTGTCATTGTAACTACTTGAGATCATCACAGTATCAACCCTGTTCAGTATAATCCACAAAAAACTGTCTTTCATTTTATCACACGTCCAAAGTTTTTGCTATATGTCATTATAATTGAGTGCATCGATCTGTGGAGTGAGTTTGGGGCCATTTCCTGTGAAGCACAGATAAGGGCCGGTCGTGCCTGAGATCGGGAAGTCACCTCTGCGTTATCAGTCATCGCCGTGGTGTGACCAAGAACTCGGCAGACACCTCGGGCTGATAAGATAAACCAAGGGAGTGGGGGGTGAGGAGGGGGAGGGACGGGTCCCTTACCTGTCCTCTGTGGAAGATTGGCAGGAAGAACTGTCCGACTCTGACCTCCGATAGCGTCGTCTCCGCCGCGAGTGAGTCCGGGAACTGGAGGAGGTGATGAGGAGAGCAGAGGAGAAAAGGCACAAGCGGATGAGGAGATACGAGTTCTCTGATGGGTCGACTGACAGAAATGAGGTGCTCAGTTAATTGTTCATGTCACTTACCAAGCACATATTCTAGTTTCTCAAATGACTCGTGCTTTTATCAGTTTATACCACTGTAAATTGACTGCATTTGCAGCTAATGGTTTTTCACCATTTGTATCAAAAAATAATACAGGCTTATCAGAACTTATCACAACTACAGAAAGTATTGCAGGTCAAAGTTGAACTACAAAATTATCCTGTGAACTGTCAGAGTCCCAGTCACTGAACTGAAACATGGTTGAGGTGTGTATTTCTCATTATCCCTGACTTCCAGAGCTGGAAGTGTTATCCCTATAGCAAACATCACCTGCCAAACTCTGTTTATAAATCTCGATATTTTCAAAGTTTCCTCATTAGATATCAGAGATTAGCGCTGGTTTTTAATGATCTCCAAGTCTGATCTACTATGGCATTACTCTTGAACTTGCTGGGTTTGATTCCAGGAGTTTAAGCCACTGACTATCACTCAGTTAGTGGGAGATTTTACCTGGAGTTACATGGAGCAAGAACAGGTGTTCAGGAATTGGAGTGGGAATGACAGAGGCTCCATTCTCCCTATTACAAGTCAGTGTACCATCAGAATGATTCTGAAGCTGTTATTGTAAGGGTAGCATAGTTATGTAACGTTGCTTTAAGGATGTATAATTCCAAAAGGCTTCATCTTCACCTCTTGTTAAAATCCCCTTAAAACCTATTTTCTCGATCAGCTTCTTACTGTGAGTGACGGGGTCCTGAAATATATGAACCATGTTTGGAGAAAAAGGAAAGCAAATAGAGAAGGTGAGAGTATAAAGGAACAACAAAGGCA
Source organism: Lates japonicus (assembly GCA_033238685.1). NCBI lineage: Eukaryota > Metazoa > Chordata > Actinopteri > Centropomidae > Lates > Lates japonicus. Next base: position 9,476,967 of record BRZM01000019.1, on the reverse strand, counting down.
TGAAGAGAACAAAAGACGAGAGAGGAGAGAGTTGTAGTGAGCTGGAAAGCAGCGGTTTCTGTTGAAGTAAGCAGCGACTGAACTTGGCTCTGTGCTTACAAACAACGGCCCACTCATCCAAAGTCGAATTATAAAATGTCGCAAGATCACAGCATGAAATTGGTTTCTCTTACCCTCTTTCACCCCTTTTTTCCTCTTTTTGTGGCTCAAGCTTTCAATCTGTTTTCCTCTTTGCAAGGTTTTTTTTTCACGCCTTGCTCCAAAAAATAAAAGCTGCACGTGTCTGAATTCACCCATCGTGCCCCGTACATGAAGGCATTCTGGAGGATCCTCTCTGTCTTCCTCAACAATGGGTGTTCTGAAAAGGGTGGATGGGCTTACCAACGGGGAGGAAGGGGAGGCAGGAGGTGGAGGGTGTACATGATTCTGATGCGACAATCACAGACTGACCTTTTCTTGTGCTTGCGCTCATCCTTCCTCTTATGTTTTAAACTTGAGGAGCTGGTGAGATGAAAGAGAAAAGAACCGTGAGCGAGGAGTATTAAGACTGACAAAGCCTGATCCAGAGATCTTACACAAGGCAGGGGCTAAGTGTTACACCACACTTAAGACAGAGATATTTCCAGATGAGAACTGTTTGTCTTTTAAATTTACTCTTTCAAAAAAACATTTAAAGGGCCACGGACAACTAGACATGCACAAAATCTTGCAATAATCATACACATACCTGTGTTTTGACTTCTTGGAGGTATACCTGGAATAGTGAAAAAAGATCAATTGAGTCACCTAAAAATAAATGTCATGCCATTTTTCGAATATTGTTATAGTAAACAAGAACTACCTATGCCGCTTGCTTTTCTTGGAGCTCTTCTTCTTCTTCTTTTTCTTCTTCCTCAGTGGTGACAGGCTGTGGGAAGGAGACCTAAAGCAGGAGAACAGATAGACATGAACTCTAGAGAGAAACAAGATTTCTCCTGTGCACCTCTCAGTTTATTTATTTCAGGAAACATGACATAGGTGTCCAACAATACGCCTCACAGCAGAGTCATCACATTTTGGGAACTGACCTTTTCCTCTTCCTCTTCCGATCGGATTTCCTCTTCTTCTTCTTCCCCTTGGGCCGAGGGGAGAGTTCCTCATCAAAGGAGGGGCTGCGAGTGGAGACAGAGCACAGGGGACACTTTTATATGAATTCTAGTGAGGGGATATGAGATGTGAAATTTCAGCTGCAGGAATTCAGCAGGGTGAGGGGAAAAAATGACGGTGAGTTACAGCTTCTGAATCTCAATATCTGGACTTGAATTGGAATTTGATTTATACACCGTCCACCTGATAAATGTGAGCCCGATAATCACGCTCTTTAAGCCTTTTTTGCTGAAAACTGCTGCCTGCTGAGGGCAAAAACGATGTAATCAGAGCGGTGGGAACAAATTAAAAAGGTAAAAAGTTGTGGGGAGACAGCTAAACCGTGAGCCATGGAACAATGTAACGCTCCACAGCTCACTGTTTTCACTCCAACAACAGTTGGAGGATCATAGCCTTTTTTAATCATGTCCACAATGCAAGAAGCAAGATCAAGCTGCAGTTCTTAGCATGCCCTTTTGAGAGACTTTTTACCTCCCAGCACAAGAGGAACTTGGAGTGATGTAAGTGTGCAGCACCAGCAACCGCCATTTTTAAAAATCCCTGTAAAACTTTATTTGCGTTAACAACAGCTTGTAATGGCTTGTAACTTATAAAAACTGGAATGACACATGAACAAATGGACTGATGTATATGCCATTGGGGACACATAACGTGATCTTTCTTACATCAGTTCAGCTCGTTCCTATTGGCGGTGGAACAATGGAACTACTTTCTACTGAGGAAACAGTCCTAATGAAAACAGCTGATACAGTGTTTTGTCAGTTTTAAATGCCAGTGCCCAATGCTATGAACACAACTGACAAAATTCCATTCAAGTGAGAAAATATGTTTTTTTCCATAATTACCATGATTCCACAAGATAAATTGCTCATGCTAACAGTTTTGAAGCACTAACAGGTGAATGAGCACACCCATCAAGCAGTTCAAAAAGCTCCCACAGGTTGTATTAATAGCTACATTAATATGTGATTCCACAGTGTGAGAACTCACACAGGAACACTTTCTTCACCTCCTTTCATTTATTTGATATAGAAGTGTTGCTCACAGTTTTCTCTGTGCATTTCATGCCAAGTGTGAAACTCCCTCTATAAAAGTCGACAGGGTCTGAAAATGAACATCAAATACCGGTGGACTTGGATCCAAAAGTTTAAAATGGGACTTATTTAGGTTGGAGATAGACTACTACTTGTTTGGAAAGTACTACCAAAAATATTGTTTTGGAGTTTGCTGTAATATATTTTCACTTAATTCTTTCCAAACAAATAACCCTATCAGAATGGGTGGGGTAAAATAATCCACATGACTCATCATTGGCAGCACATAACTGCACATAAATGCACCCTGATTCCCTCTCCCAGCAATCATAAGCAAGATTATCTGTGAGCCAAATGTCCCATATGAGATGATCCCATCACAACAGAATGATGAAATCCCATCCAGACTGGTATAAAGCACAAAACAAGATCGCACGCCAGCCAGATTCACGGAAGTCGAGACTGGTGACAACACGGCTTTACTCAGAGTGGGAGATGTGCGTGTTACATCCCATCCACTGCCAGGTATGGCCTTAGCTAACTTTACAGCAGTTATGTTAGGGAGTCCTCTCCCTTAAGCCTCAAACCCTCACCTCAGCAGCAGTGCTTGTGAGCAGCTGATTGCCTTCATACGTAAATGTGTGATTTGGTTCATCCTGTTAATTTTGTTTGACTCACCAGGTATGTTCAGAAAAGTGCCAAAGATAAGAGTTATTAATCCAAATCCAAAAGAAATGCAGCAGTTTAATGTGAGTATTATATTCATTTTTAAGGCTTGGAAGAGACACTTTTTGTTAAATGCTCATCAAAGGACCAAAACATCCCCTATACTGTCAGTTAGTTCTCACTTTATTGTGCTAATAAAGTCAATCACTGATTGACAGCGTGCAGGACTTCTGTCCCTAATATGGGTGAAGTACAAAAAACAATTCACTATTTTTTTTTCTTTTTTTAGACCATGCCTAGCTGGGAAATGTCTCTGTCTTTCAAACTCCATGCTTCAAGTTTATATTGCAAGCTTTCTGTTAAAAAACTGAAGTGTCCAAGTCTAAGCCAAGATCAATCAAGTAATGTCACTTAAGAAATTTGATCAGACCTGACAAGGCTCCTTCTGAGCCAAAGAGGACATTACACAGCAAATTTTGTGGGCTGAGTTGTGCTCCTTGTGTCTAGTAACTGACTTTGATGTGAAAAAACGGTTGCTGACATTGTTGTAGACAGATATTGAATCAACTATATGATCATTTTGGAGAATGTTGTTTGTGGTGTTGCTGTAAAAACTGGTGTAACTTGGGCTCTCTCAGCTCTAAAATAGATCTACATGTTAGCAGAACTTGTACTTGTACTTCATGGACACTCCGTACCTCCACACATTTTCACATCCACAGACACACATGCTCATGCTGGCCTGAGATATTCTTTGTTTTTCACCCATTCTTCTCTGACAGAGGGAATTTATCATTACAGAGAAAAGAAACATGTCAGATTCCATCTCTTGACCAGCTTGATTGCTGTCTGGAGGTCCACTTCATTTGCTCTTTGAAAATGACTGATGTGGAAAAGGAAATGAAGGCCTTTGATGCGCCACAGGCTCATTGAATGGGCCTTTCAAGTATGGGCTGACCGAAAATCTTAAGAAGCAGGCAGGAAGGAGCAAGTATGTAGGGTGAGTCAGAGTTAAGTGGAGATGTGCATGAAGATGGTTTTGACGGCAATTCACTTGAGCAGCCTCACCTTGGCTTCAATAATGAGGTTCGCTTTATTGCGAAAACTGGAAAGGCTGTCTGGTGTAGGTTAAATTGGAATTGATGTGAATATCATGTAGGAGTGATGAGTGTTCACATCATTAATGGCAGGGTAGTAAAGAAGGCAGGACACATGACGCACTGACAAGCTCACATACTCACATACAGACAGGAATGTATGGGTGCAAGCTGATGACATGAATGATGAACCCATCCACTCAATGTCATTTACAGTCATCACAGAAGCTTCCTTTACAGTGACTACAGTCAGCTATCTTGGAGTTTATCACAACAATGAAAGCAGCGTGTCATTTGTAAAATGTCAAACAAAGTTCATTTAACTTATTATTATTTTATTGTTGTGTACTCTAATCTGCTGTCAAACCAAACCTCTCAGCTTCTTTTACTAGATCCACCATAAAGGCGATCAAGAGAGAAACAACTGAGCTTTGAATCGTAGCAGACATATCAAAGTTTATACACAACCCAGTGGGAAAAAATGGCAAAAACATCCTTTATTTCTGGCAGCTTTCTTTTGAAGAAATGACTTCAGTGCTGCGTGTTGTCCTGATTTTTTTTCCCATTCAGTACAGAGCTGAAACGATTAGCTGATCTACAGAAAATTAATCAGACACTACTTTGATATCTGACTTATCATTTAGGTAATTTATCTACAGTTCTGGCTCTGGTACAGTTGACAATCTGCTCAACCACAGACCTGCATGTATAAAGGCTCTGATTGGCTCGGTCATTTCTTCAGAAAGGAAAATAAATAAATAAATAAATCCAAGAGCATTGCTAGACTTGTGAATTGCTGGACAGAATTTGCAATAAGCCATTTAATATTCCACTCAGACTCATGAACTCAAACTTTGGAGACAATGCTGGTCAGTACTGGTTTCCTGGTCACTCCCTCAGTTAACAACTGTGCCCCCTTTCTCTGGACTGGCCTTCCATTACAAGTAAAGAGGCATGTTCAGTTGAAATCTTTAAATCAAGACTGAAAACTTTAACATCAATGTTTTTAATGTGGTTGTTTTACTCTTTATTGCTGTATGTATTCTTTTTCAAGTGTATTAGGACCATGCTGCATTGTGATTCTGCACTTTAGATAAAACTGCTTGATGACTGATTGTGAAATGATACCTTTCACTGAAAATTAAATCTCCAAAAACATCTGGTGCCCCCCACTGTGACTCAAAAACGTGGAGAATTTGAGAAAGGTTTATGCAAATTCCTTCCAATGTGTCAGAACCGCGACCAGTTGTGCTCGTTTTAAATTCCCTCATGAAACGAAAGCACATAAAATTTCTATTCCACCCTCAAACAATATAAGAGAACTTCAAACAAATACGTTGTAATAATCAGTGAGTTCCCAATTCTCTACAATGCAACTTTAACCAGTTACTGAGAAAAAGCATGCAGGGAAACTAAATTACGCACTCAACGCAATCATACCCGCAAGCTCAGGCGAGGCATGAGAGAGCCGTTCTGAATCTGTCTATGTCAACAAGGCTGCTTTGAAATGCAGTCCTTTACATTTAAAAATTCAATTTTCTCCACATTAGTGACAAAAATGGGTAAATCAGCAGCCTCTGTAGAGATAAAATAGTACAAAAAAACAAACACAAATACAAAAAAAAACTAAAACCGGAGTGAGAGATAACAGATTTTGTACGCTACACAGTTTCACCGAGAATAAAACTACACATATAAGATGAGCTCATTTTCTGAATAACGTTATCAATATCCAGATAATATTTTCACGGCACAGAATTAGGTGCAGCTGAGCTCTGGACAGAATAAATAGCAGATGTATATGACACATTTTTAAGCACTTTCATGCTCACTGGAGGGCAATCGCTTGTTGTTTATACGTCAAATTCTAGGAAATGTACCTCCTGGTTCCACAAACAGCAGGTCATGCACACAGGTGAGTGTGATCAGAACTGATCCGGACAGTGACAAACTGCACTCCTCCTTGATATATGCGACCACAGAGCTCTGGAGACTATGTGCCTGTTTCTTTGGATGCAGAAGACTGTCTTGCTATAATAAATGGCCCTGCTTGGTGTAGTCGGCAGTTTGGGAGCATTAGGAACTGAAATGCATTAGGGCTGATTAGACAGACCAAGCCCAAGTACCCTCTCCTGGTAATGAGAACGCTTTGTCACTCATTAACACCTCTACCATTCTGGCCTTGTAGAAAAAGAGCACAAGGCAAGCATTTGCATTTTTTCTTGCCAGCAGAAACTGTTTCTTTTGATGAGGTGGAGAGAATGAAAAGGAGAACAAGAGAGCAGTCAATTGCCAGCTACACTGGGAATGGTGATTGTGCGGAACAATGGTGTATGAAAAAGGGATTTGGGGACATCTGATGAGAATATGCTCGATGCTGAATGCAGCCTATTTTACTGAAGAGCATGTTGCTTTTTTCCCCCTGCTGCAATCACGCATGAAAACCATAAATGTATGCATGTAACTACATCCTAGACATGTCATCATATAAAAAATGTATCACTTGCTTTGTGTTAGGTGCTGGTTTGTGTTTGTAGTCGCTGTATTGTGTTTAACACAGTCATGAAAAGGTGGATTTCTACTGTTTTTAGAAGGGTTCAGGCAGGGTATTCAGGTAATTTCAATAGGTTTGCTAACATCTATTTTCTACAAGTCACTCACTGCAGCTAATATACTGTTTCTAGAGGGAAGCCAGTGTCAGTGTCTTTCAGTTTCATGTTATAATTAACATTGGTTAGTCTGCTAAATTGGGCTCCTGGCCAATTAGCAAGATAACAATCTGAAGAACAAATGTCTTTCTCAACAGAGACTTCTCTCAGGCAGCAACTTGCAGCAATTTGTAACAGAGACAAAGAATTTGGAAATGAATCTACCTCATTAGCCACTTTAACTAAATGAAAATGAACAGGAACATATTATTTTTTCCACACAATTCCTCTATTGCTTGTCTTTTATGAATTTGTTTTAAAAACAAACAAACAGTGAAACCCAGTGGCTGGGTAGCTCAGTGGCTCTATCAAGGTTGGATGTGGCTGTTCTGTCTCCTCAGGCTTATGCTCCTTCTCTGCTGACCTTGTGGTAAAAGGTGTTGATCAGCCAGTGCCTGGTGGTGTCTGTTGCATGTGAACAATCTTACAGGTACAGGTGAGACCTACTACTTCAGTGCAATTCTATAAGTGAATGGTGTACATAGTCTTAGTATTTCTCAAGGTATAGTCTACAGTATTTTCACCCTATCTACCACAAACTGTGGTTATATTCATTGCTAGTAAAGTAATATTATTGATAAAGTAAAGTCATATCTCTTGCTTCTCTTGCTGCTTTAGCAGTAAACCAAAAGCTTGAATTTTACTTAACTGTGCTGTTTTTTCTATGAGTAGATACCGTAGGAACTAAATAGAACAAATAGTCGATAAACATTTAGTAAAATCCTTTTGATCTTGGTCTGGATCAAACTGAACCATGGTTCAGTTGGTTTGTGGTGTGAAAACTATTTTTTGGATGCTTCAGACTATTGGACAAATTACAGGAAATTGAGGCGGGCTCCTCACCCATTAATAAATAGAACAAAAATAACCAATTAAATAAATATTTAATTTATTTTGGTCTGATGACAAAAACCAAAGTCAACATGAAAAAACACCTAAAATGCTGAAACTAATGAGCTATTTTCTGAGGGGATTAAAAGGAAACAGAAAAGTTCCACCTGCTGAACTGTCAGTTTGGTGGCAAACATCAGACGCACACCTGTCCATAAACCAATCAATGTCAAATATATGGAGAACTTTTGCATGTCATGCAAAGTTCTTTAGTGCACTCACAAAATTGCAATGTGAAACCAAAACTAACCAAATCAGATGTATAGTGTGGAATAAAAACATGAACCTTGGTCTGGACTTTCATGGTGTGAAAACACCCTTAGAGAAGTGCTGCAATAGAATAAAGAGGGGTTTCAGTACCTCACCTAAAGTAAAGAATGCCTGTGGTATAATGTTAAGCTTCAAGGAAAAGAGTTGCAAGATAAGACAGCAAAGAAAGCATATTTAATGAGTATGGCAATAACAAAACTACTAAATAATTTCACAAATAGATATGTCATCCCATTGTGGTATCCTTCCTTTGGAATAAAAGCCAATAAACATGAGAGTACTGTGTCCACTTTACTGACAACATCTTCTGTAATTCTTCAGAGCCTAAGTTTCAAAATGACTTTGTATATCTGGCTGCCATTTGGAGCTGTTGAACAGAAACGTCCTCTGGTGTAGATTCAAGTCACAGAAAAAGCTCTCAGTTTCAAAGATAACAAACACTATAAATCTTCACCGTGCCTTTTTTCTATCTGATGTCTTCTCTTGCTCGTACAAACCAGAAAAATGATAATCAGAAGCCGGCATGCTCGTGTGTTCTCAGAGCTCGCCTTTAAATTCAAAAACAAAGAGAAGCTGCTGCTGGGTAAAGTTCATCCTAAAAGACATGATTCATGTGTATGATCCTCTCTAACACTTCAGATGCAGCTTCAGTCGTGTTTTACATATCGCTGGCTGCCTTCCTGCTGTGTAACTGTAAAGGCTTTGAAGGTGTCAGATTAATTAAAAAGTTTCCTTAGAAAAAAAAATCTGCCTCTCTCTCTCACCTCAGAATAAAAATACTATTCTTGGTGTGAGAAAGAGACTTCTGTTTGAAGGTGTTGGAGAAAGAGAAGATCTGAATGACACCGTGTGGAATTCCTCACAACATTTTTGTATTTCTCCACTTGGCCCGACCTGATAAGACTTGTTTACATCCACACCAGAACACAGAGATTAGTTCTGTTTTCTCACTGAGAGTCAAGCCCCGAAGGAGTCTTAGCGTACTGTTAAAAAGACTTTATCATCAGCAATGTAATCTGCAAAAGCACCTCCAAAAACAAAGAAAAACCTAAACCATTCATCATCAGAGATTTTCCACTCTGATCTACAATGTTGCAACTTTAAAGGATATTGATTTCTTGACTTTCTTTACAAGCACTTAATGTTTGAGCTCAGAAAACCTTCTTGATGGTTCAAGTGTTGCTGCTTTCACATTTGTGAAAGTTTAAAGACTAACTCACCTCCTGACCCTGCGATGACTGTGGTGTTTGCGTCCTTTTCCTTTGATGCAGCCATTTCTGTCGGCGGTGTCCACCCTGGTGTCTGCCACTTTCCTCTCATCAGTCTTGAGCAGCTGGCAGGCTGTTGTTTCTGAGCTGTGAGGAAAGAAAAAAAAAGAAACAAAAGAAAATTATTTAGTTTTTGCTGTTGAGCCTTCTCAAGAGAACTTTCCCAAGTGATTTTTCTAGTTGGCCACACAGTTAAAGCTTCTATCATACAATAGTGGAGTGGGGGGGGGGGGCTTACATGCTTGGTTAGCCTTATTCCCTCTGGTCTACTGGGTATGTGTTTTATTCCCCTCCATTTCTCCCTGCCAGCCATTCTCCAGGAAAATTGGAGGTCAGCCATTTACCATTCAAATCGAGGTGTCAATTGAAATGTAGTTATTTACATGCTTCAGTTGCCCTGACATTTTGGGAAATGGTGTTCTCTATCTTGTGTTGGGCAGATGTAGCCACAAGAGATGCATGGTCATAAGAATAGCTGAAGTTCTTCTTGAATTTTTTTTCCTATTCCTGATAAAGCAGAGCTTATACATTTTCCGTTATCAACATACAGAGGGGTGACAAATTAAAGGAAACACCTAAGTAAATGCTTCCACGTAGGTGCACTACATGTTACAATTAAGCAGTTAACATCTAATTGTACTCTGTGGCACAAAAAAAAAGCTGAGCAGGCCCAGTTGATTCAGATTTTGTGTCAAGATGGCAAGAGAAAAAGATCTAGGTGACTTCCTATTCCTATATATAAACAGGGTCAGAAATTATGGCTCTCTTATGTTGTTGGGGGCATCTTGCAGGCATGGTTTGGGTCCACTTCTCTCCTTAGAGGAAAGGGGCACCGCAAATCAATACTAAGTTGTCCTGAGTGATCACCTTCACCTGATGATGAAACATTTCTGGATGGATGGATGCATTTCAGGATGACAATGCCTCCATCCGTAGGGCATAAGGGGTCATGGAGTGGTTTGATGAGAAGAAAAACTATGGGAATCATATGCTATGGCCTTCGCAGTCACTCGATGTCAACCCAATTGAACTCCTATGAGAGACTTTGGACTGGTGTGTTAGACAGCGCTCTCCACCACCACCATCAAAACAATGCCATTCCCTCCAGTAGAGCTCCAGAGACTAGAATTAAAGGCCAAGGTGCACTGAAGCTGTTCTGGTGGCATTTGTTGGCCCAACACCTTACTAAGACACTTAAGACACTTGGTTTTTCCTTTAATTTATCACCTGTCTGTTAATACACAGGCATAAGAGCAAAATCATAGATGGCTAGTACTCAGTCTCTTGTTTAAACATATTTTCTGCAGTTTAAATCTGAGGCAAATTATATGGGGCTTCCAAATAATGCTGCTGTAAGTCAGTTGTTTACTAATTCAACTCCCTCCACCTGAACCTCCCAAAAATCTCCATCCATAGTCAAATGTGGCTGCAGAACGAATGACTAAATAAACTGAATGATTGGATGTGAGCACACAGTTCTAGCTCTGCTTATTATCCTCTGTTTTAGTCATGGGAGATTTGAGCATAATTACACATTCTCCTCTTCTTCGAGTGGCTCCTGTCTGATTGTAATGAGAAGATAATCAGAGCCAGAGATTAGGCCGCCTCTTCCTCCTCCACCTCCTCCCCCAGCGACGAGCAGGCAGGAGCCGTCGCTTTCTATCTTCCTCACCTTCGCTTTCCTCTGCTTCTCTGCATAAGAGGGAGTGCCCCCGGCAGGGAACTAATAATGTAAAACGGCAGACTCGGTGCTCCAACATGACCAAGTGTTTGAAAGGTGATAGGGGAGATAAAGACAGCCACTGGAAGGATAATTAGTCTGATCAAGGAGGCTTTTGGGAGATGAACCTTTGAATATCCTGGTGATTTGTTTGAGGTTCTCCTCGTGTTGTTGGAAATCCAAATGAAAGTCTTCTCATACTGTGTTCTGAATTGTTTTGGAGAGCGTTTGACATGACAACCTAAGATATTTGATTACATTTGATCATTGAATTTCATCAATAAAACCGAATTCTGAAACTGATGGAACATATTTTGTATCGTCTGATCTCATCTTATTTCAAGACTGTTGGTATTAGAGCTGAAATAATTATCCAGTTAAACATTAGCCAATAACAATTTTAATTATTGAACCTCCTTTGAGCCTCTTAATTGTGATGCTTTGCTGTTTTAATTTGTTCTTTGTTTTGATGAAAATTAAGTGACTTGATCAAAAGCTGCAGAACAATAGTTTAAGTTATCAGGCCAACATGGATAAAAGGCCCTTAAAAAAATATAAACTTCATCATGGCAGTTAGGCCAACTTCAATGAAAATCATTCAATTTGAATGAATGGACTTTATGGTGAGATTGTATTCTCAAATGAATCTCTTTGGGTTTTGAATTGAATTGAATTTAATGCCCTTTATTGTCATCATACTGAAAGTACAACGAGATTGGAGAGCTTCTCCTTTTTCAGTGCAAACATACAAAATATGCAGAAAAAATATATAAAAAAGATAAAAGACAGTGCAACTCTATATACAATGAGGTATAAGAAGGCATAAATGTGAATGTATTGCACACCCTCAGCTCATTATTTGAAGGACCCTGCACAGTAAGAAACTAGAGGGTTACAGTATAGCCTTTTTCCAGTTTGCCATTGAGCCTCCCTGCTCTGATGGTAATTTATCTAACCTTAATTGTACATAGAAGTCTTTGATTGCTGAACATGTTCAGTGCAACAAAAGATATTGATGCTCCAGCCTGTGGTGCCTTACTTCCTGTGAAGATCTGAACAATATACACAATTTATTCGATGCAGGAGAACAAAAGGCTGAAACATTTGCACTGTTGGACTCTCCGCTCTGTGTGCCTGAAAAAAAACTGGAGTGGAAAGTGGCCCACAGCTCCTTTTACTGGCCCCCTCTCTGCTTTTTGTTATTTGCTGTCACTCTAAGAGCTGCGGTTGATGAGTTCTAAATGAAATCGATTTTGCTATCACAGATGCACATTCCCTTGATCCGGCCCTGCAATTTCTGGCCGAAACTTTCCAAGCTATAAGCACCTGGATTTATCGTGGGTTGTTTGTAAAATGTCAAATAACACTCCTCGTTCGCTCTCTCTCTTACACACACACACACACACGGCAACATACACACATACATGTACACACATGTGTACTCCCACTATCAAGCATGGACAATCCCTTTGTAGTCGTAATTCATAACCAGGCAGCAGTTGCAAGTATTTAAAGGGACAATTCAAAGCACCAAACCGGCAAAAAGGTTTAAATTAATGCAAATACTGAGCGGATTAAGTGAGAGTACTTGATGACAAAGAATTACGTGGACACTAATCCTACAAAATCCTACTGGATTTGTTTACCATAAAACAGGTAAAATGAAGACATAGGCTGGGATCAGCTCCATTAAAATCCCTACTGAAATATATCTTGATGGCAAAGCCACTGATTGAAATCATTGTCCGTGTACAGCAACACTACAAATACAAGCAGCATCCCTCTAGACATTTCTGACCTCTCTCTCATCATATGTGCCATAATCTATGTATGCATCAGCGCAGCTCCCTCAGTGATGAGTAATACTGTCACTGGGAGCTGAGAGAAGTGACCATGCTGTGACAAGCTCTTGTTTCTGTCTTTGTCACAGAGGGAGCGTCTCACTCCTCTCAACGTGGGGCTCCTCTGCTCCACATCCGCTGCTGTTCACCGTCACATGGATGGGTAACATTCACTGACAGATGGTGCAAAAAACACACACTGCAAAGAGCAAGACAATGCTTTTTTTTTTAGGAGAATGAGGACGTGATTTCACCTCTGTGCACTTCCAAATTTGGATGGAGAGATGGATACTCTGTAGGGTGTGTGTGTGTCTACCTTTGTTTTGCCAAATACATGTAGGAGGAAATCACATCGCTGCTTGGATTAATCAAATTAACAAAGTTTTTCTTTTCCGATCTCAAACTATTAAAACACTTGCAAACCACAAAAACCAACAATGAAGTGACCCATTTAACAAGTAAGTGAGTGTTTTCTGTGATATAGCTTATTCCTCTGTGCCAAAAAGCTCCATTGCTGTCTAATAAAAACACGAGTCACGCTGTTGCACCGGACGACACTTCCCATCAATACTGTGAAAACGGTCACTATAGTTTATTTTGAGTCAGTCCAAAACATATTATCTAGGTGCCCAAATCCACAGCTAAAAATAGTCCTCACAAATACACTATTTACTGCTCTTCTGTTTGAATATGACCCCTAAAAACTACAGTGCCCAGCTGATATTTTGCCACATGCATTTTTGCTAATAAAGGTATAAATTTGTGAGGAGCCACAGACAGGCAGTGGGGAAGTGGGAAAGTATTGAGAGATGGACAGATAAATTCTTGACAAAAACTACAACTAATTCTTTAAAGTTAAGATCGATTTAAGGGATTTATCAAGCAAAACATTCTTTACTTTTAGCTTCTCAGTTGTGATAATTTGATGCTTTTCTTTCTCATATGTCAGTGAACTGAATATTGTTGGATCTTGGTCTGTTGATCGGGCAGAAAATGGTGATAGGCATTTTTCTGCCATTTTCTGTTTATTCACCAGATGATTAATCAATTAATTAGGAAATAATTGCCAAATTAATCAATAACTAAAATAATTGCTAGTTACAGCCCTAGATTTGTTGTAAGTGAGCAGAATTTTTAGGAGACAGGGTTGGCTTGTGCAGGACTACAGATGTGTCATATTATAACAGCTCTATTTGATAACTCTATAAGATAAAAGAGAAAGAAAAAGCAGAACATGTCAAACCTTGTCATGTTTTTATATCTAACCAGCTGCCTGTCTGTTGGACCTCCAGCTCTGTGCTGAGATATTCATAAAACATCATTGACAGCCTGAGCCACAGGAGGATCATCATAGTTTGTGTACAGTTTCATTGTCCACACCCCATTTACGATGTAAAATTGAGATAAACTGCTACAATATCTGCCAGGAGCTGCTCAGTAATCTGCCAGCTGCTTTACAGAACACCGGCTCGCTGTCAGAGGGCTCAGACTCACAACATCAGCTGACACTGTACAGGTGTGCAAGAAGCATGCAGGCAGCCATTAAACTAACCAGCGAAAAACAGTGCTGCACAGCTCTGGTGTTTGCATTAAAAATGTGTCAAAATCACACCAGCGATTAACGCAGATTGCATTCTCAGCTGCCCCAATTACTTTCTGCTAGCTATGTTTTCATCTGCACTCCGCTTTTTCAAATCAAGTGTTTACTCAAAGTGCATGAGGAAAAATGTCTGACAGTTTGCTTCAGCAGGCCTTCTGGGGTGTTCAAGTGTGTGCCGAGCCGGATGAGTATGAAGATCTGTGGAGACGCAACATAAACACACAGCACTCAAATGCAACCTTTTCCATCTAACCCTTGTGTCTATAGATGCCCCACTGTGACAGAATGAGATCGTACAAGACAGAGTTAAGAGACACTGGAGGGGCATTTGTGCATTTACTATTCTGTGATCTCATCTACTCCTGAAAGCACAAACAGACAAATGCACTCGCTCTCGGCTGTGTTTTGCTGTGACAGCGTAAAATATATCCTTGTAACCTTTGCTTCCAAGGTCCATTTAGTTTATTTTGTTTAATTTTACATGTTTGGTTTTGATCATCTCATCGAGTTCTCGGCAATTAAGACAATAACTGCATATCATGATTGGTTTTAATCATGATATGCAGTTTATTTTAGATGCTTCTTCACTGTGCTCAGAACCAAGTTTTGATGTCTAGTGTGAAATCCTTCAAACATAAAGACACTGAATATCAATACAAAATATGTGTTGTCATTTTTATTTTCTGCAACTTCACTTTAAAATGCCTCCAAAATCCATACTGGTCAACCCTTCCTCATTTTGGTTGCTATGCCATCGTCACAGGTGCTGCGTCCTGCTGAGTGCCAAGAAGACTCACGGCTAATAGAGCAAGTGAATAACAAACTGTGGCAAACGAGCTAGAGGATATACATGGAAGGATCAATACAGCTAACCCTACAGCAACAACGGGGGGATCGATGGATGGTACGTCACTTTGAGGAGTCCTTACAGGGGGATGGAGAATTTAAAGCCAAAGAAAAATTACTATTCAATATTTTCTTTATAGATTTGTAAAGCACATATGATTTCAAACCCAATTAAGTAGTCATGTTGAAAATACAGATCATTGTTGGTAATCATTTAATAATGGCTGACATTAACTGCAGAACTCGCAAAAGAAACTTTACTTCTACATAAAGTATACTGGGAAAAAGATTTCCTCAGAGTGTCATTACTCTCTACAGTGGAGTGGCCCTCAGTCCAACAATCCAAACATCCTGATTATTCAAAGTGGAGGTTTGCCAAATTGTCCAAATTAGCACTTAAGGAGCTCTGTTCTAAGATACAAGCTTGTAAACACATCAAGCCTATCGGAAGTGATAATGGAGACTGAGGAAGGACTTGCATGACCTTCATCCTCTCAGGAATCAGGAGAAATTTGTGTAAGTGACAGTAAAGTGTGCAGAGCTGGGACGCTTTTATTTTTTTCTGTGCCATTTCTGCAGATGATTTAAGAGTTCCCCTGCCTCTCGTGAGGTTCAGGGAGGCTAATAAACTTTTCATTATCCCTGTCAGAGCGACCAGGAACAATTGATTGTCGTTATTATAGGAGTGATGATAGTTGAGATAATTACCAGGGAAAGAGATGATCTACTACCACAATTAAAACCCAAACAAGGTGGTCCCAAGGCACTTTGCTTTAATTTACACTGAGAGTGTTTATCCAAGTTTCAGACTCGAGTCAAGAACAACTTTATCACCACCCAAAGGACACAAGCAGGCAATTAAACCCACACGAAGTGTATCAAACACATTCCTCACAAGACTGACTCCTAGAGACTCTCCAAACCTGTTCAAACTTTTCAAAGCAAAGAGGATACTTTTAAGTGAAGTGTTACTGATTAAATGTTAAGAGATTTTGATTTTGAGGCAATCATTCAAACCCACACAAACACAGGCATACAATCAAGCAGTATCAGTCAATTAGGCACATGAGCACAAGATCTAACCACTTGATCACCAAAGATGTCTTCAAAATGTGAGGAAAATGTCATGAAGTCTCTGTGCTAAAAGCTTAAGATTCATAAAATGACATTTGGAAATTTAGGAAGTATTTAGAGTTAACTGAGCTGGCATGTTATATAAGATATTAAACTATGGAAGATGATGTTGCCATGAAATTAATCCAGTTTGCATCGCTGCTCTTGTGGAGACCGATCTGGGGGGTAGTCTTGTCTCCTGGAATAAGTTCACGTTAAAGTACTGCTTCTTTTCTTATGGGTAAGAAAATCCCCTTGTGTATTCACTTCACATCCAAGATGATTTTTCTCCCAAATGTGCACAGATGGGTAATAGATTTTTGGTGACATTCCTCCTGCCAGAATAAATTGCAAGGATGGATGCAAATCCTTTCGGGCGGCTGAGATCAGCCCCAAATTGGCCGCCTCTTCTTTCTCACAATGTATGACGGGAAGGCAGAATGATAGAAGTGAACATCAAAGATTTAATGGCTGTTCAGCCCCAGTTAGGAGGTATCAGTGGCTTCAGGCAATTTTCCGTCATTGCTAGTTTGCTCCAAATATGACATCCAACTTCAGCATAAAGCTTTGATGGTACATTAGGCTGTAATTATGTAATGATGGGAGAAAGTTTTCTGTTTTTCTATTTCAATTTCAAGGTTCATGATTTATCTATGATGAATTCAACAACAGCTTTTAGTAGTTGAGCTTGATGGATTATATTAACAAAAGATAATGGAAAGTAACTATTGGAAGTAAATTTACTTAAGTACTATAACTAAGCACAGTTGTGAGGTAATGGTACTTTACTTGAGTATTTCCATACTTAAGTAAAAGTATTTGTTTTTCTTTACTGCAATTCATTTATTTCATCGCTATAGTTATTAGGATTCTCCATAAATACAAGAAAGTTGTTTGAGGCCAAATGAGGTGAAATTATTCAATATTTCACAAAAAACAAAACAAAAATACAGACAGATATCCAAAAGTACAGTGTGTAGACAGAGGTTGGGAACCACGGCTAAAAGTACCAAACTGTATAAAAAGTAGTTAAAATGCTGCTTACACATTGTTGCATCAGTATTAACAATGTAATAATGTCATTGGCACTTTAGGCCCATTTTGCAGATGATGCTTTAACTTGAGTCAGATTTTAACTGAAAAACTTGTGTAATAGAGTATTTTCATATTATTGAAAACTTCTTCGTCCACTGTCCGTGAGGTAAATGTTATTTACTGAAAGAAAAGTGATTACTTGGTTGTACACCTTATGTATAGTTGATAATGTGGCTTTGTGATTAAATTTGGAGAACAACTGGCCCTGATTATTCCAATCAGAACGAGTGCATTATCTTTGAATATAAAATAAGCCAAACATCCTACCTCACTATCAACCAATCAGCAATAGCGAGCCCTTTACCCTTCCAACGGGTGAGTACGCTGCGAGCCAGACTGACTTTGAAGACAAGTGAGGTTGGTTTATTCAATTATTGTGTCCTGATGATAAAATGGGAGCAACATAATGGCTTGATTAATTTCCTTATCACGGTGAGCACAAAGAGTAATTACAACCAAATCCACCGCTTGGTGAACCACACATCAATCAAATTAAAGCAGTCTCCACTCGGCAGCAATCACTTTCAAACAGAACAAATGAGTCGATTGGCTCAGACCTCCGCCTCCGGCCAGGAAAGTGTTTACCTAAGAACTGTAACTCCAAGCAAAGGTTACTCAGGGTGATTAGAAAGCTCTGAACATGTCAAAATCTTAATGGAAATTGTGTATGAACAATTATAACCTCAGTGTGAGTGGAGCCTGCGCAGGACCTGGGTGAAGTTATTTGCCTAAAGCGGTCATTAAAGCTCACAAAAATTTTGACAACTAACTACTTCAAACCAGCAGGAAAATTGTGTGAATGTGAGGCTGGCATTAAATGTCAATGCATAATAACACAAGAGCAACTCCATGACCTCCAATCACATCCACACAAAGATGTACTCACAATGCTGAATTACTGAGAGCGACTGTTACATGAAATTGAATTGATGATGTCGTCTCGAGTGCAGGACTTTACCTTTATAATGTGTAAAGAGCCTGAATGGAAGTTGTTGTAATTAGGCTGCATTGGTTAGCAGAGTAAGTGAAGATCAGACTTTGCCACCAGCCTTATTCATTTAGAATAAATGATCTGTGTTTCTCAAACAGAGAGTCATGAGTCTTGGTAAATACTACAAATCACACAGTTAATCTTTTCTGTCAATATTGTAACTATCAACAAAGTCTGACCAAACAACATAGATATATAGCTAATAATTATATATATATATATATATATATAATCAACATTAGCATTAATAGCCGTTTACTTACCAGTCTGGAAGAAACGCTGCGTTCAGCATCAAACTTAATTCCCTTTACTCTCGCCAAGAGCTGTCTCCAGCAGCAGAAAAGCAACATCAAATTTTACTTTTGGCTTGCCTCTATTATTTCTACCACCTGTCTTCTTTCAGAAGTCAGCATGCTAACTAGCTAGATCTGGCCTGTCCCATCTTTTACAGTCCAACATTAAAGGATGGAAGAAATGCTGCCCAAAGGACGATTCTAAATCCCTCTTGAAATGCAAAATGATGGCTGGAAGCTCTTGGTAAGTAAACAGCGGTTACTGAATGCTAACATTTGCATGGCTATGTAGCAACAACAAAAAACTTACAAAGCACTTTTGAGACTAGAAAAACACAGCAAAAGTAAAACATACAATACAGTAAACATAAAAGTATTATGAAGTTTGTTTTAAAACAAAACCTACCTACAGCATTAGCATTGACAGAACTTCCTCACTACCAACCTATAAAAACAGACAGGTAGTCAGATTTTCACTGGTTTGAGAAACAAGTTTCAGAAACACTGAAAAATAACCCTATACACAAAAAAAAATATCAGCACATCAGTAAAACCAAAGGCTCATCTCAACGCTGGTCTCTTGAGTCCAAGTACTAAGTCGGAATATCTTAATAAAATTAAAATATCTCTAGATGCTCCTCCAGAGTTATGTAAATGAGAAGTGTAATATCAAGTGGAGGATGAACCTTTGGAAAAATAAATTCATTTTTTAGCCAGTGAAATCATAGCCCAAAAGCGTCATTTGACTTTGGCAAACCATGGATTTCATTGGCAGCTTTCCTTTCATTTGTCATCTCTCCAGAGCTAAAATCAAATCACAGTAAGTTAGAGCTAAGATTCAGGAGAGCTGTAAGCTGTGGTCATTATAGGAGCCACACCCCGAAAGGAGGCAAGAATTTGTAGGAAGGAATGCACATTTGAATAACACCTTCATGCCGCGACAACATGCCGCGTTGCCGCGCAGGGATTTGTGTAGAAAACGCCTTATTTGGATGGTGACATGTCAAACCCGTCACATGTATGAGTCAACGCTGTCTGCATGGTAATATTTTGCCGGACCTGTTTATGCTGGGTTCAGGCAGCAGGTCCCCCTGTGAATGGGATAATCTGAAGCCCACGGCTCTGAAAAAGATGGCACTATTCTATAGCTCCTAAGCTATATTTTATTCCTGTAACAAGTTGCCGGCCTGAGAAGCAGAAATGTTAGGCAAAGTTTATTTCAGCGTGAGCACGGAGCCATACAACCGAGAAATCAGCAGCAGTTCAGTTCCAATAGCTGAACAAAGCGGATTTTCACATGGCATAAAGACTGCACACCCAGCAAACAGCCATATGCACAACAAAGCTCGCTCACCCGCTATCATCTAAAACCTCATTCTGAATCCCAGCACCATGGTGCTGTCATCGTCATCATCACACCTCCTGCCATCACGTCATCATCACTACGCCTCTGTGGTCAAACGACAATGCTATTTCAAAGCATTAAATAACTGCAATCATGTGACCGCCTGAATTAGCCTGTTAACATCTAAACCGCGCTTTCCTTCACCATCATAAACCACGGTGCATCAATTACGCTTCCAAACTGAGTTAGAAGTGATTAGGAGGTTTTGGGGACATGGAGAGATTTGTGTTGGCTCACTTAGCAGCTTGTGTGGGCGACTTCTCATTGCACTTCTTCCTGTGTGAAGGAGATTACTGAAGATTTCTGCAGATGCTAATGTATGTGGAGTGGCGAGTGCATCATTGTGCACCCTGTGTTTAATTAGCACAACTATGACACCAGAGATGAACAACTCGGCCAGAGGAAGCTGTTTGAGGAAAAAGCCTCTGGATGATTGGCAGAGGTGGTGTTCCTGCAGAGCTTGACCAAAGGAGAAGACAAAGAGTCGAGTCTTCAAGAAAAGTTGGATCAGGAAATGGGCCTGCAAGTCATAATGTGAAAGGGGATTTATTTTCCCCAGGAGGTTCAAATTTTGCTCACTAAACAGGCAGTTGAGCCAGATGGGTTCAAGATTGGACATTTCAGTTACTCCATTTAAATGCGATTTTCGGCCTTGTGAAGGAACTCGCCATGGTAACTAAACAACAACTTTTTGCAGCACACCCTCCCAATTACAGAGAACAGACAGAAAATACAACAGCCATCTGGCTGAACTAATCAGCTAATTAAACATGGTTGGCCAATGCTGCATCAAAGAAAATTGTAACAATCTCTTTTCTGTGACACTGAAGCTAATTTAAAATCTGCTTTGACAGACCAGCAGCCATTGTTTGCATTAAGGACCTTTCTGAGCTGCCTTTTTCCCACTCCTGCCCAATTATCCACTATCACGTTCCCTTTGTAGTTGCTCTTGGGAATAATTTACATTAACTCAAAGGTTTCTCCACACACCTGTCTGGATGGGGCAAACAGACTGGGACCCTACACTTGCTATTTCAATCTTCCCCTCTGCCTTTAATGAGTCAGCTAGAGTTCCACACTAATTTGTGTCAGTAAACATATCAGGTTTGCAGCCGGCTTACAGGTGAATGAAACCCAACGTCAACTGACATTTGGTGGGAGAGGGAGCCGAGGAACTCCTGACAAGATCTAGATACTGGTAAATTAGAGAACGGGTTCAGGATGGACCAACATGTTCAATTACTTTCAACTTCCCATCTCTCCTTCTTTTTTCCTCATCCACATCGTTTGTTGTGACACCCTCTTCCGCGCAAAATAGCTACAGAATTATTCACAAGCCCTGCTGAGGACCATGTCTCTCACAAGATCTTTGTTCCCCAACAACAGATAATTGATACTGAGAATAGAAACTGACTGTGAATTTTGATCCAAAATCAAAATCTGATCTGCCCTGACTGATGCTGCCTCATGCTGTGAAACACTGTGAAATCTGGTGTAGGGGTGGTGATGAGGCTTAAAATTATGTCAAGTCATTATTCGACCCCAGATAATGGTAAGCCATTATCTGTGTCTTCTCTCTATGGCATGTGTATCATAAATTACCTCTCAGCCATAAAATATCTAATGGTGAGGCTGATGATTGGATTCATGGAATTCAATTTATTCTAAAAGACACCTAAAATTGAGCTGCTTGTCTGCCATAGAGAAATGCAAAGACAACTTTTTCTAAAAACCAAGAAACTAGCTCAAACTATAGAAAGTTAAACACAGCACCATCACAGAGATTAGCACTGCGTCGCATGATGCAGACATAAATAGCATCACAACCTGAATTACCTGACATCTGTCCCTTTTCCCCTCACCTGTGCTCATTACAGTTTTCACACTGTGCACTCTGTCTTATCGTGCTGGTTTTGGCGTGAGACATGAATAGGTAACTCATCCCATGATCCCTCCTCTGCCTCGCCACCGCCTCCGCCTCTGCCACCTACCAGGTGGGCGACAGGCAGATGGTGGAGTGCCAGCATCGAACATATCCAGCAGCTCAGTCACCATTTTGATTTCTACAAATGTGCCCCAATGGATGGTGACTACTTATGCTCCAGCCGACGCCAACTAACCAACTTCCCACTTCTCACAGCCCGCATCAGACCTCCAGGCTTGCTCGTCTTCATTTCAGAAAGTGCTTTTAACCTTCTGTCTCTGTCGATTGAGTCTCTGGCCCAAGAAGATCTCGGTCTGCTTTGCGAGTAGAGCCCACAATCCCACAACACAAATAATTCCTCGGCCTGTGGTGTATCAAAGTCAGGACCCTCCCACGCCCGCTGCTATGCCCTGCAGCTGTTACATGGGCCATGGGTGTCATCCTCTGTGTAAACTCTATTTCTCCATCTCTTTGATGTTTTTTCTGTTTTTCTTTTCTGATCACTGAGTTACATTCTTTGTCCCTCACATGGTATCTCTGTAGTATATCTCCACTCATACCTCTCTTCAGTGTCCTTAGAGACGCAACTCTAGACATCGTCTGCAGCAGTAATCTCAACTTTAATCTCACAGTCTCCCATTCCTCAACACACAGGGAGTGATCCTCGCTTCCACTGCTGACAGGTATTACCATGCTACCCACTCTACATGACTGTGCATGTGTGCCTTTACATATCAATTTTGGCTCTTGAGAAGACTTATATTAGCTATGCAACCTGGCATTCACATCTAAAATAACCATCTTAAAAACAGAGCAGGGCATGAAGAATCTGACAACTACAGAGAGCAATCACGACACCTGCTGACTTCCCCTTCCTCCACCCACCTCTCCCCTCAATGCTAATCAGAGTGGGTGCTGCTAGCTGTCTGGTAGACTTGATCTGATTTTGAGACAGAAATGCCGTTAGCCTGTCAGAGATGAGCAGAGCAGCCTACACAATATACTACAATCAGAGGAGGCACAGCAGTTCCATGATCCAAGAGCATCTATATTGTTATGTGATTGTCTGCTCATCTTGACAGTCTATGAACAAGAAAAAAAAAACCCTCCCTGTCAGCTACAGGGGTGCTGACCTTTGGCCTTTTCTTAGAGGAGCGTTGTTCAAAGCACTCTTTAGAATTCAGTTTCATTCATTCAGTGCCTGTGTTGCTGGGTTGTCCCCTTTGGATTGTTTAACTACTTGCCTGCAAGATATAGTATAATAATCATTCATCTTATGTGACAGTAAGCTGAACCTCTTTTCAGCACTTCTCAGCATCACCTGAGCTGTAGAGATTCTGAAGGAAACTTTTTACCATTTTCTGACAATTTATGGACCAAATGATCCATTGATTAATTGAGAAATGAACTGGAGATTCATTAATTCTGAAAATATTTATCACTATTTGAAGCGCTGTAGGCTAAATCACACACTTTTAACAACTGGTTTAGTTTCTTTTTCCTCTTTAGAGCTGAACCAGCAGAGGTAAATGCCAGATGGAAATTTTTACTACCTATCTGGCCTCTCAATTAATTGGGAGATTTGTGTCAGAGTACAAAATCATGGTGAGAGTGGCTTTGCATAACAAGTATGTTTAGTGCAGGCTGTCTATGACATATAATACATTTGAAATACGTGCAATAGGACGCCACAGAGCAAAAATGTAGACATGATTATTCCACAGTACGTTGACCAAATGTGAAGCTATCAGCTCTGAAAAATTAGACTGTAGAAAAAAATGTAATTAAAAGATTTTAAATTAAAAGATTCTACTTGGAGTTCTCAAACCTCATTCTTTTTCTGGCACTGCATGGAAGAGGTCTTAAGGAATAAGACTCTTTTGTAAAAGAGTGTGAATAAATACCACCACTACATCTTGAATGTGCTACAATTGACTTTTTTACATTTTTACAACTGAATATTTTAGGTCAGTGAAGTCACAATGTTTTTATCTGAGTGGAATATTTTAGCATTTTCTCTCCCCATGCCATCACTTCACTCTAAATTAAAACCACCCTACAAACTTTGTACATTTGTTCATAAAAAATAGGTCTTCATGTCACCATAAAACCAAACAAATGCAATGACAGACACCAGTTTTAATCTATGCTAAAACAACAATGTTCCACACCACAGCTCGACATTACTTCCTCCCTAGAGGGTTTCTAACCTGCTCCTGGCGATGGCTGGAGGTGACCTCGGTCCATGTTGGTACACATAATTATCATTTCCCTACGGGGGGAACTGGTGATCAATGAGAGAGTGACCTTCCCCTCCGTACACACCTTCTTCAAAGTCGGATAATAAATTGGTTCATCTCACCTCCCCTACCGCCCGTGTTATTTAGAGGGCTATCCGAGGGAGTCCATTACCTTTTTATGGAAAGGAGGTTCATTCAATTTGCTGGTGACCCAATAAGAAGTTCTGTATGGATGCACGGCGAGGAGGCTCAAGGGCAAGTGAATTATTCCATTATCTTTAATGTGTGGGAAGGCAAAAGCCGTCAAGGTCCCGGGGGAATTTATTTAGCTATGTAACCTCTGTTCTTCGGGAGGAAACAATAAGAGTAAATAAAAAATGACAAATAGGCTCCTTCATGCTTATTCATAGCTGTTTTAATTGATTTTAAGAATGTACTCCTGTTTAAATATGTTTAATTGTAGTTTTTTAATGCACATAATTATGATCAATATTTAAGTTATTTTGCATGCTGTCAACCAAATTAGCATAACTTATTTTATAGTTGTTATTGATGCTACTTTGGTACAAATTATTCCTTCTGCCTGCTTGTGCTGAAAATTAAAAAATAACACTTGCACCTGCACTTCTAGTGTCATCATTTTTGCCCAGTCATGCAAACAGCATCACAGTTCTGCCCTGATATTCTTTTAATTCCAGGTTGGAGATGAACAGAAAACTGTAATGACATTTAATTGAAAAGCATCACAGCCACATGGCTTGAAATGATTGGCTTAATTAAAGAGTCTTCTTATATTTGGCTTAAACCTTATTAAAGGATAATCCCCCTCCAAGTCAAAGGTGGTGTTTAAAAGGATTCACCATGCAGCGTAGTCAGGCTGCATGTACTGTACTGTATTAATGTGGATATAATGAGTGGCATAAACTTTAAAGTGACATGCACATATGGTCTTGTATTGTTGCTTCTTCATTGTAGTTTGTATAGAACCCAAATGAATGTCGTCTGTAGTGTTCACAGCTGTCTGGCCATTACATGAGATGGTTACAGAGCTAACGTCACCTACTGTTGGAAGGTTTTATGATTAAAGATAGTATTTTTTTCTGTCCTTGAACACTACAATACTGTTACATCAACTATTTCTGTACACTCTGTTTCACCCAAGATTTGTTTCTGCAAGGTGGTAAGCCACCCAAGTGTTAAACACATCTTGCCTTGTGATCAGTTTAGTTATCAATAAATTGCTACACTACAAGACAACAATAGCTACACTCATTTAAATATCATAAAAATCTATTCACTTTTATTGTGTTAGTGGAGATTTCTGCTTTGTTTAAGAGGGGTGCTCACTTCTGCAATAAAACACAGCAAGAAGATCAAATTTTACACAACTGACAAACTGTAGATACAAAACCAAATGTTAAGGGATAACTCTCTATACTCTTCATACTCAAATGAATTAAGATATACATTGTTTGTATTTTCCTTTATCATGACCAAATTATTACAAAACCTGTCAGCTGAGCAACGCAATAGCTCTCAAGGTTGAGACAGATTCAATCAATGCAACAGGATGTACAACAGTATATTGAATCCTGATCTATTTTGAGAGCTCTCTGAAAACATCACTTCTTCATAACGTCGGTAAACAGGCATAATATTATAAATTTCATACTTCATATGGGTTTCCAACGCGCAGGACATTTTGGGAAATAAGATATGTTCAAAAATAATCCCTTGAGGCATGTGAGAGGCATCTGGTGCAAAGCCTGTCAGCTGCTTCAAACGTCGTCAGTGACTTGACAGCATGTTTTTTGTCACCTTGCTGGCGAACGCAGCCTTTCTCTGAGTGAACTGAAGAGCAGCGGTGCCTCAGAAGTGTGTCTAGATGTAAACTTTAATCTCTCCCTTTTGTCGCAGAAATCCTATAAGCACATTTTCCAGAGGGGAAATAATAGAGGGAAGGGTGCAGTAAAAGAGACTCAGGAGTGGGGAGTCCACTTTGTGTTCTCAGGGGAACCGGCAGAGAACGAGCTTAAAAGAAGGTGAGTTTGATCCTGAAGCGTTCTGAGCGGAAGCAGATTATGAAAAACAGAAGAGGATGAAAAGTGACTTAAGCTGTATTCACATGGGGCCACTGCATTACAGTATGTTGGGAACTTCATGCAATTAATAAAAAACCCTGTCATCTCAGGCTACAAAATAATTGATTTAAAACTTTACATTACCTATAATAACCACATGTACATAAGTAAGCATGTTATTTAAAATCTGGTTACAGCAGAAATTTGGCAAATGTGTTTCCACACAGCTGTAACCTTGTTACTGTAAAAACAGCCGGTAAGTAATCAGATTTCTCTCCTTACCCACAGCCATGTTTTGAATTAAGGCATCCATATTTTAAATGTATTAGCGATAAAAGACAACGCTTTCAGATTGTTTGTAGTTGGTATAACATTTACTCTGATGGCACAGTGATAAGAGAGGTAGTGAGAGAGCGTAAAGTCTGCACAAATGTGCCAAATACAGTTGACTGTTGACTGAACGTGGAAATTGACTCACTCCGACTGTTAGAAGATTACATTTTTTATTTTAGCGAGTTTCAGTTTTAACAAGACTTTGGATAGCAGGATGCACTGTGACTAATGATGTTTCATTCTGCCACTTTGATACTTTCCCTGCTTGGAGTCTTTGCCTCACACTCATGCTCTTGTGAAAAACACTGTTAGAAGAAACCTGGTTGTATATGGCCGGAAAAAAAAAACTCTAGCGAGTGGAGTGTGAAAAATTGTCCAGATATACTATGAGTGATGTAGCACAATGAAGAGGGTGTGAAAAGAGGGGATGGGAAGGGGGGGTTTGTGCTGCTTGTGATTTCTCCCTCTAAAAATTACTGAGTTGGAATTATTTCCTCAGCTAAAATGATTATTTTTTGTGATTTGTACACTGTTATATTTTATATAGGCTCATTATTTAGGCTGTAATACAATGATATTGATTAACTGTCAGTTGTTGTCAGTTACTGTCAGAATAGCAAAGTTATAATCTAGCTGGCACCTAGCTACTAGTCAGGTTTGAATTCACAGATTTAAATCTTAAACATGATATAACTTGCTAAAAAAAATAGCTGCTGGAGGTGGAGCAACAACACAAAAACACAAAATCGTAGAAATGGAGCAAGGGTGAACGCAGCACATGGATAAGGTTAGGACATCTTCACTGGGAAACACTGAAACAATCATCTGCATCACATCCGGTTGGGAATCTGTGTTACCCTGATTGAAGAACCTGGGTTTCTCATTTACATGGCCTTTAAATAGTCATGTTACTGGAAAAAGTAATGCCTGCATCTGGATGTTGAAGGGAGGTAGTGAGTGTATAAAGTGCAGGACTTGGTTTTCATTAAATGCTATTAAAATAAACACACTCTGTTTTGTGCTTCACACCACTGCTGACTTTTTAAATGTTTAACCAGGGCCAGTATGCACATTTTGCAACATTGCAGATTCCCATTCATTAAAATCTTTTCCTCATTATGTTGATTTTAAAAAAAGGTTATATGGGTTGCATTTTGTGTCTCCAGAAACATATTTGTGGTTGCAAATTAGTTGGTTGGAACACAGAAATCATCTGTTTCAAAAGGAGAAATATGATTTACTTTTCCTGACACTTAAATTGTGGAAATAGTAGATTTGCACTGAATTAAAATCACCACTAATCTTTGAAATTTTTACAAAACCATGTCACGTCTCCAAGCAATACTGGTCCTGTGGAAATGAGGAACGGAGCTTTAGGCCAGGATTAGCGCTGATAGCACAGGCGGTCATCCACAATGATGACCTGAGGGTTAAGACGGTACGTTGCAAACTGATTTTTAAACTTGACTCCTCGAATCTGACAAACCCCAACCTTGGTGGCTGTCAGTCAATCAGCGTGCCAGTCTGGCAGCCAGGCTGCAGGACTGTCCTCTCGCCTCAGAGTTTATGAGAAAAGATAGGGTGTTGGTGAGATTATTCGTCCTTTCCAATACCATATTAGCCCCTAATCTCCTGCCTCTCTCGGCCCATTCTCAACAGGATGAGGTGCTGTTAAGGGCAGCGACAGATGGAGAGAGGGATGGTGGAGGACTTTGCTGGAGAAGGAGTAAATATGTCAATCACTCGGAGAGCTGAGAGGTTTTCTTGAAGAGGAGGAGAGGACAGTCAACAAGCCAACCGCCTCTCTTCCTCTCCAGTGTCTCTACACCCAAAGCATTCAGACGTATTACTACACTAGAGCACACGTCTGATGAACAGTTGTTCTGCAGAATGAGTTTACGTAAAAATGTTTTCTTATCAACACACAAACAGGCGCACAGTGGTTTTGAATCATGTTCACCCACCTGTGTTTCAAAAGCACTGCATTTCAAAAGCATTTTTCATCAGGTTGAATGAGGCAAATGTGCAGAAATTCAAGTGGATTAAAAATAGACTCTATCTCACTCTTTGACTTTGACGTTGATATCTCAGTGCATTAAGTTTGCCCTTCGGCCATCATGAGAAGGATTATGCCACCAGTCAGGATCTATTTGTTTACGCAAATCATCACTTGATATGCCAACCCCCCTCCCCACCTTGGCTGAGTACATCAAACAGGATGAGGGCGTCCTGTGGTCAAATTGTAGCTGGCAGCTCGATGTCCATCACAACATAATGCACTATGCTGTATTCTACCGCATGAAATTTGAAATAATATCCAGATATAGACAATGTAGGTTAATGTGGAAGCTGATTAGATTAGGCAGATGTTCTGGAACGCCAGTCTATGAGGCATCATGATTATTGCAAATATGGTTCAGATTCTTTCTATTTTAAACCTCTGAACTCCTTGCCAAAGGTTCCCTCAGTGCACTGCAAGAAAAGAAAAATCAAAAAGTCAAACTTCTAGCACAGCCTTAATAATTTAGCAGTCTTCCACAGAACTAGGAACTCATTTAGATGAGGACAAAAGGCACTCGTGCATCGCCCTGGTCGGATCAAAGGCAAATCATTAATTTTGAGCCTCCCGTTGTAGTCAGATCTGGTGTTTTATTGCAACTAGATTTCCTTAAACTGTCTTCAGAGTCAAAGAGAGTGCTGAGACAAAGCAATTCTATTTCTCCTACAAGGGCACTGCTGAGTCCAAGTTTAAATTGAATGCCCCAAAATACCCGTTTAATTATGTGGCTATCGGAGAAGCTTTCATGTTTTCCAAATGAATCAGGCAGTGTGATAACCAATTCTTTCATTGATGCAAAACTGAAAAAAAAAAAAAATCTCCCACCCTCTATCAAAAATGATAGGAAGCCCCTGAAATTAGCTCATATGCCAGAGACATTAATTATATTTCTTATAATTAGGTAGAATATCCCCAGATCACCCAGATCCCTGACAGATAAATTTAATTAGTGGACAAATTCAACTGCACATGCAGTGTCCGTATCTTTATAAGGCTTTTCCTTCTGAGGCTGGAAGATGTCTTAGTTTTTAATGTTTTAATGTCAAGGTGTGGTCAAAGACAAATCTCCACCACAGCACACAATAAAGCTGCATTGTATTGCAGATTTCACCACACTTCTTCTTTCTGAAAGACCATTGAAACTGAGGGATTCCACCCTGGTTAAAAATGCATCAATATCAGTATGTGTATATGTATATGATTGCATGTGATTACTAACACATTTTTAAAATGTTTTCATTTCAAAATATTCACAGCAGTCCAACACACCCGGTGACTTCTACTTGAACTGTGCCTGTCAGAGCAAATCTGTCATCGAGTCAATGAGCTTGTGATTCATTTCATGAAGGCTGCCTATAGCTAATGAATTACTGGCACTGAATATATAACAGATTACCTCTCCAGGATGAGAAATAGGGCTGACTTTGAAGTTAATTAAAGTTGGACTGTGGGGGACTTCCCTGGCTAATGACACAAAACTTAACTGATTCATTGATTATTCATGGATTTACAAGACAAACAAGACAACATGTTACAGTAAATTGGGGGCTACTTCACAAACATGGTCTCAAACTGTTGAAATGCATGCACAGTAACACAGAATATAGAATTACATAAGAAAAAGTCTGCTAAAACTACTACAGCTGTGCTTTTAGCTAAATGCTAATATCAGCATGCTAACATGTTTACAATGACAAAGCTAACACGCCAATGCTAAACAGGGATAATGCTGCATGGTTACATATGCTGATCAACACTAAACACTGGATGAACTAAAATTGTGACCTGATGACATACTAGAAGACCAGATAATCGATCACCTTACCAAGTCACTATAATTCATTCATACAATTTACTTCATTCATGAGGGGGGCATGAATGTCGGTAACCAAATTTCATGACAATCCTTTTAGTAGCTGTCAAGACATTTCACTCAAAACATGATGGTGCCATTTTTCCTCCGGTGGTGCCAGAGGAAAAGCATAAATGTCTGAACAAAATTTCCTAGCAATTCACTCGCTAGTTGTAGAGATATTTCAGTCTGGACAATAGTAGTGGACCAACCGGCTTTGTCATCCTGAGCATCATGCTGCTAGAATGTCTTAAAAACTCTCATATCAAGTCAACAAAGGCTCAACTCATCTTACTACTAAGTAACTTTAACAATATTGAATACAACAACATAAATTATATGGAAAACAAAGTAATTCCAATAACCTTCCTTTCATTAATACTCCTGGCTGACTACTACAAACTCTTAAACCTCGCCAATAAAAGGTCACTGAGTGAATGAATCAGAAATGCCATTTCTAAACTGCATCTGCAAAGTCATTTCTGCACTCACGACATCGACAGCAACAAAATCACTTGCACTGCCTGACCACATTTAACATATGTTTAATGACTGAGCAGTTCACAAGGCTGCTGCTAAACTTAATTAAGGAAAGAAATTAGCCATTTGCAGAAACCAGAGCAACAGCACCAAGTCTTGTGGTGTTTGGCCAGTATGCTGATGTCATGTAAAAATGATAACTTTCTTTAATGATTTTCTGTAGTCTGCAAATATAAAATTGCATGGTGGACCTATGATTTGCTGAAGTCGTTATAACTTGAGAGATCATCCATTTATCGATGACAAAGAGTTCTATTGTTTGTCATTTTGGGCTGTTATAAGATGGCAGAGAAAATTTCAGTTTTTCTAACAACTAAAAAAAAGTGCTATCAAACAGTCTAGAAGAAGTGATCTGAGTGTGCTAAAAGGATCATAACTCCTATCTCTTCTCTGTGTGATTTGACCTGACAGAACAGGAGATTTCTACTCTACTTCCCTCTCACTCTGGGAACAACGACAAACCTGTCAGCTCCATTTGTCCTAATCAGTTCTCAGTGGGATGTGTCGGCTACTGGAATGTCAGTGGGAATAACACTCACACTGGGAAGTAGCACACTGGGAAGATGAGGCTTTGAACAACAAGTCTGCACCCTCTGCACAGCTCTCTACCCGGCTACACTGTCACTCTTTGACCTTGATGTTGACCTTCACATGGCAGCATCTTCCTCTGCTCAGAATCAGCTCGTTGCTTGACATACCTGATCTATGTTTGTCTGATGTGGGGTTACATAGTGTTTGCCTCTTACATTTGACTTGATTGGTGAGTCCAATTGCAGTTGAGAGCTAAAAGCTGAAATGTGTATTTTAACATCAGAAAATCATATGTGTCGTAAACAAACTGCATCTGTGATCTTTTTTTAGCAGCTAGCAATTGCCCAGATAGCAAAACAAAACTTCTGGTCCAACATATGCCTGAATCCTCAGCTCAGGTCTGGCCTATATATTTCTACCACATCTGGGATGATTCTGGCTGTTATCCCCCAATGTCATTGTCATTGTCATGTCAACATTTTCTCTGTTTGTTCAAGAATTGGTCCAGATGTGGAAGTAGCGTGTGACAGTCATGCTTTATGTGGACCAGACATGGACCAAGGAGCTGGGCTTATACTGAGCCAGAAATATGTGGCACAAGTATTCACCAGAATAAACACCAAAATTTGGTTTAGGCAAATTGGGTAAGTTTACTTCAGGCACATCCTCACAAAACAGCCAGCGCTTGAAGTTTGGTTGGTGGCAAGCTGGTAAACTACTGTAGCTGGCTGACACCTTAGCAAGTTGGGAACACGCTAGTGTTAGTCAGGTCCAATAGATCTCAGACATCTTTTGGCTTTTCTCTGTACTGCAGTGTTTAATATCTCCTTATTGTCAGGATTGTACATGATTTCATTAAGAGTCATTGAAGAGGGAGGGAAAGCTCCCCTTTCAGTTAGCTTGCTGTCATTTAGCAAGCTTATTAGCTCAACTCCTGTCTCATTACTGTCTGAAAACCATTTCTCTTTTGTGGAACAAAAGTTTGTAGTCCGTCAGAGGAGGTTAAGTCAAAGTGGATGGTGTAACACAGCTAATAAGCGACGATAGCTTTCTCTTTTCTGGACCCTCCAGCTCTCTAGGTCAGCACTGTCAACACTGCTTCCTAATGGTTAACTGCACAAATACACGTGTTAAAGTTCACAAAAGTTGAACTTGGTACAAAAGACAAAAGTGCAGATTTACTTTGCCCCTGTGAGCACATCCACTAATAATGACAAGTGCATTGAAATTCACTGATTTTGCCACAAGCCTTCACCATTTTAAATGTGTGACTGAAACAAAACTCACACACACACCTTCATCACTTGGCCAACATTTTCTTACACTTACCTGAACTAATTGGCTTTAATTTGAGAAAACAGGCTTATATTTACTGTAACTGATTTTCTGAAGTGACAGAAAACAACACTGAACCAGAATAATTCACATATCTTCCCGCTGTGATAGTGCTAAACTGTAAAAGGTACCTCACTGTCTGTGACACTGTGTGTCCTCGTTACATTAAAATCTTCCCTCGAGCGGCTGTAACTGCACTAATGACTGGCTGTTATACGCTGGGAGTGTCTTAAAATTGGGAGACACTAGTATTGATCAACAACCCTGTCAACCCCTCTGATATAATACAGTCATTTTACTACTAAAAGGCAGTAAAAATTATATTATAGCTTTAAAAAAGCATGCAGCAGAAATGAATCTGGGCTGGTGGGTCCATTTTTATGCTCTTATGAGAACAGTGAAGCAGAAGGCAACAAAATGGATTCATTATTTACAACTGAATATTGAAAACAGGAATAATAACTTAATGAGCCCAAATGTTAGGACTACTTAACTGGAATCATAAGAGGTTTAGTGGCATAAATTCTTAATGCAGACATTTTGTGGTTGTTTGAAATGTTCCCATTGATTGAGAAGTGCAAAAGCAGCTAAAAACAAACATTTCAGACTCTGATGCAACTTCACCAGAAACTTTGGTAAGTACCAAATGCAAAGTAAACCCATCCTTCCCTAGAGTGAACCTTTAAGGTGTCATAGTTTGGAACTGCTTGTCATTGTGTGTCATTTCATGTCAAGAATCGACAGTAGAGGTGAGAGCAAGGCGAAAGGAGGGAAGGAAGTAATGTGGCGGGCCAATTAATTTCTCCGCTCCCATCTCCGATTGCATTCGTGACATCAACACTGCCACAGTTTGCACCCTTACCCCTGTATCAGTTATGCAAATGGTGGCAATTTCACATGAATGGCAGGTCGTCTTCCTGAGATGAGGATGGGCAAGAAGCGAAAATGAAAAATGGAGGAGGAGGCTGAGATGTGGGAGCCAGTCAGCCTTGAAATGATTTAATTTAAGTGATGAGGAGTTGACTTTGATAAGTTTGCATTTTAATAATGAATGCTATGACCGCTTCAGGGGTCCAGTTACAAAGAAGTAGCATATTTTGCAAAAAAGAAAAAAAAAACCTGATGCCAACAAGGCTGACAGTCAGTCACTGTGAGACAAAACTGAGGCTGAAGTTTATTGTCTAAATATGTGTATGAGTGTGTGTTTGTGTAGACCTACAGTAAATAAGATGCTTCTGGGAGTTTCTTGATGCCAGAGTTAATTTTGCTGCCAAGGGGAAAAGGGCTTCAGTCTATTATGTAGGATTTTTCAGATTTTCCAATATGCCAACTCTAGGGTGTGTATGCATATTTAATGAGGCCTTTGCCTCAGTGCGATTTGAGACTGAGAGGGATTTCAGCGTCCTGTCATTATGAGTGATTGTAGTACCTCATGGCACATTCCAGTTGGATGTGGCAATAACTATCTGTCTATCCCCCAAAGCACCACTGATCTTATTATGATTATGACTTTTTCAGCAACTATATATTCAAAACCTGTCGCATTAGATCAGTTATGCTGAGGTGCTTACAAAACTTCATCACACAAGAGTATATGGTTATTTTGTGTTGTATGTACTTTTTAGAGAATGAAAAGGCGATTTAAATAACAGCTTGAATGGCTAGGTTTTTGGACAGCTGGAAGTCAGAGCTACATATATGTAGTCAAACGCACAAAAACTGACCAAAACGTTCTTATACAAAAAAAATATAATAGGTAACTGTGAGTGCCTCCCAGAACCACACAAAAGGTTGTCTCAAAAACTCCAGCACCTGAAACTATTTTAGTCAAGAGTAGGGCAGCCTGTGGTTACAGTTTAAAGAAACCAATGCTGCCTATTGGTATGAGACCAGATGCAGGTGGATGCCTCTATTGTCAGAGTCACAGCCTTTGACTGTAGTGAGGATTTACAACAGCAAACTTTCACAGCAAGTCAGTTCAGTTCAATGGAAACACTTCTTTCAGTGGATTCACTCTTGTGGGCAAAGTAATATGTGCTCATCTGTTGTGTCAACTTCAGTGCATTATTTGTGTCATTTACATCTTGTCTGTGACCTTTGAGGAAACCGAGAGTTGGAAAGTTCAAAACAAGATTATTAGCTGTGTTGGATATAAATCTGCTCTGCCACAGTAACTGCTCCACAGAACAGGCACAGTTTGCAGATAGTTTGGTGTCGATGGTACAAATACTTGAATAAATTGTGCAGGCTTATTGGCCAATAGTTAGATAGAAATAGATAGTTAGTTTGCCAAATGACAGTAGCAGGCCAGCTAGCCTGGACAGCGATTGTAATGTTCCTGGCTGAATAGTGTGCTAAGGGTTAGCCAGGGAGTTACCAGCAGTTATCAACTGGTGAGAGGTCATCAAGCTTCTAGCACCACCTTTTGCAGAAGCTCTCTGTCAGGACCAGAGCACTGAATACATTTTTAATGTTGTCTAAAGGGTTGTTTACATTGGTGATTACTGCAAAGAGATCAACCCTGCATTTCCAATTATGAAGAACACAAACACACAAGATGGAGATTTTTTTTTCTGTCAAACTCAAACTCAATTGTAACATTTATGAGAATAGACTTTATAAATTAGGATTTAAAGAATAATACAAACCAATATGATCATATTTTCAATTAGAAAGCAAAGTCTATCTGCTTTGGGTTGCTTCCAATTAACACCTGTTTTTGTTTCTCCTGCAGGGTGGTACTTCTTTGCTGCAGGCCACACGATTAGCAGTTAAAGTTGAGAGTTGTCTCATATCTTTTTCATGTCCAGGGACACCCCTGGTTTGTGAAGATCTAATAGCTCGTAATGAGCGAGCTGTCCCTCTCTCAGCCACCACACTCGCTGGTAATGAATCGCTCAAAGGAATAGGTCATCTCTTACTGTCTGCAAGATTTACTACCGTCCATTTCATGTAGAGCCAGTAGAGGACAAAGGAGTGTTTCACCTTCCCTCTCATCATCTATTATGAGTTTATTCAATACTGTACATTATGTGCCAACATATAATTCAATTCCCTTTGGTCAAGACTCAAGAAAAGATTTCTATTCACAGACTGGAATATGATATTCAGTAAAATGTAATAACCTTGGCTGCACCACTGTCCTGAAATGTCACTCTCAAGAGTCTCCCTTCTTACGTCTTTATTTCCCTTCTTATTTAATTTTTTCCTCTTTCCTTTGTTCTTTCTTTTTGTCTCTTATTTCCAGACAGATATTACAGTCATGCTTTGTGCTGCTGTTATATTGATTTCCATCCTACCTCTTTATTGAAAATAATAGCTATTTCTACTTTTCATTTCTCATTTTCCTTTCCCTCTCTCAGAAAATACTGGCGCCAATTACATAAAGCTGCTTGCTGCTTTCTGGACGCACTCCCGTCAATCCACACTAAGTGTTCCTCACACAACCTTGTATGCAAGCATCAGACAAAATGCAAGGAACTAAAGCAAGTTTTTGTTCTTTGCCTTTTTTGGGCCTATTCAGTTGAGTCAGCTTTAACCTTGTTGTGTACTGGTTCTTCAGTGTCAAAAAAAAGTTTGCAGTATTTTCTTTTAAAGTCTTTGAACAAGGTTAAACGATGCAGCAGCCACAAGAAACAACAGTTCATTGAAGTATTTGAGGCAACATCTGTGTGTATGTGTTCCTCACAACCCCAAATAAAGTTGAGCGGACAGAGCATGATAGGGCCAAAGCTCATGAAGATAAGAAACCCCTAATGGTGTTTGAAAGATTAAAGCTAGTGGCTCTTGACAGTTTCTGCAAAAACAACACAGAGCCTCAGAGTCCGAATCCACCAAGGCACTGAGAAAATATTTCACTTTTTAGAGGAGAAATCAAAGTCTTTACATTTCAGAGATGTTTATGCATTGATAATGATTTGTGTCTCCATCTGTTATATTCATCCTTGGAGACTGTGCAGTCGGAAAACTGAGAAAATGACAGGCACACATACACACACACACACACACATCTTGTGAACAAGCAACATAATTTACTATGTTAATGGACTTAAATGCCATGAGTCTTTTTAAATGTCAGTGCACTCGATTTTTAACACAGAGTAAGTGCAACCAGGTGGAGGATAGACCAGTACTCTAGTTCAGTCTAGATCTGTGCACATGAGCACTTCAAATTCCAATGAGCAAGACAGTAACTTAACTCTGTTGTGACAATGGAATTAAGTTAATTCAGGCGTAAAAACTCAGACTCAAACAAAATTATTTCCCCCCCTTCTCTGCCATTGGAGCAGAAAATTTCTCTTTACAGCATGACAGATTACATTCTTGCCTCATGTTTTACTGATGCTGATTGAACATCTACATGTTTGCTTTGCACATAGCTTTAATAAAATATATAATTTTCTCTGTCCTAGTGTCATTTTCAGTGCTCAAGAGCTGGAGATTACGTTAGTACAATTTAGACATACTGATCCTCCGCGTGTTTATCTTTAGTAAACTGCAGAAACACTGAATTCACATTTGGTGTCGTATATGCAAAATGTATGACAAGCTTATAAAATATAATGCATAGTTAAAGGTTTAAATTGGTGACAGAAATGTTAGGCATCTTTTTCTTCAAATTTCAGTCTCTCAGCCACATAAGGTCAATATGTAGTCATTAGTATAAATCAGAATAAGATATTCTCTCACTAAAACAATCTTTCATACAATATGAAATACGTCCATATTACATTATATTACACTGTGAAGAACTGTTCTTCTCAGTGAATACTAATATACTTTTAATACTTTAGTGTTTGCTTTAGTACAATTCTGAACAGAGAACTTATGAAGATTAATGTAGAGTTTGTAGATTTGATGTAGAGCTGTAAATTATATTACATAAAATACATCAAGACACAACTAATAAATATTATATAGCATGGAACCATTAAAGGGAATTGTAAAGTAAGTTATTTTTTATATTGTATTTTACATTTTATTTTTTAATGCAGAGCTGTACAGTGTCAAATATTAAATAAGTGTGCACTCTGAGCTCTATTAATAAGAAGGAAATGAACAACAGCAATGGTAAATTGATATTATGTGGATGTAGAGGACTCAAAGCTACAGATGATCAGATACTATGTTCCAAACATCACATCCTAAATATGAACCAAGATAACATCAGTAACAGGAATGCTGCTGTGAGTAAAGTTAAATAAAGTTCAAATGAAATATCACAAGTTCTTTTGCTAGAAAAATATCACTGGGTCAGCAGTGGATGTCTGGCCTGGGGTTACAAAATGGTCCTGCCCCTGTCAGACCGCCATCACACTTGACCTTCAAATTCGCGACCAAGCTCCCCCACCAACATGACAAAATTTCTGGACTAGATAAAATCGTGCACGTGCAAAATGTGCTACTCAGGATATGAGACTTCACAGTGGCCGGCAGCTGCAGGAAGAAGCCAGTGTGTGGCATTTTCCTCACAGAGGTGGACCACAGGCTGGAAGCTGTGATCCCTGAGGGGGAATTTCACAGCAGCTTTGAGCTGGGGTTTGGAGGAAAGGGTTAACTCTCAGCTCTTTGCTTTCATCTTCGAAAATGCTGCTGCTGCTGTTCAGCTCTGGAGGAATTATCATGTTGAACCCCCCCGTGGCGTAATGTGTGTCAGTCTCCATATGTACTGTATGTGCATGCCCATATATGTCCATGTGTTTGCCTTCATGTGAATATAGGTGGACACCTGCAAATGCAAGCAGTTTCTGCACATGTATTCCTCTGTATTTGTTTCTATAAAGGACCAAATATAGAGGAAAATCCTCCTCACTCTCTCAAAGTTTGTTATTATTATGCTTATTATATTAGAATATATTAGGATGTGGGTTCAGGTTCGGGTTAAGGTGACATTATCCTTGCTGCCAAAACCAAGATAAATAAATATTGGCAGACTTATACAGACTAGGGGGTATATTTGCTGCAATGACTCCAAAGTCTTTTCACCATAAATACGAAATGTTTTCTTGTGACACAGCATCTCTATTTACTTTTTAGTCCACTGGTTTTGTTTCTGTGCTAACATTTCATTATCAACTCTTCAGAATGTCTTTCTGAACAAATTAAATGTTGTCTTTGTGTTGATGATGGACTCAAACAGCTTTTAATCTGTCACATTTACCTAAGCTATCTTTGTCACTCTTTCTCCACAGCATGTTGTTTATGTCATTTCTATTTATGTGTTACAGCCACTTCTTTATATCGTCCTCATGCTGGCTGCCTGGCATGAAGTGTAAAACAATAAGCAGTATGAAACTGCCATGACTGCACATAGCTTTGTATGATGTGATTCTATTTAGGCATATTTCTATTTGTTAGCATGTTGATGCCTTTAGGGGTTCTGATGCACTCAACCACTGAACACAGTACTTATAATGTGTATATGTGTGTGTGTATGTGGGTGTACACAGAGGGATTCAGGGCAGTTCCATCCTCTGATTTATAACCCCAAACGAACACACAATCTCACATCTTTTCACCAGTGTGTGCATAAGAATAAGAAAGAGAGACCGGCTGGATTCAAATATCAAGGACTCTTTTGAGCTCTCCATTCACTGGGACTTGCTGTTTTCAGGCGCAGCCACTGTTACCCATCAAGCTTAGGCCTCTATTAAACATCTATCACAAGTTAGCACTCAAGTGCAGCATATCGTCCCCTAGAATCAATACGTTGTGTCATTAAAGCTATACCCATTTCTCACCATGCCAGCTTGTGCCTTTGTGTCACAGAGATGAGAGTGAAATTTGGAAATGTCAAAGTGAGCTTTAAAAGCAAGAAATATCACCTTTTGAAGTAATTGTTGAGTCATTGGCATTATCAATAACACCTTAACCACCCCCATCTCTGATATATTACGGTCGTTTTGTGCTACGGCCCAGTGAATGTCTTTCTTATTCTACCTTTAATGTGCTGCCTTTCTGGCTGTCAGTTTTTTGAGCCTGTTGATAAAGTGAATAAATCTTTTCACTGAATCTTCTACTAAATCTTCCACATTTATCACAGCATAGAGAAATTTACATTTTTAACTCCAGTCTATACTGCAGCAGGACCTTGATGGGATTAAACCTGGTGCAATAGTACCCTGCAGGTAAATAGAAACATGGACATTCAGTGTTGCTAAGTGGAAGAGTCTGAGTGACTGGTCTAGACTGCATGATGCCTTCATAGACTACATGACGGCATCACATAATTTCCACTGAAAACAACTCAAAGCATTGATGACGGCCTGAGTTGTGAGTTAAAGATGGTGATGGAGAGAATTTTTTTCCCTTGTACTCATTAAACCATGTGAGAGACACTCAGTAGTCTTGCTGCTACAGCCTGACTGGTATGACCAGTAGCTTCTGAGCTTGGTGACTAATGTTAGTTTATGTTAACAAATATTAGGTAAATGCTGCTGTATAATCAGTTCTCTGGCTTTATGATTCTTTTCTACTTTCACCACAGGATTCTGCATTTTGTATCATTAGATAATTGTCATTTGTGCGTGTAGTGACTGCTGTTAAGCAAAAGTTTCATAGTTTAACCTTTATTAGGTCTCATAAAAAGCCAACTATTCTGCAAAAAATTCCCCACTAGTCCAGCAATAGCAAATGCATCGCATTTTTCCAAAAAGGTCTAAATGCAGCAGACCCAAAGAGATCCATATCATTGCTGCTCCCTAAAACATTATTGTACTTTACGACTGGAACTGACACTGTCCCGTTTCCAACAACACTAAGCCCTCTGCCAAAAGTCTATGTGTGTTGTTTGATTCCAACTTAATTTTGAATTGCATATAAGCAAGGTCGTCCAACCATGTTTTTAGCATTTAAGGAATATTGCCAACCTGCTCAAAACTTCAGACTCACTCATTTCATCAACTATTATTTTCTCACAGTTATGATTGTTGTAATGGTCTCCTAACAGGCATAAATCAGAAAACAATTCACAAATTGTACAGCAACTAGCCAACACACAAAAACCAAGCAAAAGAGAACCTCATAACCTGCCTTTAATGAGCGACCAGTTTGTACCATGTGTGACATGCTGTGTCAGTGTATCAGATGTTAATCATGAGACACTGGTTTGATTCAAATGGATTAGCTGTGCAGAAATCAATATCAAATACAAATCCAGTCCACCAATTAACATCTCTGCTACAGCTCCAATTCCTGTGACATACAAAATGCATCCTGCTGTAAAACACACTGGAACAGTCCATCATGTGTTAAGCCTCAGTTGCTGGTTTGATTCAAATGGATTGGTTGTGTGCAAATCAATATCAAAAGTGAATCCATTTCGGTAATAAGTCCGATTCCTGCCTGGGGAGTTGGCATCATCTCCTACTCTCTTGTCAGCATGCCTCAGCAGCTGCATCCTGCACGCTCTCAGTAATATGACACAGACACAGAGGAGGCGAGTTAACACACACTGAAAAGATACTGGGAGAGGGATAGATACTGATGTTAGCAGAGGGAGAGAAGTCAAAGATACTCAGCGACGAAGAGAGCAGAGGCACAGACAGAGAGATGTACAACGGCAGACAAACCCCTCGTCCATCACTAAATGATGTTTGTCAGTCTAGAGAGAAAGAGAGAGAGGCGCATTGTCCCAGGGGGAGCTCTGACTGCTACTGCTATGTTTTTGAGACTCTATATCCTGTATTCATTTATTCCCAGCCTCAAAGGGTGGATGGAAAAACAAAAAGGCTTGTTTTCCTGTGCAGTGGGGGACTACGGAGGTGTGAAAGGTTAGATGCTAAAATACCCATGAGCCTTGGTCACTGTAGGTAAGGAGAACAAGCCAGTCAAAGGCACAAATCAAAGTGGCAGCAAATTCAAAATGTTTTTTTGTTGTGAACAAATACAGCACCATATTTGGTGAATTTATCCAGAGTTGAACCAGAATCCAAAAGTAAATACATTTAAGCTGCAGACTGTTTTCTCAGCACTGTAAACTTCCATCCACCATTGGCGGTGTAGGTCACAGAAGTTTAAGCTTCACAGTTGGATGTTTATTACAGAAACTGTGGATTCATGGTTAACTTCTGATCTTGTGTTTGTACCTTTAATTTTTTTTATAATAGAATCGAAACTTTAACTTCTAGTCTGTTTTATTATTGATTAATCTGCTGATTAAATGTCGAAACATAGTGAAAAACGCAAATCACAACTATTCAGAGGCAGAGGTGGTGCCTTCAAATGTCTTGTTTTGTCCAACTAACAAAAAAAGACATTAAAAAAAGAGGAAAAGCTGAAATCGATTCAGTTGTGGAGCCTGAGAATATGTAGCTTTATTGTACTATGTTTGTGGCTGCCCACTGGTGCTGTGGGCCTGGCCCTCAAACTCTTCCTCTCCTCCTTCCTTTATCCTTAAACCAGCATCTGCTGGTGGGGCCTGAAACCCCCTACCCCATGCACACACACACACACACACACACCACTGCTGGTGCATTTCTCTGGGAATGCACTGCCACAGGTTGGACCCAAGACCCTGGCAGCCTTTTTGCCTCCTGAACTAAAATCATGTCCTGAGAGCCAGTGAGCTCCTCCTCTCCCATGGCTGAGAGGAGACAGGAGGACAGAGAGGGAGGACAGAGGAGAACAACAAACTCTAATTACTCCTCTGTGGCTCTCGGGCCCTCCAGCATTTATTTCAGGAGCAGAGGAGAGAGAGGCAGAAGGCCAGGACGGTGCAAACAGAAAAAAGACCCATGCTGATTGAACATGAAACATCTCCCTGTGGCTCTCCCTCTGTCTCCTCTTCTCTCCCTCTCTTCTTGTTGGACATAATGCCCCCCTCGCTTTCACTGCAATTGTTCATCACCCCTCAGTTATCCACAGTGAATAATGATGTTTCCTCTTGGAGAGAAAGAGGCAAAGGAGCAAGCCTAAGGCCATGCATTCTGATGGTCTAAGCATTCCCCAGTCACATTCTGCTCGGGAAAAAGGTAAGCAATTAGGCCGGAGGAGGGGAGGACGCCTGAGTCCTCTCCAGCATCTATATTCTCTGGGTGTTATGTTTGTTTGTTGTGTTTTACTCATTATTTACAATCTATATCACCCGAAAGTCTCTCTGCATTTATCCCTCGTGCACATTTACACAGAGGCGGGGCGAGAGGAATCGTGGACCCAGCGAGGAGGGGCTGCTGTCGTCTCTCACAAACAGGCCAGGCGGGTGCGCAGCGGCAGCCCATCGCTTTCTGGGGATGCGTTTCTCGCCTGGCCCTGCCATGCTGCCGTCATCGCCGTCACTGTCACCCAGATAGACTGGGCGGCGGCCGCGAGGAGAGCCTCCTCCAGAGAAGCTAAAGCTGAAGAGACAGCTGGGCCCCTGCTCCAAGTCTCCGGCTATTTGAAAAACTGCAGTTCCTTGGCATTGCATTCATTTTGTGATTCATTTGCTTCCTGTTTTGTTTTTTTTTGTGCCAGTTTCTCAAACAGATTGGAATGGTTGACTGACAGAGAAATTGGGGCTGTAGTTATTTAGTTAGATATAGAAACAGGGCACTATAAAATAAAGCATATTTAGTCATATTCTTACCAATAAAAGTTTTTTGATGCCATACTGACTGTGTGATCTTTTAACAGGCCGTAAT
This sequence comes from Lates japonicus, assembly GCA_033238685.1. Taxonomy (NCBI): domain Eukaryota; kingdom Metazoa; phylum Chordata; class Actinopteri; family Centropomidae; genus Lates; species Lates japonicus. The sequence goes on along the minus strand of BRZM01000019.1, from coordinate 9,433,469 downwards.
GCAGCAATGGATGCTGTAATAGAAATACATTAAAGACACATTATCTAGTTCAGTGTCTTTCGCTGCCTGTGCAATGTAGGATGAAATGGGCCATTCTAATCCTCATTACTTTAATGTTTCATGAAGACAGTGAACAAATAATTCTTTAGTCCTCTTCTTTTTCTAAAATGACAGGTCTTTGATGTGGTGGGTCAGACCAATGGCTGATCAGCCGGAGCAAGATGGGATGAAAAGAAGCGGAGAGGGATGAGAGGAAAGGGCAGCAAGCGCTCATCCTTCCTCTCTCCTCCTCTTGGCTGGCATGGTCGGGCGGATGAAAAGTAGGGGGAACAAACCACGTGACATGTTGCTCCTTCACTTAAGGACACTGGCACAAAGCCATATCTGGGGAGAAGAAGGGACAAGTCTGACATTAGGTATGACCTTTAAAGGGAACAATTAATATTTGAGAACGTCACGCTCTTCTTACGGCTGTGTTTGGCTATATGTCACCTTGATCATACAATTGTATACAAATGTCTAGGCATCTGTTTTGTGTTTTAACATCATTTTTGAGCACGAGTCCCTATTACACACTGGAAATACAGGTCCCTTGGTGCTGAAGCAATTGTTTCTATAAAATTGAATATTTACATATATTATTCCTCAAATTTATCTCAGTTTTCAATAGACAATTAGTTGTATTTGACCAGCAAATTACCAAAGCATGCTCATTGGGACTAGAATGACTTTTTGGGAATTCTTTCAGTTTGCTCTTATTGTGATGAGAAAATTGGCATAGAAATCCAAGACCAAATCAGTTTTTCTCAAAGAAAGAAGTGTTACATTAAATGCTAGAATGTTTGGGGATTGAATGTCCTGTATGCTAATGTCTTAGCATGAGGGACATGATGCTACATGATGATATCCTATATGATCGGCCAGGATGAATTTGCTGGTTCAACTTCAAAACAGCTATCATTCTTTTGAAACATGTTTCTTGCTCAAAACAGTCAGGACAGAACGGACGGCGGTTGTGATTATGGTGATTTCGCCAGGCTGCTGCCTGTGTTCCCTATGATCCCAGCGAGGCTGGGCGAACAGGCTGCCGTGGGCGGTCACCGCCATCGCATTTGGTCCTGGTTATCAAAGAACCCAGTACTGATCGGCAGTGTGCAGCGTCTGTGTACGTCTCCTCTCACAGCAGCAGGTCAATGTGTCAAGCGCGTCTGTCTGCTCTTCGCTCTTGGCGGGGCGTCAGGGAAGGGACAAAGCTGACCCTCTCCAACTGGAGAGGCTGGGTATTATTCTCCCAGATATGAGGGAAGGAGGGTCAGAGATTTTATTTCTCTTTCTCCACTCTCTCTATCATCTTTTGGGATGAGAGTTGGGAAGGTTGGGTACAGGCATCTTTTTCCCATGTCAGGCCCAGAATCAGGCATCAATCACAGGAGGCAGGCTTGTTTTCAGTCCTGGGGGGTGAGGGGTCAACAACTTGTGGGTGCAGTGTTGGTGGAGGCTGCTGGGACTGAGTGTGAGTGTGTCTGAGTGAGTGAAAATGTGAGGGAGCTCAGCTGGGAGGCGGCTTGTTTTATCTCAGCCCTCTAGCGTCAAAGTTAGGAGGCTGGACGCTGGGGAAAGGTTGCCTTCATCATCCTCTCTCTCTCTTTCTCTGTGTCTACTATACATTGACTAGATTCACTTCTCATCCTGGCCATCCTCTCCTGCCTTTGTTTTGGCTGTTCTTGTTACTTTATTTAACTTCCATCTATCTTGGCCTTTCCTCATCTGTATCTTCTCCTAATTTCTTGAGGCTAGAGCTAAGTGCATAATTCAATTACTTAATAACTATTTGTTCAATCTTTGAGACCTTAAAGTATTCTAATAATGCTTTTATATTTTTAAAATGGATTTATTAGTCGAATAAAACAATGTTTCTCTTTCTGAAATTTTAGGGCAAACAATTGGGCTAATGATGGATCAATGAACAGTATTGTCGTAACAATGCTTGACTAGACAAATTTATAATGTGTATGTTTGAATTGATTTCAGTAAATGCCTGCCTGCTGTCTTGTCTTTACTTTTACATTTTCTTTACAAGTCCAGTATGAGTAAACAGGGTAAAAAATAATGGTAAGGTTTTATTTTACAGGTCTGTGATTTCCTTATAAAGTTCATTGAAAGAACCATGAAGTTTAGTGCTAATTACAGGAAAAATAAAGTTATTTAGTTAATTCAATTAGTTGTGTTGAGTTTATTAAGACTTCCAGATAGAGAACCCCAATGAATGTTTATAAGTCATTCATTTATCATTGCAAACTTTATTCTTCATTTGTGCTGAATTTTATATTAGTTTGTTGACACATCTCATATCTTACATGTTTTGCTCACCTGCTATCCTCTGACTAAAAGTTCAGTTATAAGGTAACTAACTGATCCTCTCTATTTTACCTGTAATTAGCACAAAGTGTACGTTCTTTTGATAGTAGTATTTAGCCAAATGTATCTACAACTTTGACTTTTCAAACATTTTCAAACCTTTCATGATATGTTTGTTATATTGAATCCTCTGTCACTACCATATGACCAATGTTGATGGTTAACAAGTCACATTTTCTGCCTCTTTACACCTGTAGCTGCAGAGTGGGCAAAGATAAAGAATACTGGATGTTACATGTATAAAAGGTTGATAAAATAATAGGGCTGTCTTACAACATGTTATGCTGTCAAAGGCAACAGGCCACTGAGCATGTGGGCAGAAAAGAGTTGGACCAACAACTTTCTCATCCAGTCTTATCACCAGCTGAACATTATCAGCTTCATGAATGTGTTTTATTTATTGAGAAAGTATTGCAGATATGTAAGGTGCTGCTATGATAAGTATATCTTCTCTATATATGATCTGCAATATATTTGTAAAACTAGCAAGTCTCTCTTTTCTTGTCCTCCACACACACACACTCCATCAGTGTCTTGGACAAAAGGCCGAGTAAATCAGCATAACAAAAGGCCTGGCTCAGTGAGGATCAGCCGGAGCATGTGGCTGACACAAACCTCCCCCGGGGCTTTCAGCTTTTTCCTGCCGTCAGATACCTCCTCCTCCTCCTCCTCCTCCTCCTCCTCCTCCTCTCCACTCTGCCTCTACACGACACATAACAGAGCCCAGCAGTCCCCTCCCCAACCCTACCTCCCTTTTCTCTCCTCTCTTCTTCTCACTGTCTCTAATGCCGCATATCATCCACTGCTTACCACTGTGTAACGCGTGGGACCCTGCTTGGAAATCTTGGGGAGGGATTATTGATGCGGGTAAAACTACTACAGGGTTTGCACATGAAAGTGTGTGCTAAAGGATAAATACTATTTCTAGACTTTTGGAATTGCTTATAAGCTATCACATGAGGCAGCAAGCTTAGATGATACTGTATATTGACATGTAGAAAAAACCCACTTTTGAGGCGGACGTGTATCAACTCCTGTGAAAAGTTCTACTCAGTTCGCGTGGCTTTTGCACAACATTTGCTGTTCGGCTTTACAATTATATGTCTGCTACGCTCCGGTTGAAAGATAGCTGCTTACAAGATGAAGATGTACACCTATAGTTTTTCACGCTTTAACCAATTAGCTCTGAATCAAATTACAAATCACACTCTTTGCATTATTGCCAACCAATTTTCCAAAGCATACCATAGATTTTTAGATGCGACTTCCCATTTCCTAGAATGCATCATATTTGGTCAAATCCAGGATTTTTGAAAAGTCAATATTAAAGTCTCTTCTAATTCTGGTCATATTGTTAATGCAGCAGAAGACCACTGGGCATTCAGGAAGAGGTTGTTGACAGTTGCACTGATCAGAAAATTGGTGCACTAAGTAGGCCAAGTATTTTCAGATTCATCTAACATTTATATATATATGTGTGTGTGTGTGTGTGTATTTTTAGCCAACTAAATAGAATAAAGCACATATTATAATTTCCCAGAACCAGAATTGCTTGTACTGTTCAGACAACAGCACCTTGAAAAACGTAGAATAAAACCACAATCACAAAAACATATTGTAAAACGCTACTTCTTTTGTTTCTTGAGGTTCCCTCTTGGATATGACTTGAACACAACAACAGAGAGAGTTTCCCTACCTAAAACTGCATTATAACATGACATAAGTAACACAATGCTCACTGTGATGGATTACTTTATCTCAAGCGTGTTTCAGTTCTCTGCTGGTTACATTTCATGGAATATTCAAATAAATTCATACCACTGGCTGCTTTTAAGATGTGCTGTTGGGGTGGATTGTATTAGAGGTTGTAGCCTTATGTGAGGTTTTTGCTGTTTTTCTCATCATCATCATCATCGGTCAGAACTAGCAAACCGTATCTGTAGCTACGAGCGCAAGCTAAAACATGTTAGTATAGATTTAATAACTGTTTTTTCAACCCACAATGGCTGAAGGAGGAGGAAGAGTTCAACAACTGTGCATCTCAGTCCCAACAATAAGTCCTTTTCTACCGCTATGAAAGCTAACGCTTAGAAAGTCAAGTCTGCCCAGTTGAATGTCTTGCATAAGTTTTTAATTTGTTTCAGAGCTGAGAATGTCCATTCGACAGAGATTCGTCTACAAATAATCAGCAGTTTTGGTGAGAAAAATGCATTTTACTTATATTTTATAGTTTACGTCTTTGACATTTTATTTGTTAATATTGATGCTTCTGCTGGAGATGATGCGTGTGGCACAGCTGTGGCTGCAGTGTTTGGAGACCCTATTGAATTGCGTTAATTGGATTTTTATAGTATTACTTTAGTAATGGCATTTATTCTGGCTACATGACATGCCTGTCTGTGATGCAAAGTTCTATTATCCTGCGTTTCTGTATATTGCTAATGGTTTTTATGGCTGTGACATCAATATGAGGTATTAGGAGGTGGGTTAATTCAGGTAGGACACCAGTGAAGGCCAGTGAAGCCTGCCACTGCATCTATGCACTTGTTTTCATACAGGATAAACCTGGATAATCACACCACAGTATTTCCCTATCTGTAAGTGTGAACAAGGTGTCGTAAAAAAAAGTTTTCACATTCTGCACTGATGACATTGTCATGTGAACTTCTCTTTCCCCTGATGAGGAGTTGTAGGCGTGTGTGGGAATTAATATCTCTGCCTGCTAATAGGTATGCAGAAAGACATAGCGCGGTAGCTCGTCTGGATTAATAATGCATATATTAGCTGATAACATGAAACCTTGATGTATAACAACGCCAGACACTTAATGATAAGTGGCTGCCTCATCAGTGTGCTTTGCATAAAGATGTAGCAGAGGCACTCTCAAATCAAACCACAGGGCAGAGATGAGCTGGTCCGGCAAAACACAGAATATGTTTCATTTATGGTGGGGAATATCAAATAGCCGTTTCTGCCGTGGGATGAAGTTGAGGTTATATTGGAGGGCTGTGCCGGGGGCAATGGGGTGGACTTCCTCCTGCTGAGTGTTTTTATGAAGTGCTTTCCCTAGCAGTAGTTTTATATGGAAAGTTGAGCTGAAGGACACAGAGCTGTTGTGGAAAAAGTAATTACACTGTGGAGAAACAATCATTTTATGTTTTAGCCTTGGTATTTTCATGGAGAGAACTGCACGTAGTGACAGTAATAGATTTTGAAGTGATACATGGCATCACATGCATGCAGTATGAGAGACTTAATTGGTACGATTAATGTGTCTATGCTTAAGACATCAATTTAACATCAAAAGCTGAAATCATTTCTGATTGAGCTATTTTGCATCTAGCTCTACACATCATCAACAGCTTGAAGCCTGTGAACAAAGCCACTGAATTGTCTGTAATTTTCTGGGTTAGCTGATACATTTTAGCCACAGATAAGCATGGAGTTCTTTCAAAGTAAATTACAAATTAGTTGATTTTTATTTAAAAGAAGCAGAGGGAATATATGAAAAGTTATTGGCGGGGCTCAGTGGTTTTGCACCATCAGATCTCAAGCTGACAGTAATTGCAGTTGTTAGAGCAGATGGATTCATCTTTATGGATTTTTTTTTAAAGTCGCAAATCTATTCAACAAGAAAGGGAAAAGGCAAATTGTTCAGAAATGTAATGTTCTTTTCTCTTTACCAATGAGAGTTCAAGTCAATAAGTTTCTTTTTGTGCTACTTCTGCTACTGACGCATAATTTGAAAGTTATTTTTGTTCTGGTGAAACACACATAGTGAAGCTATACTTCATCCTTCCTTTAAGACTCTTAGACATATTTTCTTTTCGTAGCATTGTTCATTCCTTTTTCATTTTCATTTTCAGCTTGCACACCTCCATGTAACTTTAAGAGAAATCAACCACTGGTATTATCTGGGGATAAGTTGCACCACAGCATTCAGGACAGCAAAGTTTACTTTTTTAAAAACTTTTGACAGTAATAACATTTCTTGGCTCTGTATGTTTAGTTATAAGTTTAGGATGTATTCAAGAACTCTGTAGTTCAGCTAATTAGCCCTGAAAACTAAAAGAAATGTGAAACTTAAAGAAATGTGCAGTCTCCGTAATTGACTATTTCTGGTTTCTGAACATTTTGTGATTCATGCTGTTGTCACAGAATGATTAATCGAATGCTTCTGTGCCTGGTTTGATCACACCAAGTGTAGGCTACATCTGTCCAAGTTGGGGTGCTGCCTTAGGAAGTCTAATACAAACGCATCTGAGCTTAAGCTGCACCTGCATTACTTTTTGTCTCATCATTTTCTGAGGAGAAAAGGTATAACAGATGTCGACATGAGGAATAGTGGGGGAAGTTAACACATCCACAGAATAGATAGTGCTTAGACGGGGAAAGCAGCCTTCAGATAAGGAGGGGAGCAAGAGAAAGATTTATTAGATTTAGCAGTAGTAGTATGTAGAAATGTGAAGAAAAGGTACATTCAGTGTAGAGATGCCATGATGTTACAGTTAATACTGGACAGTTTACAAGAAAAGACGTGTCAGCACAGTACTTGATTGGAAATGTTACCCCCACAAGCTGCACCAGTAACACAGACTACCACAGCAACCCTGAATGTTAATTTTTGGGATGATCGATATTCAACAACATTGACTTCTAAAAAGGAATAACAGATGTTAATATTATAAACTGAATGCATTCAGTGTAAGTGTGCACACAGAATTATGCACTTTAGTGTAGCTTAAGATGAGTTAATATACATTTAATATAATAAACTGACTCGTATGATCTCTGACATGGCAAACTCCAAATTACATTATAACAAGTTGACTTTACTTGTGTCTAGAACATCATAAACATGTGACCTAGAAAGATGAGTGAATTTCTGCAACATGTCAATAAATTCTCAGAGTGATTGTGTGTTTGTATGTAGGATCAAAAATAAAAACAAATCTCAACAAATGATCCCAACAATAGAACAGCAAATCATTTTTTTATTCCTGTAGTCTTTCAAAAAATGTTTTAGACAGCTGAAAAGTTTTGAGCTGCTTTAATCAATATCTTGTTTATCTTGTACGTGCCAGGCAGTACTGTTGTTCATAAAGTGGTTTACATCGATAAAAAGTTTATCTGTGGCCCATTTTTCTCAGTGTTAGCACATGTCTCACAGTTTCTGGGCTTTAAACAAAATAAGAGAACTTGTGTTCAGAGATGGAAGAAGATCTTTTACAACAATAATTACTCATGCACTAACGTACATCACTTTAAGGCTGCAGGTAGTAAAGGCAGGCCTGATTTTAAAGACTTTATATACTGCTAGGGTCATTTGTGAATTATTATCTAACCTATAATAAAACTAAATGTATAAATATAAATAATACATAAATATAAATGTTTGTTGGTAATATTTTGGGTTATTAATCTGAATCTGCAAAGTCACTGGTAACTAAAGTTATAAGATGAATGTAATGAAGTAAAAATATGCCACTGAATTGTGGTGGAGTAGAAGTATAAAGCAGCAGAAAATGGAAATAGGTATGTATAAGCCCCTCAAATTTGCACTTGCGTACAGTACTTAAGTAAATATCCTCAGTTAATTTGACTTGTGCTAGCTACCCAGGGCTTGATGATATTTGGACAGACTGCCAGATGCCCCTAAACACTTGGTGACCCCCCAGTTTACATTGCTGCTATTCACTCAGGTAATGAATGCATACACAGTCATAGGTCGTCCCTAACCTCCTGGTGACACTGTTATAAAATGTTTGACAGGACTAAAATAAATCTCTCTCTCCGGTAAAACTTTGAGGCTCCTCTTTTAATTATAAACTATAAATGACTTTTTAAAGTTGAACCAACACATGACAGGATAAAGCCAGACATGCACTGTTTCTGTGTTGTAGGACAGCTGCCAACAAAGACACAGGCTCTTCGAATGGTTTAATGGTTTACTCAGAATCCCCTCATTAACATGTAAACCCCAAATTCTAGGTGCTTTGGCTCGGGCTGCTCAAACCTGATAAGATATTTCATTTTCAGGCTGCTGCAGTTTTGGAATGACTTCCATGAAAATGGCATTTTGATCCCCCCCCCCCCCCCCCATACCTGAAAGTAAATAGGCCTGGTATGACTCTGTTGTGTGACGTGGCACTGGGGGGGGGGGGGGGTGTCTGATAAAAGTAGAATTAATGAAGAGGAGAGTGTTACAATCTGCTGCACAATGAACACAGCAGCTCAGGGAGCTTGTACTGCTGGTGTGTTTATTAAACTGAACGCAGACTCAAAACAGCACTACTATCACAGTGACTGAATAATCTTTGCAGAATATCAGTGCAGACTGACTGGAAATGTCGTAGGATATGTTGCTTTACTGAATATTTCGATGAGCAGATCATTCAGAATATAAATGATTCCCATCTTCCTATCAGCACTGTCAGAGAGAGAGGACTGGATCCATGTAGGAAAGTGTCTCAGCTTTGGAAACATTGGATAAAACCAGTAAAGCAGTCAGCCTCTCAGTCTAATTACTCATTACACCGTAGCACCCAGCTCTTCTCCCTCCCTGTAGGTACAGAGATAAAATATAGATAATTCCTCACGTCTAAACCTGACTCTACATTGCAGGGCTGGTCGTCACCATAGAAACTTGGAGCTTAATGCATGTTCAGATAACAAAAATGTGAAAATTTCCCAGTTTGATCTGTATGTTAACCAAAGAGAAGAGAGAATAACAGACTGAAACTGCACTCAGAGAATGAAAAGGTGAAAAGGTTGGTCTTTACTCGTTACTTAATAATTATAGTTGATGAGGGGTTTGGATGAAAAACAAATAATATAAGTATGCACGGAGGTACTGCAAACATCATGTACTTGCACAATAAGGCTGCACAATTTACAACATTTTTTTGCAAAAGAACACCTCAGGAAGACTCCTCTTTACTCTTGGCAGTCTCTGTCCTCCCTCTATGATTGACATTAATCAATACATCTTAATGCCCTGATAAGCAACGACTGGTGTCCAGGTAAACAAGTCTGATGACTCCCTGCAGCCATTGAAAGACATGACGGAAGTTGACATGCAATTATATATCAGAGCTAAAATTAGCGAGCAGGAAACCATTACAAACAGTCAAGAGGGTGACATCTTTCAGGTTCACTCAGAACAGGTTCTTGTCCTGACCAAGCACGTCTGCAGCAGGATTCATTTAGTAAGTAACCAACACTAATTCAGTTCATTTTGTTGAAGGAGGAATTATGATTGCAGAAAATACAAACCTCAGTCAGAGTTAGAATTTAATTTCATCCACAATCACAGGAAATCCCATTTAGTTATGGCACTACTAACCCAAGCCTCCGGCCCAACCGACAAACCGACTGATACTATCTTATCACAGATATATAGGTTTACACACATCTGTGAGCCAATAAGTAACACCATTTTACTGCACACGTGCCAAAAATATGTGTTAAGTAGTTTAAACAGTACCTCTATAAAAAAAAGTCACAAAACTCCACAAATTACTAAAAATATTTGTTATGTTTTTACCTCAAACCAAGAATAGGGGCCAATATATCATTTTTAGAATTTTAAGGGGTTCTGCGGCCCAGTGGTTAGCACTGTTGCCTCACAGCAAGAAGGTTCTGGGTTCAGTTCAAGCCTGGGGCTTTTCTATGTGGAATTTGCATGTTCTCCCTGTGTCTGCGTGGGTTCTCTCCAGGTACTCCAGCTTCCTCCCAAAGACATACAGCTTAGGTTAACTGGTGACTCTAAATTGCCCATAGGTGTGAATGTGAGTGTGAATGGTTGTTTGTCTATATGTGTTGGCCCTGCAATGGACTGGCGATCCATACAGGGTGTACCCCACCTCTTGCCAAATGTCAGCTGGGATACGCTCCCGCTCCCCTGCGACCCTTAACGGATAAGTGGTATAGATAATGAATGAATTAATGTTGTAAGCTAAGTTACACAACAATTAATGTGCAAGAAACACTGTCCAGATGTTTTCTTGCACGGCATTCTGTGGCACAGCAAGGGTTTGTCCTGTGCTTTCCAAATTAATGACTTTGTCCTTATTCTTGAACACAGGTGCACTGGTAAGAAATGAAATGACCTGTTCAGCTTTCCAAAATTACGAACACAGAAAACATGAGTGTGCAATTCCCACTTTACTCATGACACTGGACAAGATTTCTGGGTTGAAGCTGAAACTTTTTGAGGCATTTTCTCTGCTTTAATGTAGCTTTGAGAAGCAGTCAAGGGCTACCAGATTTTCACTCCTAAAATAAAAAGTCATACATCTAGTACAAAATATTTTTTCTAACATAATTAATTATGAGAAATACAAGCCTGAATGAAATGTGTCATGATTCAGTTTTGACCCATTGTCAAATATCACAGTGAAAAAACAGAGAACAAAAGTCTGACCTTGGCTCCAACCATTACACAACAGACATGCAGATGACAATATTTTATTTTGTGACTCGGCACAGGGGAAGTAAGCCAGGCAGGTGAAGAGGCAGCGAGGGCCATGTGAAGGAGAGACCCAGCTGCACAGGGCAAGGGTAAGAGGACACTCCCATCTTGCCAAATTAAATCACAAGTCTGCATCTGGGTAAATAAACCGCAGGCTTGGGGGACGACTCTGTGTATCAGATCTGCTTTTCCCGTACCCCGAGGATACAGAATAACGCTCATCCATGGTGATTGTCATGCCGGGCAGTGGAATGTTACACAGAGCCCCTAAAGACAGGCTGAGGGTCACCTCATGAGCTGTCATCTGAGAGGACAGCGGTCATGTTGTGAGGCTCATACAGGATTTAAAGACTTCTGGCATAAAAGGAGGAAATTATTTGTGTCTCCTGTGGTAAAAATCTAGTTTTCAAAGTTTGAACAGATGCTTTTTAAAGGCGCTGTTATAATTTTCAGTAGTTAAATCCCTGATTTATCAAGTTTAGCGACTAACCCAAAACTGCTGCAGTCATATATTACTGTGATTACATGTTGATTACATCCATTCAGACTTTATCACAGGACAACTTGCAAGTTATAAACATGCGAGCTAAATGAAATAGGTATGGCTGGAAAACATTGTGCCTAGATAAACACAAGCTACTCAACATGGCCAAAAAAAGTGCAGCTCTGAAAACTCGCCCACTTGACAGATGGCAAAGCTCCATCCGATGTCGTTGCTGCTCCGTTCGACCTGCAGCGCTGCCTTCCAGCCCCTCGTGGCCGAGTCTTTTGTCTATAAATACAGTTGGCAATTAAAAGAAGGTGGTAGGTGATGCCACATGTCTGATGTTCATTTGCAAAGTGAGACTTTCTGCTGCCCCAAGAGGACATGCCATGACACAGGCCAAGACTCTGTCACTCCCAGTGTCAGTATTTCTATTATGTAGTGTAGGAAAGTGAAAGGCTTTGAATAGAAAAGTTGTTCTAGTGTTGTTTTAAAGAGCTTTAACATGGTATTTTCCATAAGAATGACTTGAATACTAATACTTGCTGCTTTACACAAAATGGGTTCAGTCAACCAATTACAGGTCGAGTTATTATCTCTGACTCTTCTGCACAAATGTAGGAATAATAGACAGCAGTGAAGTAAAGACTAACCAATATGTACCAGAAAACTGTAGTCTGAGATTTGGCAACCACAGATCCAAACCAAATTCTGCATGAAATCTGAAAAAAAAAAAAAAAAAAAAAATCAATATGGCTGTCAAAAATCGATCTTTCCCAGGTAACTCTCTTTGTACTCTTGTGTCTTTAGTGTGAGTCTATCTTTCCCTAGTAACATACCTTCTTCAAGATGTCTTCAACCCAAAGAAATGTCAGAACCACTGTGCCAGCCGCTACCTGACATTTACATTGCATCATAATGCGAGGCCGTATCATAAAGCAAGCTGGTGGCACCACAACCATCTGACAGGGAAAGATACACACTCCTAATTTCTTTGTTTGCTTTTGGCAGCAAGAACGTTGTATCTGTACTAGCCCAAACTCTGAGTCTGAGACATACACCACACACTCCATGCAATAATTCATGCACTGCCTATAACCCTCAGCAGGAAGTCACATAAACAAGATAAAACGAAACACACTTGCAATAAAAAGAGGGAGGTTTTGTAACAAAAATTTAATGAGCTTTAGCCGTGAATAAATAATCCCTGTTCTGCAGCATGCGGTCCATTTAATTGCATTACTTATCAACTTGTCAGAGAAATCCATAGCTGGACAGCAAAGAATTTCCCACAACAAACACTGTGTCTTATGGAGCTCAGTTTCATAACAGCTGTGTTTGTCAGATTGTCATAATTCTTGTTTATCTTATTTTAAATTACTCAGCCATGTAGAACAGAATATGTGGACAGAAGATAAAGAGAGAGAGGAACAGGCAGACAAAGACTGACAGTGATGGTGAGAACACGGAGAGAGGCAGAGAGAGTAAAATGCATTCAAGGTAAACAGAGACCCAGGCAGAGACAGGGAAAAAGAGAAATACCTCCAGGCTATGCCTTTTTCAAGTCACTCCTGTTGGCATTCAGACTCTGCCCTGTTTGCCACTGTCTTTATAAACAGCAAAATCAATATGGCCGCTGCTCTGACCCCAGTGCTGGAGGAGCCCATCAGTGGATTCACTTACAAAACAGGTTGTTCAGGAAGGGCACAGCTTGGTGCAGGACAAACAAAGTTTTCAGAAGGGATACGTTTTGAATTAGAGCTCTAAAAAACTACTTTTTGAGAGTGATACTCTGCATATTCTATCCCAATGTAGTAGTCTTGCATGAAAATGGCTTAGAAGTGATTTTCACAGCTGTGTTGATCTCATGTCTACAGAAATATTTCCTGTAAATACTTCCTCTAAACCACAAGTTGTGCATGGGTTAAACAGCCAAGACACAAAATGTTAATTATTGGGCTTCACAGGACCTTTTGGACACAACCAGAAAAGCTGTTTCCCCCTGCTTCCAGTCTTTATGGTATACTATTCTAACCTGGCTGCAGCACTGCAGACAAGAAAGATGTACTGATTTTTTGGTATCAATCTCAGAAAGAAAGCAAATAAGCATCATTTCTCAAAATGGTGAACTTTCTTCCTTTAATGGCTCCAAATGAGGTAAAGATTTGAAAAATATGTGACGTCTGAATTCAACTGTCGTTATAAAAAGGCGGTGGACAAAGGGTTTGAAACATTTTTCAATATAACTCAGCCAAATACAATTCTGCCATGAACTGCAGCCTAAAAATGACAACAGAGTCAACACTTGCCTTTGTCTCAACAAAAAGTAAATATTAAAAACTTCAAAGGGAGGGTTTATTACGGGGCTGTTGGAGTGAATTGCATTTGATTGTACAGGCATAAATTGTATTATATAGGAAAATAACATGAAATCAGCAAACAGCACTAACAGCACTGTCTTTTTAACAGTCTGCTCTGCTGTATTTTTTTTCTTCTACAGAAAAAAGCAAAAACATTTAAAATATCTAACAAGCTTTGGTTTGGGGGAAGTTTGCATTTTGCTATAAATTCTTGTGCCTTTCCTACCAGTGAATACACCCTACACCTGTATATTTACCAGGGGTAAAGAAAGTGAAACTAGGTGTTGTGTAAGTAGATGCATGTGCACTCAATTTTTTTCTTTACTTTAACTGATAATGAATGTAGGCAATGTTAATATGCTGATGTTTAGCAGGTATTAATTGTCACCTTGTTGACAATCTTAAAAGGTGTTCCAAGTTTTTTTGGTAAACAAGCACATGTTTACATTCTCTGACTCACAAAACGCAAGATGTGCACCATTGAGGTCAAACAAAATGCAGTGAATGCATCCTTCCTCATAAAACATTTGCTAAGCCACCTTTTTTAATAATTACATTGCTATGTGATGTAAGATGACCTTGGGTGCTTCCATGTTTGCAGGTTTGCAGTCGTCTTCTTCCCTGCCTTTGTTGCTGCTTTTCTTAGCACATTACTGCCACCTGTACACCAGTGGAACAGTGTTAAACCATTTTTGGGAATATTATGTTACCTGCATAAATAAAATGCTTCACAGCACAACTAGCTGTCAAAATCTCTACAGGTTACCTTTAATGAGATGTGTCAGCATGCTACTGCTAATTAGCACTAAACGTAGGAGCTGAAGCTCATGGGAATTATTAGACACAGTCAAATGTTGACCTGATGATGGCACTAGATAAAAAGTCAAGGGATATTTTTATAAATACAAAGAGACTCAATCTACCCTGTACATAATCAAGTGGTGGCACTACAATAAAATTCAGGGGATCACTCAAGTCAGTAGGCTCCATCCTCTGAGGATCATGAATGTCTGTACAAACAGTTGCTGAGATTTAAAAATGCCAAGTGCAGCATTGATTTTTACATATAAAGCCAGTTTTACACTTAACTGCAACATGAGGGCTCATCGCACTGAACAAAGAAAAATCACCTGGTAATAAACTCTCGATGCACATCACAGTGGTACATAAGCTTGTAAACAGTGAATAGGACCTGAAATCAAAGACAGCTGTGGGAGGGTGCACTGTGCGTGTGAGATGACATCTGACAGCGCAAGGTAAATGTAGCTCCCTGACGTGTACAACAGCCGTCGTCTCCAGGACAGCGAACAGCAGAGGTACAAAGCAATACAGAAATCAGCAGACAAACACAGTCTGATGGCCTCAGCTTCATTCTGCCAATCTTTGCTCCCCAAAATACCCTTCTGACTTTCACACCTTCCCTCCTTGACATAAAACAAGATCCACTCCCTATGCACAGACGGAATCTGGGATTTATTTTTGCTTACGTGCCTATAAAATAGACTCTTATGCAAGTGCTCCAGATTAGAAGCGCTCAGAGGGGCTGCGAGTCCATATTGTGCCAGTTCTGTGCACTGAGGGAGGAAAAAAAAAGAAAAGAGGAAGATGATGATGACTTGACTGAGCCCACTCTAATTGATGGGTCCCTTGGCCTGAGGCATGAGTGTGGATGTGCTTGTGTGTGTGTGTGTGTGTAGACGCACTTTCATTCAAGTGCACGCTCGTTCTGTGCAGACTAAATCATTGTAATGGAGCTCTTATGCCAGAAGAACTCAATGGGAGAGGGCACTCAAAGAAGATGGCCCCGTAAGAAAAATCATTTGAAGGCAAATCGCTTTTATGTGTGGTTTCTCTTTGAAATGCATCACGGGCAATGAGGTATTTTGTCCCTCTCTGCTCAAATGGCCTTCACCCGCTAGACATCACTAATCACTGGACTACTTGACAGAAAGTACCAACCGTGTGCTTGTCACTATATCACAGGGAAAATCTGATTTTGGGAGCCCACTGGTGTTCTCCAGCAAAGTTAAGTTGTTTTACCACTTGATAATATTTAATTTTAGAAATGCTGATGAAGGAAAATGTCTTTTATCTTGCTTTAAGCACCACTTCAAGGGCAAGATCAGTCAGAAGCATTTTACTTTACACAAGCTACACAGCATTGAAGGCTGTCCATCTAGACCAGAAATTGTTTTTGCTTTAACTTATCATTATGAAGTAAATGTTGATTGCATAATGTAATGGCTGTAGAATAATTACATCATTAGTGTTTAGATTGGTTTGCTATAAGCCTTGCTTTTAGTATACAATTCTGTCTGCCACCAGGTCCAAAATCTCCCTGAAAATGAGGGCTCCATCTACAGCACAAAAGAAGAACATCTGTATTTGCACAAACAAAACAGGAAGAGGACACTCTACCCGGCAAAAGAAGGAAGGCAAGAAAGTGAAGAGGGAGAGGGACAGAAACCGAGGCAAAACAAGGGTGAACCCAGGTCAGGCATTCACTTGATGGAGAAAGTTCCAGGACTTGAGAGGGTTCAAAAGTGACACAGTCAGTTGGCATTATTTCTGCTAGATCAGTAAGTAACAAAGCTTGTCTACCTATTAATATGACCAGGTATTTTACTCTTGAGATTGGGGTTTCTAGTTGGGGTTCTTATGGTTGTTTCTCTCTTTGGACAGTAGAGAGACAGAGAGCGATGTTATAAATCTTCCTTTAAACTAGATCAGATAGTTACTGTAAGAGGCAGTGACTAATTTCAATGATATATAATCAGATATACTGATGTACAAATATATCAGATTCTGGGGGCTGTTGCATCAGCATAGTCAGAGTAATAATAACCCAGCTTCAGATGCAAATTGTTCTCTGAATACATACATGAATAAATACTCCACAGCCATCCTTAACAATTTCCATGACAACATGTTCCAGTGCACTATTACAGACAATGGTGTTGTGGAGATATTTCTATGGTACTTTTGCAAACTGTCTGAAAAGTCAACACAAATGATGGGGATACAGGACAAACATCATGAGGTTAGAAAAGCAAACATTATGCTACCAGGAATTTTCCTCCGATCAAATGGGTTGAATCAATAAGGAAAAACAGAATCTGTATTTTCTAGTAAAATTTATTTGTTTTCAATAATAAAAGAGATATCTTTCTATGCCACATTTGTGATGGTTTATTCATGGTGTAAGCAAACAATTGAGGTAGATTGTAAAGCAGTGCTATAACTTGTGCAGCTTTGTTCTACACTTATACGTCACATTAGCTATGTGAATCACTATCTATTTGTTATGCATCAATAATACTGAGGCATTCAACCATAATGACCAAAAACAACAACATGGAAATAAAATATCTACTTTAAATCTGAGGATTATCAGTAATCGCTGCAGGTGTCTAGTCCCAGACTAGTCTGTTTTGGTGGATACAACCTGTCAATCCTGTTTTTTTTTTAAATACTCACCAATAAACCTCAGGCAGCAACATTTGTTTGTACTTTACCATAAAGCTAAATATTAATGAAGGACCTTTTCCCTGGACTGTTTATCTGACACAAAGATTGGTTGTATTCATTTAATAAAAACAAGTCTGAGAGCAGCATAAATGCTCATCAGTGTTCATTTTTTTTATGGGCCTAAGATTTCTTTATCACTTCCCACATGAAAATCACACCGTTAGAAAATGCACCTTGTGTGCCATTTTGGAACAACACAATCTGTACTGTACTTGTAGTTAGTCCAACACATTATTTTAATAGGCACCCACATACTGTATTTGTGCAATATAATGTCATTTTAGGTTATTATCCCCTCCAAGAAGGTAATGTGATTCAAAAGCAGATTACAACCTCTAATTCTGTTATTAAAAAAAACAAATGCAGTTAATATGTTGCAGTGAAACTAATTCAAGTTTTACTACTTCTAAAATGATTAATTATGGAAAGCAGCATACAGTAGACTGAAAGTTTGGCTCCTATCATCAGAAACTGAGGACAGTGTGTAACTGTGTGTGAGAGTGTGTGTTCATTTGGCCTACAGACTGCATGATTTGGCACTCTTCTAAAATTTCTGGATGACACTTAACAGAAACACCTCACAATATGATACAATTCAAAACAGCAACACCACAAACTGCAGCTTCACAAAAACTGTAATGTAGTGGAATCAGCACCTCTCTGGTATTATTAGGCCTCGTTCACTCACACACTCGAGGCATTTGCCAGCTGGGGGAGACAAACAAATAAACACACATATGCAATCATGATGAAGAGGTTTTGTTTCCTTCTCACTGCTTGAAGAAAGCATTATGAGGTTGTGCAAAGCTGAAGCAGGAAAGCGTGGAAGCTACTCTTCGAAGGCGTCACAGCATGGTTTAATGTTTATGTACTGCATGGGTCCGTCAGAAATCCCATGCCGCTCTTTCAG
This sequence comes from Lates japonicus, assembly GCA_033238685.1. Classification (NCBI taxonomy): domain Eukaryota; kingdom Metazoa; phylum Chordata; class Actinopteri; family Centropomidae; genus Lates; species Lates japonicus. The sequence goes on along the minus strand of BRZM01000019.1, from coordinate 9,415,296 downwards.
GGCTATGATAAATGAAAGCAATATTTAGAGGATGTAGCAATTCCCCTTCTTTCTTCAAAATGGTATTTCTTTAATAAAGGCAATAGCCTACACAGGCTGTGGACCCAAAAGAATTGTTAAAAATAATGATAAATAAGTGAATAAATAATAAAATAATAAGTAAAAAAAATCCCAAATTTAATTATCAGCCACTTTGGTCAGTTTCATATATAACAACTGCGTGAACTGTTACCATAGTGAATTTAAAGGATAACTCCAGTATTTTTGAACCTGGGCCTTATTTCCCATGTTTTTCCAAAAGTCCATTGACAAAAACAGTTTGTCAATTTTACTGAGCAGACCACAGGAGCTGCTGGAATACTGCTGCCTTGATCTGTAAGTTTGTTTGTTATTATCATTAGATTGGAAAAGTGAACTGAATATTAATTTGACATTGTTTAATTATATTAACTGTAGGCTAATTCTTCCATCTAATGTTTTCCAGTGTTCATTTGTACACGACTTATTTCTATAATACCTAGGTCAAATTTAGTGACTGCTACCAGTTCTATTAAATTGCTGGCCCATGGCCCAGTGTTTTAATACAGAAGATACAGGCAGTACTGTACTGAATGTGTCAGGTTGAGAAACTTTACTTGCTGGTCATGCCATGAACTGATTCACTTGCGTTCAACTGTGCGGTGATTGGTTCAGAGACATAAGTGGGGACCTGCTGTGCTTCTCACATTGACGCTGCATCGGTTGCCATGGGATTAATGATATGCTGTAGCTCCCCGGGGAAAAAAAAAAAAAAAAAAAAAAGGCTCTAATGCTATTGTTGCATGCTGCTCATTATAATTAGCTTTAAATTGCCTCTCTGTTCTCTGAGGGCATGAAAGAATTGGAGTGTTTTTTGAGCTGCTTCTGAGTTTTTCCTCACTGATGGATAGCTTTGTTGTTAACTGCTTTTCATGTCATTGGAATTCAAAGCAACAACATAAATATAATGTATACCAAAGTGTTGCAACAAACACAAATAACAGTGTGTTTATTGTCACACATATATTGCGACAGTGACTCAGGATGACACAGTAGCCACTTTCGTTCAAGCAAAGTAAGAACACAAATTATTAATGAGCACAGTCTATCTGCTTCTCACAGGCCTCAGAATATGGTACATGATATGCTACACTGTCAGAGTAGCTGAGCCTGCATTGCTGTAAAAACATATTACAGTCAAGAATGCACAATATGTAAGGACGGATATTGCTTGTCAAAGCATATATTCATGGACTCCAACCCCAACCCTCACACTTGTTATCTGTAACCAGTGATACATGCAACTGTCATTAGGTTCAATTTTAAGGAGCATGCATGTGTTTTGAAGCTCTGTGGAAGTATCATGTAAATATACTGATCATTAGATTGAATATGAATCTAGGATTGTGTTTTTCCTCAAAGAAGATAATTCAAGTACATGGGATTACAAAATGTCTTTTCTTTTCAATTCAATATATGTTGTATCATTCTGTCCATATTAATAATGTGATCTTATTATGTTTTCATCAAGAAATACTCCAGGGAATTGTTGCTCCTTCAACCAAAAATACTCTACATGCAGTATTTGGATTGATTGCATTTCAGCATTTCAACTGGCTTGGTAAAGATGTTGAATTGAGAAGACCTACTGATTACTGACTAAGTGGGCACTGGATTTGGCATTTATTAGACAATTCAACAGAACGTTACACTTGATAATATTGGCACTTAAATGCACTTTTACTACTTACGTCTTAAGGTCAACAGTATGACCAGAAAATCAGATGCAGTAGAAATGGAACAGCACGAACACTTAGAAATCAGAGAGTACAAGCAGTTCACATACTTGTGATTAGACTAACTGCGAATAGGAGCAGCTGTTCAGGCACGTGATTAAATCAGATGATGACACTTCACTGGTCACAGAAATACAGTGCTGTGCAAACGTTTTAGGCATTAAAAGTAAAGTGAGGTGCTACGCAAGAAGAACTCAGAGAACATGCCACAGTTCTGTGGATTTAGGCTTCTCAACTGCCTCTATGTCATCCTGACTTGATGATGTTAAGATCAGGGGCCATACCACCTGAGAACAATCAGATGCTTGCCTGATGATATTGCATGATGGATAAGAATCTAAACATATCAAGTGTCTAAATCTTTTGTACAGTACTACGCCACCACTAACCACTTGTGCAACACTTATGTTGACCAGGTTACATCAGCTGAAGTCTGAAGGGGTAGTTATTGTAACTGGGCCCATGACACTGATTGCTCAGTGCTGGCAAAGAGAGCGCCATTTATCTGCCAAGGATCCAACACCTTTCAAATAATTCCAGTGTGTAGAAATAACCTCCATCTCCCTCAGTGCCTTAGCAGCTTCTTTTAAAAAGACTGATATCCTGCTTGCTTGGCTCATTCTAATCTACATGGATAATTGCACTACTTGAGGTCTAAATACAGATACAGAAGGCTTGCAGGGTGCCTATTCTTCTCATGGATAATAACTGTGTGCATATCAATATTCTTGTCCCAGACACTCAGCACACGTTTCACAGAGACTAGAGGTGGAGGCAAAACCACATATGACAAAAGATGATGTTTGTTGTTCTAAATTGTGCTTGTTACTACTCTGCAGAACCAAGGAGAAAATCTATGGTGTAATTTGTTGTGGGATTAGAGGGGCATTAAGTGATCTATAACTCCTATCCTATTTATCGGCAACTTGTTGAAACTGCAACAGTAGCATGACGTCTGGCAACTTAATTTACAGTGGGTTATACTTTGTACCAACTAACGCTGCAACCACAGTGAAACCATTCATGACGCAAGACCTGGCTAAATAGGCTTTGGCAACACTGGCCACAGGGTCACACCAACGTAAAGATTACCAGTAAAAGACTGTAACAGATGCAAATCAACAGAATTCACTCAAACTTTTCTGAAACCCCACACCCTCAATTTGTAGTTCAAATTCTAAGTCTAACGCCAAAGCCAAGATAGCCAACTAAGCAGTGGGCTACTCCATGACTGAACACTTTTTTGGTTGTTTCAACAAAGTGTTGTCTAATGCACACCTGGCAGCATGTGCATATGAAACTGATATAATGCAAAAGAAAGCGTTGAATTTCCACACACCATCAGCACTAAATTTATTAACAATGCAGTACTTTGGTCACAGACCTTCATCAGTCACAATATGAACCAGTTTTATACTACCAATCAAACACAACATCATCCTGCCCTTCCAAGCCCCTGACTGGCTTCTTATCCATAGCAACAGCACCAAAGGTTATTGTATACTATAGTATGCAGACCTAGCCACCGTGGCAAAATTCTCAGAAATGACGTTGAAGTAATTAAAAATGGTCATTACTGATTGTTGCAATTTCCAGGAGAGTCTTGTGTTTCTGTGCATGCAACATTAAGGAAATCATTTACAGAAAAAAACTGAAATGTGAATAAAGAACAGGGAGAAAGACTTCAAGAACCAGCAGTCCCTCCTACTTCACAACTCTATTAAGAAGGGAGCTGTCATTAAGTAGTGTACAGTATTGTAATACTGGAATGAGAGAGCAGAAAGGAATTCTGCAGATCTCCAACAAATTCAGACACTTGACTGCAGCATGAAGGCAGCTGGCTGGCTCTGTGCTATTCTGCCCACCAGCCCCCACAACCAGACCCTTCCATTTGTCCACAGACCTGAGCCAATGATGTGAAAGAATGTGTAGCTTCTTTATTGGAAACCTTAATGGTCTCTGTATTATATGTAGTACAGGTAAGGATATACAGTGCCTCTCTGGAGTGAGCCCCCAACTGCGGTGCACAAAATGGTTTTGAAGTGTTTCCAGTAATTGTTCCTGCTTCACACAGAGAAGAAGAGAAAACATTTGTAAGACAAAAGACTTGTCCCTTGAAAGGCGTCTTTGGGGCTGTCTTCTTTTCACATTCTGTGTTTCTTAAGATCTTGAATATAAAAATTTGCCTGGATCCTGTGGCCTTGCCTCTGAGGCCAGTGGTACATGAATCAACCCTGGAAAGTCTGCAGTCGTAACGAAAATCATGCTATGTAGTCTACTATTCATCAGACACCTTGTTTATGATACTGTTTTCTGGCCCCGTTTGTCCTCACACAGCAAGGCAGAAATTAATGAGTCAGTCCTTTTTACTTTCTGGCACTTATCATCCTAGAGACGTGCTGCTATAAAAGACAACTCTGCAAGAATATTACTGTGCTCACATGAAAGAAACTAAGGAAGAATGGAACCACAAACTAACTGAACATATGTGTGCTTTAACTAAAGACTACTGACATGTCCTTTGCTATTTACTGTGTGAAAACTACAGTGAGAAATAATTCAGAATTAGCTGATTTTTAATTTAATTTCAAACTCTGCTGCATGTTCAACCAGTAATGGTACAGCCAATTTCTCTGGACTTCAGTGTGCACTTTCTGCTATATAAACTTTCACTTTCTTTTTTACTGTAAGTTTAGATTTCTTTTTGAGACTTTCTGTTCACAGAGAAGAATTTCTGCTTCTACCCCTAACTTAACTAGGACCACAATTTATTTTGAACAAATCAGATAAATCTACCTTTATCTACCGACCCAATCATCATGATTTATTTGTTCCTTTGGTTTTCTCTTTTCTGGATTAATTTCCTTGGGTATGTTTTTTCATCTCATATTTTCTTTTTTATCATTTAATTCTATCACTGTTTTTCAGTTTGTTTTATCTCTGCACCTTAACTTTAACTTCAAACCTCAAAAATGCAAATCACCTGAAATCAGGGTCAACCAATATCTTTCCCAACCCACGATGATCCAGTACAGATCCAGAGTGCCGGTAGTTTCAAGTCATTACAGTTCCAGTCAAACCGGCACCACCAACAGGCAAGACAGCAGTTGCAATTTAACACTCAAGTGCGCAAGCCTGTGATTTTTATAGCTATACTGTATTTTACAGCTTCTGTTTGTGTGTGTTTTGAATACATACATAAAATAAACGAATAAAAAAGAGAAATGAAAAGAGATCACAATTCAGTTGCTGCTGTGCATTAAGCTATCCCTTCAGGGTGCAAATAAAGATATGGCTACTGTTGGCTTTGAAGTGTCAGAGAGTCTGAAACAGCAGCCTGGATGAGGTGAAAAAGTCAAACCAGTTGGTTCACCATCTAACTTTGCTCCAGAGGCTGCAACATCATCATTATCATTCAGTGCATGCAGCACATACTTCTGTTGTCAGCATCCATACCTTTTCATTCTATGTCTCATGAAATAATAATAGCCCCAGCTCAGAGAGGAGGATTATTTTGCAGGTGTGAGTCATGAGCGGTGATTGCTATGAACCGAGTTCAGCACTGGAATCTATTTGGACCTTGGCTGCCACCCTCAATGAAGGTATAACCCACAAACTTTTTAAATCAGGATTTGCAGGGACCTTTGTAGGGTGAAAAAATAAACCAACCACAAGTTCCTCTCTATTCTCTGTAGATGAAAAGCCTATGATGCCAACAAAACAAGCAATAATCAGATCTTATGCACAGACAACAGTGGTGGAACTAAGTACATTTACTTAAGTCCTGTAGTTGAGTGCAGCTTTGAGGTATTTGTTCTTTACTTGAGTAATTCCATTTTATGCTTCACTAACATTTGGGGGCAAATATTGCACTCCATTCTTTTTATTTGAGCTTTAGTTACTTTGCATACTCACATTATTAATACAAGATATAATCGACAAATTAAATATTATGTATTATTGATTAAAGTAACCAGCAGTATACAGTAGTTGAAATTAGTCCCACCTTTAGAGCCAACACTACATACATTAATGCATTAATAATCACAAAAGCTGTATAATGAGTGAGTATTTAAGAATTAAGAAAGAACATTTTCTAACACATTTGCACAAGTAAAAGATTAAATGCATGACTTATATTTATAACAGTATTTCTGCACTGTGTTATTGCTATTTTTACTTGACTAAAAGATCTGAGAACATCCCCCTCTACTGACAGACAGCACAACAGTGACAAACTGCACACAGTGTAGGCTACAGCATCCAACTCTTCAATGTCAGTGGCACTTTTAACCAATATAACCTCAATAACTCCAACTAACTAACTAGCTTAGACAACAGGTACACTGACAAACA